>CM031240.1:651792306-652392306 GCA_018340775.1 Taxus wallichiana var. yunnanensis
TTTTTATGCATTCAAACGGTTTTTTGATTCCCATCCCACCCCTCATCTTTACATGACACACACAGTTGGTCGGGTCATGGTTGGACGACATGGATGGACGAGTTACAAGCCTCACAAGGGTAGGTGAATGAATGGCATCCCAACAACCAAAATTAATGAGGCATGACACCCATGACCACCCGTGCAAGAAAAGTACCAAAATATATGGTTGCCCATACCTCTTCAATGCATCCTGCTGATTGGTGACCCAATTTTCCCTATATATTGTAAAATTCACCTCATTTTGAGGGGATTTTTCCAAAGCAAAGGAACTCTGTAAAATTTGTTCCAGAGCTATTGTGAGCTAAAGGCCTCGAATTTGGGCTTATTGTAAAGGATTTTGTCTTGTGCTTATGGTGTGATGGATTGTGCATGTCTCTGAGCAATAAAATTCATGTTTTGTGGCCATTTTCGCCTAGCTTGTATGAGTTGCATCTCTTGCCTTCCATTATATTTATGAGTATATTGTGCATGTATCTATCTCTTTACAAGGTCTATAGTTTGTTGTGCTTTACGAATATAGGGAATTGATTATTGTCTTGGACTATGGTGTTTCTATCAGCCCTCTCCTTCTTGGTTTCTCCCTATTTTTCACTCACTGGGATTATCTCACCCTTTCTTGGTGCATCACCTTCACTTAGAGTAGTTTTATTTCATGCATATTTCTATCCCTGTCTCCTTGGAAAACATTAGAATAGGGTTAGTTTATATTTCCATTCTTTGCACTTTGGAGAAGTTGACACTAGGTTAGAGGAAGAAGTCGGCTTTCTCCTGGAGGATTGTCCTACTTGCAGGGTCCCACACTATAAGATAATCCCATGTTAAGCAGGTTGCACTGGTTGCCCTCACACACAAATCGAAAGCAATCAGGGGTGTTGTAATTTTGCACCAACAAGTGCATGGAATGAAAGGCTGAGAAAACACGATTGATCTTCATCAATCTCAAAAGAAGGGAGATCCGGATTTCTCGATATGTCAGGGGCCCTTTGCTATCTTCTAGATCTACAATTTCAAATAGATCCCTGACAAAGGCCTCATATGGGCCAGTTAAATCAAATATTCTATTTAAGTCTTCTAAGGATATTTCCTTCAAGCTACACGCCATGGGTACCCTCGCCATTGCACCAACACATAGTTTTGTAGTATTCCCTCACATTCAAGAATAGAAAAAGGATGCATATTGGGGAAAAATAGAGCTAAATTTATAATGAGGATGGTGCAGACAAGTTGAGTCGAGAAGAATCATTTCCATCAAATGAAGAAAGATCTTTCACTCACTGCATTTAGGAAATAAATTTGAGGGATATCGACATCATGCAACAAAAGACGTTTGATTGATGTGATATGATCCATGTGAGGATATTCAGCTCTAAAAGACACGAATACTTGCTTGAAGTTGATCCTCAAAGGTGAAAGGGCTTGGACATCACATCAAGCTATTTGAGGCACTGTGAACTACGAAAAGAATTATTTCCCGCCAAAAGGAGAAATGATGACATGACGTCCCAGTCATATTTGAGGAAGTGAAAAATGTGACTAGCTCACAACTTTTCCACCTGAAAAATTAGAGAAGAATATTCTCTTAGAGATTCATGCTTTTGGGGGAAACAAAGAATGAGTGAGTGAGTGAAATTATATAAATGCGATGAGAATACTCTCGCAAAAGGGGGCTAAAATTTTCTAAGCTTTAGAGAAAAAGGGAGAGAACTTGTTTGTACTTGCTGAAACTAAACCAATCTGAGAAACCCGAGTTATTCATTTATTCCCAAACCTTCTCGCCAAGATGGTTGCATTGTACAACCATTGACAAATATTGAGTTCATAGTTTTTATGTCCCCTTATTGAAGAATTGGAGTTCTTTGAATTAATCTGTGTGTATTTTCATGAGTGTTGTTACTTTGTTCAAGATGAATTGTTTTGAATCAATTGTCCGCATTTCTATTGCAATATTATGCTAATTAATCTCTTTGAATTACACAAATCTTTGGTTTAAAATAGTGACAATTTGGTAACTCTGCAATTACATGATTGATGGAGATTTCCTTCATGATGTGGTAAACGGTTTTAAAATCAATTTGTAGTTGTTTGTCTTAATATCTTTGTTAGTTCCTGAGTGTATCTAGAGTGTATTCGATCAGACATTGTTAGTGTTTTGTTGAGAATTTGTCATGAGATTTTGTGTTTTGAATTCTCAAAGTTTGTGTGAAATCTTGTTGGGCCTCCATGAACACAAACCTTTTGGTTGAAGGAATGCATTAGACTCTGCGATCCATATTTTACATCAAGTGCAATTACCTGCAGGTATTTGCAAGGTTCATTCAAGTTTTTGTATAATCAACTTTATCATGTTTAACTTCCCAAAAATACACAAAAATTTCAACCAATAACCATCATATCCACCAGAAATACCCTTGCTTGCATTGTTTATACATACATAGTATGAAGATTTGTTAAAATTTTACATCCTTTGTCTAAAGTATGCAAGAGAAAGTTGGAGTTTACAACTGTCTTTAGTAACTCGAGCCTTTGTAGAAGATATCTGCATTTTCTAGTGTGACAACTTGTAAGAGTTAGATGATGTTGTATTGACCATGTCTTCTTGAGGCTAGATTTTTACATCCCTGAGAAAGTGAGTTTAAATATTGTTGTTATATCCATTCCTTTTACAAATACAAGTTACAAAATGGGTCCTCTCACCCTGGTTGTAGGTAGAACCTAAAGTAACATGGTAGGTCATACCCTTAGTGGAGGTGCTATCCAACATTCCCCAAGTCCAAGTAAAAAGAGACTGCTAGATCCATCTCTGGCTACAAAATGACTCAAATCCTGGTCTATCTTTCTATAAGCATCTTGATTAGCCCATTAATGCTGCTTAGCTTACAAGGTGGGACTGATTTGGGTACCAACACACTTTGTTTGGGGGATTTCTTGTTGCTCCTCATGGGTCCTTTATTCTTTAGTCAATTTGGAAGGCATGGGAACAAGTGAAGCACTTGGTGGTTGGGCAACCTATCTTCTCCTTCTTTGACACTAGGTGCCAGCCTACAAATCAATTTGATGGAATTTGAAATATAACGACAAGATCCTTGCCTTGACAAGAGGTTCTCTACTCTCCTTTGGTTTGAGAAAGGAATTAAAATATTTCATGACTGGTACATATTTGGGTAGTGGATGGAATGGAAAAACCTTAAAGATTTCTATAATCTTCCTCAATCTCGATTGATTGTTTACAATGCTCATAAATTCTTTCACAGCTCCCTCTTGGACTAATTGTGAAGTATGTTAATGAATTTTGGGATACTATGAGAAGGCTCAAAAGACCCCCTCTCAAAAGGCTACCTCCAAACAACTCTATGAAAAGATTTCCTTCTCCACAAACCTTTCCCGGGCCTTAACAATACGTGGAATTTTTGTGAGCCCATTAGTAGATGGATTCATAGAATTAATGTTTTGTGGTCATCTTGTATTCATTCAAAGAATTCTTGCTTTAGATTGCTTCTAATTCATAATAAGCTTGTTTTTGGCTTCTAATATTTTATAGGTTGTTGAGACTATAAGCTTGTTGCTTTCTTTAAATTTTAATACCAGATTCAACAAAACCTTGACTAGACTGCCTATAATTTTGAGGCCAAGTGACGAGTCCTACCTAATAAAATACTTTGACGCTTTTGATAAGAAAGTTGCATATTATTTGAGGGATAAGAATCCTAGGACTTTAAGACAAGATTTCTCTATGGTAGTACAAATTGAGAATAACATTAAGGCAACAGGAAAACCTCCTAAAAGGGAGGGTGTCAAATTAATAAATCTTGAAAATCCTTAAACAAGCAAGGGAGTTGATCTGGAAGAGGTAGTTAAAACTTTAGCGGGGCAGTGAAAGAAATTTCCTACAAACTTGCTAGAGTTGAGAAGGGAATAGGATAGAGTTCTCAGGGCCAACACCAATCTTAGGGCCAAAATAGATTTGGTAATCATCCTAGAGGTGATCATAGATTAGATGAGAGAGGAAAAGGGCCCATGGGATTAGGAAATAAATAACAACAACCAAGGAGAACAAATTGGTCCTTGATCCCTTAACTGCTTAGGGTTGTTATGATAGAAGAGAACCATGTTATTGAATGGTGTGACAAGTGTTTCTTGCCACATTCCCCTTGTGATCCTAATGAAGAAACGAAGAGGCAGATGAAGATGCTACTTTTGGTGATGTGTGCATGATGGAGTGCCCTAACAATTCACACCAAGGAGCCACTTCTCTTTGGGTTCTTTGGGTGTCGAATCAGTAGAATGTTTTTGGGATTGCATCCACCGGGTATCTCCTCTTCCTTCTACTAGTGATGTTGAAGTTGATATGGTTCATGCTTTTGAATTACCTAATCATGATTTTGAATACTTAAGAGCTTTGATGATCAAGAAGTATGATGGAGGAATTCCTTCTAAGGAGGATATGCAACTTTTGATGAATGTAGTAGTGGCTCAAGAAAAGGAGTACAATCTCAGAAGTAGAACTATCAAAGGAGGAGGGCCACAACCCAAACCAAAAATCCCCTTCTCACTAATATCCCAAAGGATCCTCCCAAGAAGGATATGCCTAACAAGGGTCCAGTTATTCCCAATAAATCCTATACCCCTATCCATTCCCAAACCATGAAGAATCTCATACCACGAGAAGAGGCAGTAACTCTCCCTCCCAACACAGTATTACCCAAATATGCTCCCGTGATATGTCCCATATTTTGAGTCAGATCAAAGTCATTGTACCCATTGTTGAATTGCTTAGGATCCCTGAGCATAGGAAAAGGGCATTTGAGTATTTGGGATTCAAGGAAGAAGTAGTGTCCCGAGAAAGGATGTTAACAATGTGGATATTCCCCCTATCATTGCAGAATTGGAAGTGCCGCAAGCATTGGAAAATTTAGGGGAATCTCCTAAAGTGTATTTGGGTACTTCTCTTGTTGAATCCCAACTTGATGTTGATCCCTTTTATACTACTTTAATCATTAAGGACAAACTTGTGCACAATTGCATGTTTGATTCGGGGCTTCATGTAATGTGATGCCTCTTGAAGTGATGAATGAATTGAATATCAAAGTAACAAGGCCTTTGGAAAGTGCACTTTGCCATGGACTCAAGGGAACTACCAATGATTGGGTATGTCCAAGGATTGGTAATACAGTTAGTAACTTACCCTGGTAAGTACTTGACCATGAATGTAGTCATTATCGACTACTTTGCTAAGTGGGGTATGTTATTGTTAAGGAAGTGGGCTGCCAATGTTCGTGGAAGTGTTTAGATGGATATGTCATATGCCACCATACCAAGTAGAAGGGAATCTTGTCAAGTTATATGGGGAGAAGAAGATGTTACATTTGATTGAAGATCCTAATAATGCTACTTATGAAGTTCTGTATACAAATGTCGATGTTAATAATTTTGTTGGGTATGCATATTTTGAAGAACATAATATTGATAAGAGTAAATGCTGGAACAAGTTGGTGTCCCTTGGACCTTGATGTTTGATGGAGCTTGCTCTAATATGGGAAATGGGGTTGGAGTTGTACTTATATCTCCAAGCCAAGAAACTTTTAATTTCTCCTTCAAATTGAAATTTGAATGCACAAAAAAATTTCTAAGTATGAGGCATTACTCTTGGGTTTGAGGATTTCCTGGAAATATGGTATAAAGGATATAATTGTTAAAGGAGATTCAAAGCTTGTAGTGAAACAAGTAAGGAAATTGTATGCCACGAAAAATCAAAGAATGAAACAATATAAACATGCAATATGGGATTTTATTGAGATGTTTGATTCCTTTAACATTTTGTATCATGACATAACTCAAAATGTTGTAGCAAATAGGTTGGAAGTGCTTGGGTCTAGATTTGAAAACTGCACTGTTTCTCCTTATTGTGATTATGATATTGAAGTATTGTCAAGACCATCTATCCTTGATAATGTGAAACATTGGCAAGTATTTGATGATGATGCCTAGGTTCGAGGTTCTTGTAGAATGAAGGAGAATTTACTTGATCAATGCATTGATTGGGAACCAATGGTTGTAGTATGTGATGGGAAAGAGACCCTATTTGGTAAGGACATAATCCAATTAAAAAAACACAATCCCTAGAGGGTTGGTGGCTTTAGAGTCCAACTTTGATAATGTAGACAGGGTGGTTCATAGACACATCTCTGCTTCAAGGGATGTTGAAGAATTCAATTTGGGAACTAAAGAAAAACCCAATTCTTTTGGATAGGAAGTAATTTGAGTAAGGAGGAAAATCAGTCTTATGTTGAATTGTTGAAGAAATATCAAGATTGCTTAGCATGGTCTTACTCATAATTGAAAGCATATAGGGAGGATCTATTTCAACATGAGATACCTTTAGAACCTAATGCTAAACCATTTAGGAAAAAGAAGAGGCCAATTAATCCAATTCTCTCCCTCAAAATGCAGGAAGAATTAAAAAGTTAAGGGATGGAGGGATAATACAACCAACAAGATATTCTTCATGGGTGGAAAACTTAGTGCCAGTAAGAAAGAGAATGGAGATATAAGGTTGTGTGTGGATTTTAGGAACTTGAATAAGGCCTCAATTAAAGATAACTATTTGTTTCCTAACATGGATAACATGCTACAATTGGTCACTGGGTCTGAGTTACTTTCTACACTAGATGGATTCTCAGGGTATAACTAGGTGGTAGTGAAGTAATAAGAAAGAATTAAAACTACATTTACCACCCCATGGGTATCTATATGTATGTGAGAATTCCTTTTGTTCGATGAATGTTGGGGCTACGTTTCAAAGAGCCATGGATGTTCCATTCTCAGGTTATATTAATGAATTCATTGTAGTTTATCAAGATGATGTGACAATATTTTATAAAAAGATAAGTGACCATTTGAAACATGTGGAGAATATACTTTTGATAAGATGTAGAGTATGACATTTCATTGAATCCTAAGAAGTGCCATTTTGGGGTTCAAAAGGAAAAATTTTGGGGCACATTGTGTCAAAAGAGGGGGTCATGATTGATCTTGAAAGGGTGGAAGCAATTGACAAAGTCCCTATCCCAAAAACTAAGAAAGGGATTCAGTCCTTCTTTGGTCAAATAAATTTCATTAGGAGGTTCATTTCTAACTTTGATGAAATGACTATCCCTATTACAAGCATGTTGAAGAAAGACCAAATTATACATTGGGAAGAAGGAGCTCTTCAAGCTTTCACCGCATAAAAGAAGCATTGAAAAATGCTCCAATATTGGCAGCCCCTGATTATAAGAAGGATTTTCAAATATTTTCTTTTGCATCTGAAAACACTATCACATCCTGTATTATTGCAAAAGGATGAGGAAGGAAATGAAAGGCCTATTGCCTTATTTAGTAAAGCCTTGCAAGGGGCTGAATTGAAGTATACCATCATGGAGAAGTAAGATTTTCTTTGGTAAGAGCAACTAAAATTTTCAAGCCCTATATTTTGAGTTCTAAAATTGTAGCTTATGTTCCCACACTATGGTCAAAGAAATTTTATCAGAGATGGAGGTTTCTAGCCGAGAGATGTTGCATTTGGGTGAACAAGATACAAGAATATTATATGGATATACAAACCACCAAGTTGGTTAGAGGCCTAGGTCTTGCAAAGTTAATGGCAGAAAGCAACCTGCATGTGATGGAGGTCAATGAAATTGAGGAAGGAACTATGGATGTCCATGAAAAATTAATCAACTCCACCTGGTATAAAGACATCATATTCTACCTCAGAAATTTAGAGTGTCCAGGACATCTAGATAAGAATAAGAGAAGGACACTCAAATTAGCCTCCCAAAAATATATCATAATTGATTATGGGTTGGCTTGGAAGAATCTGAGGGGCTCTTTTTGTGATGTATCACAAAGGACGAATCTCCCCAACCGAGTAAAAAATTTCATGGGGGAGTGTGTGGAGGCTATTTTTCTGGAAGAGTGACTGCTCACAAGATCTTAAGGGCATGTTATTGGTGGCCCACACTTTTCAAATACGTAACCTTGTTGGTTAAGGAATGTGAAAGATGTCAAATATTTTCAAGAAGAATGAAAGTTTCAGGTGCCCTTCCTTTGCAACCAATGTTAATAGAATCTCCCTTTAAACAATGGGTTTTGACTTTATTGGAGAGATCTCAGATCCCTCAAGTGTAGGGCACACATGGATATTGGTGGCCACTGATTATTTTACCAAATGGGTTGAAGTTATTCCTACTTGAAAAGTGACTCACCAAATTGTCATGGATTTTATCCTGAATCATATAATTTGTATGTTTGGAATACCTACAAAAATAGTTGCTAATAATGCCATGAGTTTTATGGCCAAGCCATTGGTGACTATGTGCCAAGAATATGGAATTAATCTAACATATGCATCCAATTACAATCCACAAGGGAATGGTCAAGTTGAATCGAGCAATAAGAATCACTCAAGATAATTAGGAGGACATTGGAGATTAATAAAAGAAAGTGGGGTGAGTAGTTGAAATTTGCTTTATGGGCAGATAAAATTACTTGCCAAAAGGGCTACTAGAAAGAGTCCATTTGAATTGGTTTATGGAGTCCAAGCTCTCTTGCCCCTACATATGCAGTTGTCCTCTTATCAGTTCATACAACAACTTGAGGATGAAGAGGTGAATCCCTATGAAGCAAGGATTAATCAGATTGTGGAGTTGGATGAAGAGAGAAGAGAGTCTCACCAAAGACACCTTAAGTTTAGAGAGAAACTCAAAAAATTATTTGATAAAAAGGTGACTCCTAGAACTTTCAATGTTGGAGATCTTGTTTTGTTATGGGACAACAGACACGAGGATAAAGGAAAACATGGTAAATTTGATGCCTTGTGGATGGGTCCTTACTCTATTGACATAAGAATTGGTGAGCACACCTTTTCCTAAAAGACCTGGATGGAGATTTTCTAGAGCTTCCTGTTAATGACAGGCATCTAAAGCACTTCCTAGATTGATCACACTCAAGGTGTGCATTCCTGTATAGTGTATAGCTATTTTTTTGTTTTTTTCTCTTGGTTTTTGTTTTTGTTTCCCTTTTTTCTTTCCTGGTCTTCAGTGACTAGTTGCCTTGGTGTCTTAGTTTGTTTTTGCATTTTTGGTTGGTTTTTCAACCTTGTGCATGTTTTAAATTGACTCCATAACCCAATGGATTTAGGAACTTGGTCTATTTAGTGTTTGGTTTATATGGTTCTTGTGGCACCCACAGGGGGTGCCCATCCCCGAGTTGGAGCTGATGTTAGTGCTTGATTTGATCTCACCCTTTTATCCAGTGTATGCCTTCAAAAAATTCTCTCTACATTGGTTTGCTCATGTAAAAAATGTATGCTTGAAAGATATAGTCATGTTGAATGTGAATGAAAACCTTGTGTTTAGGGCATTGATCCTCTTTTTTCAGTCAAGGATTGTGAAAGTGTGTCATTACTGAAAAACCCCTATGAAATAGGTTGAAAAAACTATGTAAAACTGTGGTTTGTCCTTTTGAATGTTGCCCTTGTTTTCCCTAGTGCAAATTGTAGACTGTAAAAAAATCTATGACTTAATGGGTATTCGAGGACAAAAATTTGAGAAACCGTGGAAGAAAGGAACATCACCATTAAAGGGAATAAGGTTATACACGTGTCCCTCTAGCACACTTTGGAGAAAGCGTAAGGGATCGGGAACCTTCAAGTTGCGAAATTTGGCCACCGGCTTAAAGCCCACGGTAGGCAGCCCAAGTGGGCTGAAAATCAAAAGCAAAGGAAAATAACACGCATGCCTCCACGTGTCCCCCAGGCGCAACTTAAAAAGGGAACAAGTCCACAAGAGGAAGGAAAGGTATGAGGAACAAAGAAAAGGCCCCGTAGATGGATATTCAAAGCCATACTATTCTAAATAGTACTTTGCAGACTAAGGTAATGTGATGCAAGGCGGGCCATGGATCACACGGTGAAGTAGACCACAACATCCGAATGAGTCATGTAAGGTTTTGGAAAGCTACGATACGCTAAGGGATGGAGCAAACACATGGCGCAACACTATTGGATGCAATGAGGCGGGTATCTTTTACAAATGCAAATATGTTCCCGAGGCCCTACATAGGACATGATTCTGTTTCATAGTTAAAGTCAAAAGCGGAGTAGCAAGTCAAGCATGTAAATACATATATGTTTAGAAGATGATAGAAATAAAGATTCAAATGCAAAATTGGGGTTCGATAGAGGCCACAACATTTGGTGAAGAAATTTGCATACATGTTTGGAAAATACATCAAAAGGAAACAAGAAAAGAAAAATATTCAGTCATCCCCTACTTCTACCTTGAAATCTCCTCCAAATGGGGGAATTTTGTTCAACAACCTATTTTTCCTTGGTATAAATTCATTTGAACCCTGAGTTGTCTGAATAAATATGATTGACCCTACCAAATTCCAAGACATCCCCTTATCCCTCAAAGATTCAACAGTCATTTTGGGACCATCTATAATATCCCTCAACTCAATCTTCTTCTGATAAGAAGATACCTAGTCCAAAAGGTCTAAACCACCCGTGGGAAACATTGTTTTTACCTTTTCCTAATAAGAAGTAAACTGAAGAGGAGCATTTGGATTGGTTGGGAGAGCAAGCATTGTGGCCCTTGGACCTGATGGAGCAAGATATTTGGAACTAGACTCACCCTTGTGACTCCTCGTGAAAGGTGGATGCTCTCTTGGTAGAGGAACAAGAAAAGGTCCTGATACTTTCTACTCCATCAAAGGATCTTGTTACCCTGGATGAATGGAAGGTTGGAGAATAGATTTTCCTCTGCCCTCCTTGGTGGTGGAAAGTGATGCTTTAAAACATTGTGGGGATGAAGGCTCTACTTCTTCCTCATCTAAAATAATAATTGGGGGTTGAGAGCTTGATTCCCCCCTCTTTCTTCTTGATGATGGTGCTGGTATTGTGGACGGTTGAGGTGGCACAAATCTTGCTTGACCTTTTCCAAAAGGATGAATCATTGCTCCAGTTCCTCTATTTTTTTTAGAAATAGCCAGCACTGTATCAATCGAGCTCTTATCATAAAATATGTAGGACTCCTTGGGAATTTCCTCCAGCACAAATCTTTCATCACACAGGAAGGGACACTCATACTCAGTTGCCCCTGCCACAATAGGCCTCCTTTCAATCCATAATTTCTTCAATTCTTCTGGAGACTTTTGATGTTCCCACCGAAAGAGATGATAGTACATGGACTGGAAGGCTGAGAAAACATGATTGATCTTGATCAATCTCAAAAGAAGGGAGAGCTGGACTTCCCAATATGTCAGGGGCCCTTTGCTATCTCTTGGATTTGTAATTTCAAATAGAGCCCTGACAAAGGCCTCATATGGGCCAATTAAATCAAAGATTTGATTTAAGTCTTCTGAGGATATTTCCTTCAAGCTAATTGCCACAGTACCCTCGCCATTGCACCAATAAATGGTTTTGCAGTAATCCCTCACATTCAAGAGTAGAGGAAGGATGCATATTGGGGAAAAAATAGATCTGAATTTATAATGAGGATGATGCGAGACAAAAGTTCGAGTCAAAAAATCACTTTGCCATCAAATGAAGAAAGATCTTTCACTCAGCTCACACAAGGGAAATAAATTTGAGGGAGATTGACATCATGCAACAAAAGATGTTTGATTGATGTGATATGATCCATGTGAGGATATTCAACTCTAAAAGACACAAATACTTTCTCAAAGTTGATCCTCAAAAGGTGAAAGGGATTGCACATCACATCAAGCCATCTGGAGGCACCTAGGAACTACCAAAAGACTTCTTTCCCGCCAAAAGGGAGAAATGATGACATGGTGTCCCAGTCATATATGAGGAAGTGAAAAACATGAATAGCTCACAACTTTTCCACCTAGAAAATTAGAGAAGAATATTCTCTTAGAGATTCATGCTTTTGGGGAAAACAAAGAATGAGTGAGTGAGTGAAATTGTATAAATGCGATGAGAATACTCTCACATAAGGGGGTTAAAATTTTCTAAGCTTTAGAGAAAAAGGGAGAGAACCTATTTGTACTTGCTAAAACTAAACCAATTTGAGAAACCCGAGCTATTCATTTGTTCCCAAACCTTCTTGCCAAGATGGTTACACTGTATAAACCATTGGCAAATATTGAGGTCATAGTTGTTGTGTCCCCTTATTGAAGAATTGGAGTTCCTTGAATTAATCTATGTATTTTCAGGAGTCTTTGTTACTTTGTTCAAGATGAATTGTTTTGAATCAATTGTCTACATTTCTATTGCAATCTTATGTTAATTAATCTCTTTGAATTACATAAATCTTTGGTTTAAAATAGTGACAATTTGGTAACTACAATTACATGATTGATGGAGCTTTCCTTCATGATGTGGTAAACGGTTTTAAAATCAATTTGTAGTTGTTTGTCTTAAGATCTTTGTCAGTTCCTGAGTGTATCTGGAACGTATTTGATCAGAGATTGTTAGTATTTTGTTGAGAATTTGTCATGAGATTTTGTGTTTGAATTCTCAAAGTTTGTGTGAAATCCTGTGTTCTTGGGCCTCCATGAACACAAACCTTTTGTTGAAGGAATGCATTAGACTATGTGATCCATATTTTACATCAAGAGCAATTGTCTATAGTATTTGCAAGGTTCATTTGAGTTCTTTGTATAATCAACTTTATCATGTTTAACTTCCCAATAATACATCAAAATTACAACCAATAACCATCAGATCCACCAGAACTACCCCTACTTGCACTTTGTTTATGCATAAATACTATGGAGATTTGTTAAATTTGTCCATCCTTTGTCCAAAGTATGCAAGAGCAAGTTGGAATTTACAACTGTCTTTAGTAACCTGAGCCTTTATAGAAGATATCTGCATTTTCTAGTGTGACAACTCATGAGAGTTAGATGATGTTGTATTGACCATGTCTTCTTGAGGCTTCCTTTTCACATCCCTAAGAAAGTGAGTTTAAATATTGCTTTGTTATATCCATTCCTTTTACAAATACAGGTTACAAAATGGGTCCTCTCACCCCAAATAGGAAGAACCTAAAGTAGCAGGGTAGGTCATACCCTTAGTGGAGGTGCTATCCAACATTCCCCAAGTCCAAGTAAAAAGAGACTGCCAAATCCATCCTTGGCTACAAAACAACTCAAATCCTGGTCTGTCTTTCTCTAAGCATCCTACTTAGCCTGTTGATCTTTGCTCGGTTTACAAGGTGGGACCAATTTGGGTACCAACACTTACTATTTGGGGGCTTTCTTTTTGCTCCTCATGGGTCCTTTATTCTTCACTCAATTTGGAAGGCATGGGAACAAGTGAAGCACTTAGTGGTTGGGTAGCCTATCTTCTCCTCCTTTGACACTAGGTGCCAAGCCTACAAATCAATTTGGTGGAATCTAAAATATAATGACAAGATCCTTGCCTTGACAAGAGGATGCTCTGCTCTTCTTTGGTTTGAGAAAGGAATTAAAATATTTCATGACTTGTAAAGATTTGGGAAGTCGATGGAATGGATAGACTTTAAAGCTTTCTATAAGCTTACTCAATCTCGATTTAGATTGTATACCATGCTCATAAATGCTTTCACAACTCACTCTCTTTGGACTAATTATAAAGGATGAGAATGAATTTTGGGATACTATGAGATGGCTCAAAAGACCCCCTTTTCCAAGAGGCTACCTCCAAACAACTCTATGAAAAGATTGCCTTCTCCCCAAACCTTTCTTAGGGCCTTAACAATAAGTGGAATGTTTGAGAGCCCATTAGTAGATGGACTCATAGATTTAATGTTTTGTGGCCATTTGTATTCACTTAAAGAATTCTTGCTTTAGATTGCTTCTAATTCATAATAAGCTTATTTTTGGCTTCTAATATTTTATAGGTTGTTGAGACTATAAACTTGTTGCTCTCTTTAAATTTATATATATATATATATTCATATTTTTTAATTTTTTAAAATATATTGTACGAAAGTGTATCGCACCTAGGGGTTTTAAAAAACTTGCCATTTCAGCGTACGAAACCCGTACCCGTATCCGTAACCGTATCCTGACAGTCTAGTAAACATTATTATTGCCTCAGTCAACCAGTTTTCGTTGCCATATCTGCAGAAGGATTCTCCATTGTATTTTCCAGACTTTTGGACGTATTGTTGTTGGTTCGTTGGAGCGTGTATATACAAATGCCTCGGTAACAAAAAGCTTGAAACATTTTTATTGAAAGTTCCTGGAGTATGGGTCATGTAAATAATCTGATTAATTTACTCCAAGGTCTTTTCCAATGCTAAAGCTCTCATTCACTGCAATGGGGATCCGTTCTCGCCCTCTCTCTCATTAAATTCCTTGAGGAATTTATTCTTGTACACCCTCTCATCAACTGGCATAGGTTCACTACCAATACAGATACTCCTGTTAATAGTTATAGGGTCATTGACAACACTATCATGAGATGATTCAGGGCTACTTTCAGCCTTCGAAGATTTAATGCCATTTGATTTTGAGATATGATGTCGTTCGTGTCATTAATATTGGGCCCAGAGACCCCTCTCCACTCCTTGCCTCAAAATAAAAAGCATTTTTGACCTCGGGTTTGCCCCGGATATGTCCACGGTATTGCAACAGGCCCTCCCCCTCCCCGTGTTGGTGAATCCAGTAACGTAGTATATAGCCATATGAGTATCCATTTTATATCATACTGCTACTGTTTCTAGTCTATATTCATTTCTCAGGACTACTACTGTTTCTAGTCTATATTCATTTCTCAGGTTGCTAGTCATATTGCTCGGAATACTCAGCATTTTGGAATTGTCTGTGATCATGGTTACTGTACACATTTACCTATATTAATTGTAGATCCTCTACTTTCCTTCGCTCTTCGTTTATCGTCACAGTTGTTTTCCTGTGCCTTTTTTCGTTAGATTCCCAGGACTCGGTGCTAATAGAGGGCGTATTAACATGCAATAGGCCTCTCAGACTATTTATCTATACTATCAAAAACTTGTCATGAAGAGAGATGTGTGGATGAATCAAGGTATTTATGAGATTTTGCTACAAGTGCAGATGGTTCAGGAAAGACGATAATTTTTGTAGACATATTAACCCTCTTTAGCCCCGTTCGCTGACCTCAAAGCTCTGGAGACTTTGATGTTGCTTAGATAAATTCCATGCAAGAACCACCAATGCCTCAGCCGATACTGCAAATTCCTATTGGCTTTGTAGTCTGTTTTGACAGGAAGCTGCTACTCCGAAGGAACATACTCAAATGTTAGCTCTTAAATCAGATATATGCCAGGAATAGAGGTGAGAGCTTTCCTAAGAATTTTGTCATTATGCAGATTCCCCTACAGAATGTGTAGTACCCGCATACCTAGATGGATACTATGTTCGAAGCCTGATAAGTTACACTTGCCTGATAAAATCAATGACCAATATGGCTATTATTATGCAGATAGGCATTCTACAATGGTAGCAAGGGGTGGAATATGATGGTGTGACTGTGATTTTTTAATTTTGTACATTAAATTTGAGTTCTTCTGACCATTATCTAATTTTTTTAAGGATTTAGTGGTTCAACTATGACATTTTTATTTTGTACATTAAATTTGATGTCCTTTTGACTGTCATTTTTTTGGTTACTTTGAGAAGTTGATAAAAAGTAGTAATATGTTGACTGTATGGTAGAATTTGGGTCCATTTTATGTTGACTGTAATATGTATGTTCTTTTTAATAATCTCATTATTTGGATATATGGATAAAATGTAATGAGATTATTAATAAATGTGGTATGCATAAAGTCCAAGATAAGGGACTTGGGATTCAAATCTATTGGCATTTTTCAAATAGGTGTATTTAAAATACTTGTAATAGTCAAATATTTATCATTAATGCTTACACTTTGGTGGCTCTGCTCCAATTAAGAATATTTTATTTGTTTCTTTAAGTTTAGGTTAAGTTCTATAATGTTTTACTCATCATGACAGGCTTATGTTTGTTAATATTAAAGCAATTAAAGGTTTTATTTCGGAATGCCCCAAGTTCTGTTCTAAAAACTTGGACCAAAGCAAACTGTTGCCTGGATTTTTTACAAAATACTTATATTAATAAATGCATACAATTATGTATGTCTTGCTGATATCAAAATAAAAGCTTCACCATTAACGTCCGTTTTTATGCTACAAAAATATGAGAACCTAAAACAAAAGCATAGGAAATCTATATGACTGTGCCAGTAGTGAGGATGGATAAGGAGAACATCAAATAAGGATTTCTTCACCTTTCGAGGATGGTTCACTCTTCTGAGGTGAAATTGTGTGATATGCATCATTGTGGATGGCTACTTTTCAAATGAAGAAAAATAAACCCTTATAAATCCATTTGGAGAGTTCAGAAAGCAAGACATTATCAGCAAATGAAAATTATAGACTACACAACAATTGTAACTTGTACAGTATCCCTGTAGGTTAAAAACCATGCAAAAAAGAAGACTAAAGATTTAATATCAAACAAATCTTGGTGGTTATAATGCAAATATTTGTCTGATAAATACACACGTCCACAAACACCTTCATTCAAGGATCATTGAAAGTAACGTAACATTTATTTTTGAGAAACACATATATGTAATTTTCTGAATATCTATTTTAGGACCCCTAAATACATGACTAAACAAACCTCAACCAATGGGCATTCAATTTGATAAATGATACTAATACAGTTGTAAATTATCATCCCACTACAAGGGAAATTATTGTAGTTTTGTACCGTTGCTGGTGGTTAGACAATAGAGACTGAGCTTTGCAATAATCATTATACATATGCTCTTAGAAATAGAAAAACATATTATATTTAATTTTTCAGGTATCTCTTTTAGGGCCGCCAAACATATTAATAAACAACACCTCAACCGATGGGCATTCAAAAGTGAAGAAAAGAGGATGAGACGAGGAAAAGCAAGTGGAAAAGGTTGTCAAACAGGTAAATGAAGAAAAGAGCCATGTAGAGCTCTTCAAACCAGTTCAAGGACATGGATACATCGTGCCCAAGTGGATGAAAAAGGCAACAACAGCGAAAGAAGATGAGAAACCAAAGCCAATAAATGAGAAGACAAGTGAACCAAGACAAGATAAGAGAGAGAGAAAAACAAACTTCTTGAAGGCACAAGCAATGCACAAGGAACCTAAGATGATATGGAAAACAAATAAAAGAAGCAAGGTCCAGGAAAGAGAGAATGAAATGATGAAGATGGATGGAAAAGAACAAAAGATTTCAGAGATCAAAGAAGAGAAGCAAGAAAAAGAAGGAGGAAAGGTAAGCAAGGTTGAGTCTTTGTTGGTTGATATTGATGTTTGTGTGAGTGAATTCCTTGAATTTGTACAAGATAATTCAAATTGTGCATTCTAGAATGATGAGCATGATGTCAAACAAGGATGTGATGAATTTTTGTGGATGAGGTAGATGATCTATTACAAAGTTTATTAGATGAGATGGATGGCAAAGAGAAAATTATAGGTACAACTGAAAAAGAGGTGGTTTGTTGGGCACAAGAAGATCAAAATGAGAGCAAAGAAGAAGAAGGTATAGGTTTAGGACGGCTTGAGATGGTGGAAGATGAGAGAAAACAAGCAAATAGTCAAGCAAATGTAGATTTTGACAAGGAAAGTGATGACTACGTGATGGAAATGGACTATAGATGGAAGAAGAAGGTGACAAAGGATGAAGAAAATTATGTTTTGTTATTGTGTTGTTTGCACGTATGCATGTACAAAGCATGAAATCATGAAGATGAAGATCAAGAAGCAAAGGAGAAAAGTGAAGGAAAATGCAAGGAGAAAGACTACTATATGGGACCTAGGTGAACATGAAGCAAGCAAAAACAGTGAGAGTGCAGAAATAAGACTAAGGACAAGCAAAAATGATGAAGACTCAGCTATGAAAACAAAGGACATGGTCATTTTCTCCACCTTGGGAGTATGATGCAGGGGCATCTTCAAAGAACATCAAAATTGCTAATTTCTCAGTCTAAACATGTTTATGAGGTCAAGACAAGTTAGAGTGTGATGAGGTCCTAGGAGAGAGAGTTAGGTGGTTAAGTGGTATAAATTTCAAATTTGACATTTCCCTCCAAAATGTAAATTCAAATTTTAAAGCATGTAATGAGCCAATATGGCTTGTGAAGGAGTGAGAAAGGGATGTTTGATGGTTTCCAAGTGTATGTAAACATCAAAACATGTTATAGTGAGTCCTAGGGGTAAAGTGAGTCCATGGAATGTTTAAGTTATGTAAAAATGTGTCATTGTGTTAAAAAAAAGGCATATGAAGAGTCTAAAAAGTTAGTTCAAGTTAAAATTATGAGAAGGAATGAGATAAAAGAAGAAGAATTTGAAGGAAGTGAGGGAGTGATCCTCCTAAGAGAAAGATGAGAGGATGCCTCGAGGAGAGAGAAGTATGAGGAATGGAAATGAATAAGAGTAATACATACTTTTGTAAGAATACAGTTATATAAATATAGAATGATTTGTTTTGTATTGATTTCTTCCTTTCATCATGGTGGTTTCTGAGTTTGGTGTTTAAGAACGTGTGGTATGCCTTTTATTACATTTGAATTGTGGGAATGAAACTCTTGTACAAGGTTTGATGAAAGGATGAGTTGAATTACTTGTTTCTTGGCTTGAAAATTGATGCAATGACTATGTATGCAAGTTTTAATGATCTGTTTTGGGACAACAATGATAAATTTTGTATATAATTTCCAAATGACTCAAAATTTGGTTTTTAGGTGGAAAATTTCATTATCTATATGGGTTTTTAATATCTTACATTAATTCTGAGTTTTTTTGGAGTTGTGAAGTATTTTCTATCTGGACTTGAGAATGCATGCAAACTGTTTGATGTAATGTCTTCCCGGAAAACAGTCATAAATTTTAAGTGTCATTATGAAAATTGATGAGATTTGGAAAATAAGTTCCTTGTAGAGACTTATAAAAACTATAAAAATTTAGAGCAATTTGCCTTGTGCAGAAAAAGATATGCATGATAGAAATTTGTTACAGATTGTTTGGTCTTGAGAACACTAGGATGACAATTTGAGCAAGATACGAGAATAGTAATTTTTGGATATTTTTGAATCAATTGGATGATTTTTATAACATTTATTTGAGGTGGAAAATAGGTTACATGCATTGGAAGAGGTCTTGAAATCTAAAGAGCCCAAAAGTTGCTTGTTTGAGCCAAGAAGCTAGTAAGAATGAGGAAGGGAAGTTTGGACAAAAGAGTAAGTGGATTGTTTCTTTGATTATGAGACATTGATGGTGGTGTATTTAGAATTTAAGGAGGTTGTTAATCAGGAATATAAGTGGATGAGCTACAAGGAGGCTTGAGAAGCAAAAAGTTGCATGAGTTAGACTAGAGGCTAGTAAACAAGGAAAAAGGGTAGTTTGAATAAGTTAATGTTTCTTGGCTATGCATCATTATGAAGGTGTTGTTAGCATGAAATAAGGGTTGTATGCAGGGTATAGAAAAAGTGAAGTGCTTGTTGAAGGCCATTCATGGTGATAATTTTCAGTTTTACAAGTTTTCAAGCCATTTTAGGGTTGTGTGTGATCCTCTCGTGCAAAGAAAGTGGAGTTGTTTGTGTGTAACCTCATTGATTGAGTACATGTATGGTTGAATCTAATTTCTCTGCATCATAAACTCTGTATAAAGTTCATCTCTCTACTCTCAAATCATACTTTCTTCTATAACCAATGAAAAACATAATAGTATAGCTCTCTCTATCCATTACAAGGATCCTCAAGAGGTATTTATACTAGTGGGAACTTTCCCTTCACTAGTTTGAACAAGACTATCATTAGCCTTGGGTTAAAAAATAACAACCAAGCTGTTACATAGGGGTGGTGTTTACACCAATTTTCTTCATCTCCTTACTCCTCGATTTGTGTGGAATTTATGCCACTCCTAGATATATGCTTTTTACCCTATATGCTTTTAGTCAATCTCTAGGATTGCTATTTTAAAACCAACTACCTTTCCTTGTGCACCACCTACAATTATTTTTTTATGCATGTGTCCACACTAATGCTTTTCTTTCTTTAGCCTTCTTATTCTTGGAGTGCCATATTTTGTGTTCATACAAATTTTATGCATTCTTTTTGTGTTTTTCCAACCAATGTCATGCTTAAATATAACTTTTTTGTACATTGTGTTTTTCTTTGAATTCTGTGCATCTCTTTACCTTTCCGAAATTCTCATGTGTAGCTCTTCACCTTTTTCCAAAAAAATTCCACTCTATATGATATAAATAATAAATAATTAAGCATTAGTTCCCAATGTGGAACTTAATAAACAAATCGAATTTTTGGGGGCCCAACATCACCCCACACAAGATCTCATGCCCATCCTCGGGTAACCCTTTCCTTTTTTCAGCCTTTTTGAACAACTTCGGGACCTCTTACCTCAATAAATCTTCATTTCCTCTACCTTCTCTATCAACTAGTCCAACGCAACCTTTTCCTTTTGTGATCCTTCCATTCCTTCAAAACCTCATAGAAGTAGGCATCAACTTTCAAATCCTTGTACTTTTGGTCAACTAGGTAATGATTTTCACAATCATGGTTTGGAGTTCAAGTATTTAGAGATTCATTCTAAACTATAATAGTTGATGTTTCATTCTAAACTATACTAGTTTGCATTGAAATATAAAGGGTTGGGGCAATATAGGGATAATCAAGGGCCTATTAGCCATGCTTTATAGGTTCTAAGGAGTTGAGGTTGGATTAGAATTTTGAGGAAGTAGATAATATTCCTAACGATTCAAAATTGGACCATCATTTTGTTAGTTCATCAATTCAACCCCATGATCTAGAGAGTGACTAACCCCATATCTCTAGTGACTACCCCATATTAGATATTAAACCAATATAACCTTAATCACTCCTCAATCCCAACCCTTCATCTAAATAAATATTAAAAACATTCTAATTAAATATTAAATCAACTCTCATTAGATATAGATCCATTAAAAACCCTACTTGTCACCTTCATAAATCTAGTAACTTCCCAACCCCTTATCCACTTGTAGCTTGTTAGCACTTTTTACCCCTGCACTAACAAAAACATATTATATATTATTTGTATTTAATCAAATTCTGCATTTGATTTATGAAAGTTTTGAAGAAAATGGCCACAGTATCACGTAAGAGATAATTATCAGTTGAATGACATTGAGAGATTAAACACGATGGATGTATTGTTATCTTATTGTGGATGTTTAAACAAAAAAATGACTTGGACGATCAGTACTGTAATTATCTGTTTTATCAATAAAAATGCGTTTTCCAATAAAAAATAATGCGCGTACAGGCTCTTTGATTTCAGCAAAATAAATATGTATATTTAAAAACTGGGATTATGATAATACAGCTCTGTAAGGGCTGCTCCTAGAATTTCTAGAATGACATAGCGAAGAAGATACACAAAACAACAGGAAGTAGAAGAGGAGAAGAAGAAGGAGAAGAAGAAGAAGAAGAAGAATCCCCCGCAGGTGCAGGTGCAGGTGCAGGTGCTGCTGGATTAATTGCAGGAGGTGGTGATGAGGTGGTGATCTTGGGCGCGAGAAAATCAATGGAGCCAAAGCTGTTCAAATTGGAAGCGTGGAATGCATGTATTCCTGGATTGAGTCCATCAACATTGCCGCCCACCTGCCAAACTTGATTTACCACCGTGTTGTTGGAAGGAAGAAGTAGCGTGGCATGTATGCTGATAAAACCGTGGCGGAATTCAGAGGCGAGATTGGTGACAGGAAAACTCAGAGTGGAGAGCAGGAGAGAGGGCGGAGTATCCTTGGAGACGACATTGTAGGTGCCGGAAAACATGGTGCCGTTGGGGTGGCGAAAGGCAATGAGTGCCTGTGTGCCAACCATTCCAGTGGCGTTTGGGTTTATTCCCCACGCAACCCACCCTGCTCTCGACGCAGGCTGAGCTCTGAAAGCCATATCTAGCGACCCATTTGGCGCATTATATGTCCATGCCAGAGTTGCGCCCAACTCTTGTGAAAGGTGTTTGCAGTGCTTCAGCTTGGTGGTCTCCTCGCCTGAACTAATTCCATGGAATGATCGCGGGCACTTGTCTGCTGAACAAAACCCCACCAGCACAAGAATGCACCACGCGGCCTGCAATGTCGAAGAAAACCCCATGCCTCCTCGCTTATGCTCCAAAACAATCAAAACTTTGCTTATATAACTACAACTTCATTCATGCATGCAAACAACTCTCCTCTCTCTCTCTCTGTCTCTCTTTTTATTTGTGTTTTAGAATTACGGTAATCAACACATTGCAAAGTGCACTTGACTAGTTTGTTATTGTTAATCGATAATAACAATACTTAAAATTATGCACTCGCATGCAACATTTTTGGGCGTTCAATATGAATTTTAAGTCGAGTTCAATCTCTAAGTTTAACACAAACTCATTGCATTCTCTATAATTTATTTAATATTTATATGTATGCACTCGCATGCAAGATACTTCCAAGATAAATTTTAGAACTTGAATGGTATTTTCTTGAATAAGATCAACTATGAATTTTGTAGAACTTATCTAACAGTTTTATGGGAAAGTCGTTTTTAATATAATGAGTTTGCAAGTTATTTATTTATAAACATTTAAATGAAATAATATTCTAGAATTAATAATAATTGGTAAGTGGGGTTTTTAGAGGAATATTTGATTTATTGTAATTATAAAGATGATCATAAAAATAGAGAATATTATGTGCATTCCAAAAAAAAAGTCTAGGTAAATAGAAAATTTCACATGGATGTACTCCCTTGTATAGTTATGGCAACTAATAACTAGGGGAAATGTTATTGTGTTCCTTATTCATCGGCTTTGAAGCTCCAAAAAAACTTGTTTTCTTTTTTGAATTTTGTGTGCATCTCTTTGAAATTGATCTCCTTATTTAGAACATTAATATTTTGTTACCTTATTCATCAACTTTGAAGCTCCAAAATCTCACCTACATTATTTGAATTTTACATACATCGAGCTTGGAAATTGATCTTTATTAGAACCCTAATAGAGTAGAAATACCTTGCAAGAACATTATACAATGGAGCGATGTTTTAATGTGCAAGTGTTATCCCTTCATTATTATCACGCCCTTGATGAGAACAATTCTTTGAAGCCACCACATCAATTATAGTTCTTGAGTCAACATGAAACCTAGTGTAATACAAGTACTGGCGCTTTATCACTTTTAGTGATCTATTCATCAGAACACACTAAATGATAAATGCTCCTATTTATTTAAAAATACTCGAATGATGTTCTCAATGCTTATATTTTTTTGGTACATGGATCTTCATCATTCACTTATTGATATCTTTAGTAATTGATGTCCTAGATACACCAATACACTTATACATTTATAAATTTCTTAAATTTGAATTAAGACCCTATTAGTGTATATGTCTACACACAATGGGTAGGGAAAACGAACAAAAAAGGGACAAAAATCCTAGGGGACCCAAATATGGGCCGAAGGGCCCACACAAAAAGATCCCAAAAGCGGATAGTTATGGTTATCGTGAAAAATCCATAACAACAAGAAATAAGATGAAAAGGGAGAAACCATAGGATGAGAAAGAAAATTGGATATGAGAGAGAATAAGATAACATGAGAGAAAAATATAGTAGAGCATGCTAGAAGATGACCAAAAATAGGGAAATTACTTGATCTAACCCAAAAAAATAAATGTGGGGAAGGGGAAGAATTCCTTTATATAATTCTAAATTAGGGTTAGAAATAGGATGCACACTTAGATTATTAATTAAACATTAACATTCAGATTAGAATATAAAAATATAACAATTGCAATTTAGATCAATTATAGTATATGTTAAATGGAGTAAACATGAGAAGAAAAGTGCACTTTCGTTAGAAATGTTATGCAAATACTTCATCTTTGATTCTAGCTCTACAGAGTCTCACTGGGCAAAACTATTATTTTAGTTTTGGGTGGTTGGTGATTCCATCCTTTTCTCACAGCGGTTCTTCCAGGATACTAGTGGAGCTCTACAATATTCTATGCCTCTAGGGAGAATGAAATATTATTCTCTCATCCACTATTGGGTCTTGAAATTGTGTGAAAAACTTTATAGTCAAATAAAATGGTCTCGAACCCTAAACATATTTAACCCTTGATTAAATTTAAGATCAATTTAATTAGGTTTTACTTGCAGAAAAATAACAAATATTGCACTACCAAAACACTCATTTATACCTTAGATCATAGCAATCAACCACATACAATTTGAAGCACACATAAGAAGGAAAGAGGCAATTAACTGGTTCATAACATATTCAAGATGTGTCAATGACTAATTTGGGAAAGGGAAAAGTTTGGAATCTGAAATAGTCACAGTTTGGAGTTGTAGAACCACTAGGCCAAGACCATACAAAGGGGTCAATACCGTATGGTACGGTCTTGAAAAACCTACACATTCTTGAACATTCAAGAAGCTAGAATATGTAACTTCCAGTGTCGCTCTTTAATAAATTTAACTTCACAGAAACTCGTACATGTCGCACCTAAAACCTACAAAACAAACCTTATATATCCTATAACACACTCAACAAATCATTAGCTCTAAAAATAAAAATGTATATGCTTAATTCAAACTAACCTCAATGGTCAAAATTCTTGTGAATCACCGAGCATTGTGCTACATTTCAAACTCAATTTAGTTATCCTAGTGCTTTGTGCAAAGGTACATGTAACTATCCCTTAACCTAGGTTGGCCCTTGTGCCTCAACACCGATAATGGGCTATGATACTTCATCCCAATAGAAACCCTTGTGTGTAGATGAAAACTTTAGAATTATTCCCTCCTATGTTGTGTATGCAACATACATATAAGTGGCATAGATAGGTGATCGCGTATAATAAATTATTAGGTTAGACTTGTGTGTGTGTGTGTGTGTGTGTGTGTGTGTGTGTGTGTGTGTGTGTGTGTGTGTGTGTGTGTGTGTGTGTGTGTGTGTGTGTGTGTGTGTGTGTGTGTGTGTGTGTGTGTGTGTGTGTGTGTGTGTGTGTGTGTGTGTGTGTGTGTGTGTGTGACTTTGAAATTAGGACCTTAATGGATGAAAAAAGCTGCCCAAAATATATAAACTAAAAGATAAAAGAGTGATAAATGGGCCCATGAAGATAAAACAAATAAAAACTAAAATGGGCCAAGATTGTACACAATGGTCAAGATCGTATGTACGGTCCTAACCATGTGTATGATCTCTGACTAGGATCATATAAAAGTAAATAGTAAAAGTAGGATGTTAGAGATCTCTATAAGAATACTCAAAATTAAGTCAAAGAGGTAAAATAACAATAGGTTGAGTTCAATCTAGTAACAAAGAGTACATCAATAAGAACGCAGTACTACTTAAATCTTGTTTCATTGATCAAAATGCATGTACATAATAAACTAATAAAAGTATGGTGTAGTAATGATTTTGTATAGATTTTTGTGTCTACATTTGCCCCTCCTTTATGTTGGTGAATGAAATTTTCTAGTGAAAAGGAAAAGACAGTCATACTGCGAGAGTGATGAAGCAAGAAACATACAAGCATGTTAAGAGAAAATAACCAATTATGGAAAACAACATGATTCATCGACTGACCACAAAGAGATGAGGGATAAGTGTGTTGAAAGTTTCAAGAGGGGATATTGTAGTTGTAGATAATTGTTTGTAAACATGGAGATTCGAGCTTGGCATATTTTTAGAGTTGGGGGTGTTAGTGTGAGTTATCCTATGTGTCCTCCTCTCATAGTGGAGGGTCATCTCACATGGGTTAGGTTTAGGGTTTACATGTGTGTCATGCACTAGGGTTACTCAACACCCTATATGTACCCTTTTACTATTCATTTATGAGCATGCCAAGACACTCCGCCGTCTTTCCTCTATTTTCAAGCTTTGTTTCTATTGAGCAAGTTCTTCCATTATCGATCAAATTCTTTCTTGCAATCATGGAGCTATCACGATTCCGTTGGAGTGCGCAACTACTTCGTGGTGCCTCGCTTTCGATTCAATTCTCGCAAACTCTTTCCGTGGTATCAAAGCCGCACGACTTCTTTCATCACACCAAAAGCTCGAACTAATGGTGGAGAGGGATCTCATCGTGTTAATCAATTGCTATGCCAATACCCTCCCGCACGATGGAGCCAGGTATACACCCAATCAGGCCCAACAACATTAGGAGGAAGTGACACTGGGAATTTCCTAGGAGGTCACCCATCCCAGAACTACTTTGGGGTTGGCGCGCTTAACTGTCTGGTATCAGAGCTGCACGACTTACCGTCACACCAAAAGCTCGAACTGATGGTGGAGAGGGATCTCATCGTGTTAATTAGTTGTTATGCCAATACCCTCCCGCACGATGGAGCCGGGTATACACCCAATCGGCCCAACAACATTAGGAGGAAGTGACACCGGGAATTTCCTGGGAGGTCACCCATCCTAGAACTACTATGGGGGCAGCGCGCTTAACTATCTGGTATTAGAGCTACACGACTTGCCACACACAAAAGGTTGAACTAATGGTGGAGAGGGATCTCATCATGTTAATCAATTTCTACACCAATAGGGGGTGATCAAATCACCAACATAGTGCTTGATTTTTGCAATAACATTAGACTTGGTGCTCCCTACATCAAGGGAGGAGTTTCACATGGCTACTTAGCTTGCCCTCAATAACAATTTCCAATTATAGGACCAAATTGCTCTAGACGGATCTAGGTCTCAAAATTTACTAAAAACCCCTATAAGGTGAAATGGAATGACATCTCATTTCCCCCACCATGCATTATACGGTGCATATTGTGATATGGGTGCTTATATTGTACTTGAATATTTACATATTGCCCATGCACTCATAATGAATACAATGACATTTAATGCTTAATGTATTTGGGTAATCATGAGTGACCACTTAGGTGTTGAGATTACATTACATTAGGAAAGGAAAATTGTCCTTGCATAACCAACTTGCTAAATTTGAATGAAGTTTGTGCGGAGAGGATAGCCTTACATAGCTAACCCATTATACTTGCTTAGTGATTTGCAACTAAAAATACGCAGGGGTTTCCTTGCATAGTCATCCCCATATATTTGGACCTCTTTTGTTGAAAGGGAGAGTGTAAAATGTGATTTCTAGAGGCAAAAGTAAAGTAGAAAAATTAAGATTGAGAGAATTTGCAATGTGCCGATATATGAATTTTAGGGTGAATAATGCGAATTTTTTATATTGTGCAACAAATCCAATGATAGGAAATGCATTGCAAGTGTGTAAAGAGGTAAAACATATGTGTAGAGTTGGAGAATAAGTGTAATTAAAGGTAGTGTTATATCAAAGCGGAAATTATGAAAATCATGATCACAACACTCGGAGATGGAGTAAAAATGGACCAATAAAGGATGAGATATGGCCCAAAACATGAAGAGCCATAATTGGTTGAATTCAATAAATAGTAAATTAGGTGTGTAAATAATTCTAGTAAAAGGTGTTATAAATAGTAAATTGAAAAATTAAAAGGTACTTTTCATTGTGTGATTGCGATTGAGTGTGATAGGATTTCGGAGTTTGTGATGATGTCAAGAGCTAGAGAGGCTATCCAAACATGACTTGAGTGTGTGGGAAATGTGATTCATTGTAGATGATGGATGAGTTGGTAAGTGCATTAAATGTTGTTGATTTTGTGCAAAATAGGGTAGATTTCTTTGAAAAAATGAATTTACACATCTTGTTGAATTGTTACATACATTGATGAGACCAAACTCAACGGTCCGGTTTTACCCTTAGGTTGGGATCAGATGAAACTTTACGATTCATACCATGAACCGTACATTCCTTACTAGAATTTTTACATTATTTACCCGAGGTGCCCGTAATGAACCCATATGTGAGGGTGTGCTACTATAAATGATTTAGATATGATTTTGGCATTTTGTATTGATATATGATGAGATTTTTTCTATATTTGTGATGGTCTCACACAATATGTGTTGAGTATGTTGCACTTGTAGAGGTACATTCATGCATGGAAGTTATGTGGGGGTCGACACATGATGACCCTATTTTCTTTGCGTTTAGAAGATGTATGATGAGATTTTATTGATAGTTCCATATTGGGTCATGTGGCTTGATTTGGGAACCCAAATATTCATTTGATTACAACTTTATGTGAGTGTGTAATGTCAATGTCAGATGTTTTGGATCCCAATAAGGGAGATGATAGTGATATATGAGGATGTATATAAGATATTTTGGATTCCTATTATAGGTGAGAGGGTGTAGATATTTCCTACGACATGTCATACCACATGAGACAAGCACATAGATTCTAGGTGGGTTGTAGTGGTATCAAGGAGCCTACTATTAAAATGAGCTCTATTGTGACTTCCGATTCTCGCAATTGTAGAAATATATTACAAAGTGTTGTTAGCATAATTTGTGGTCATATATGGTGGAGGTGTGTCTATCTCCTATAGGGACGTGGAAAATTTTCTAGGACATAGAGGATCATGGGCGGCGATACACATGGGTTCGATGTGTATTAGCCCACTTATATAGGGATTTATATAGGTTTACATTAGATAACCATTGTGGTGGTGTATAAGTAATGACATTATTGCATGAGTAGGCATACGAGCATATTGTAGTTATACATACCATTGGTGGGCCACATGTGGATTGGTCTCACCTAGAGATATTTGCAGCAATATGGATCCGCGAAGGTAGTGATGGTAGGATACTATGAAATAAAAATCATTCTTAGATATATTGGGGCCACGACATATTATTTAGAGGCCATATAGGGAGTATATAGGGTATTATGAGTATTATGTGGAGATCTCGGTGATACGCCATACCATGTGGCTAAAGGATCGATTTCCCCTCTAAGGTGAGTTATTTTAGTATGAGTGTGTTACATGGAAGTTTGGCATTATGAAGGAGGTTCCACTAGCACCCTATCCATGAAAAATATTGACACATGCAACATATAGAGAAGGGGCATGACTGTGGCCAACCCTAAAGTTGATGTCACCAATATATGATTAAATGGATCCAATGGTCATGTTGAGTGACCCCGATGATGAATGGTGTACAAAAACCTTTATAGAGTGGTGGGATGAGACCCAATGGGTATTACTATTCCTATTTATAGTGGGAGATCAAGGGACAAGGTGCAAGACTTGGTGGTGTAGGTGGTGCAGAATACCTCCACTATAAAAGGAAAGGAAAAGAGAAGGGGAGATTTCCCGATGGATATTTTTGGATCCATAAAATATTGGCCAAGAACAAGAAAGCGTGTGGGCGTGCAAGGCTGATTTGAAGACAAAGGTGGGCAAGGAGAAAAGCACGCAAGGTAGAGAAAATGTTTTGGGACTTAGCCATATTTTGTGTATCGATAGAACACGAAAAAGCATGACCGATCGCTCATGCGTAATGGATAAGGTGCCACTGGTAGCTTGGTGCCCACCAAGGAATATACCTTGCGATGGAAGATTCTAGAAGGCCATCATTGCAAAGAGTGGAGAACTCGAGCTTGAAGAAGCATGCTCCCATGGAAGAACACCTTGGACACTTGGCAACGGATCTACAACTCCCGTGAAGGCTTAAAGATGTTGAGAAAGGCTATAAATACAAGCACCCACCAAAGAAAATAAAAAAGGAGAAAGAGGTGAAGCCATGCAGAAATACTATGAGAGCTCCATAGGTTTAGTTTAGAGGATTTGTAGGAATACATTATACTAAGGGGATGGGTTTGAACATAATTTTTTTGTACTATGAAGGGCCTAAGTCTAGTTCTGATGCATGATATTGATCTACATTATCATATGAATCTATGATTTCCTAAGTTATTGTAATATGGTTATCAACATGCTTAATATGAATATATGTGTGGTTCTAGTTCTACTACATGGTTATATGTATATTTCATATGAGTGGGTGTAAACCCATGTGCATTTATTTTCTATTATGATTCATATCTATGTTCTAATGCTTTTCTTATATGAATGAGCACATCATTCTAGAAGTCGCTTTTGATCTCTAAGATGAATGTATGGTTCCTTCCCAATCTGTTCACTTAAGTTTCTGTCGGAAGTAATGCATTCTCACACAACTCACATAAAGGAGGGACTCGACACCCGCACGTGCCTCGGGTGAGAACCCAACGCCCACTGGGTGATAGGCCGACACACATGAGATTTTCTTGTTCTTTGGGAAGGGCTTAAAAATGGATACATCTTGGTTCTCATTGCTTAGGGACCTCTTTTCAAAGTTATTGTGAGAAATGGAATACATTTTTTTGTATGATGTGTAATGACAAAATGCCTAACTTTAGAAAGTGTTGAAATGTGGTTCAAGAGCATGGAGGATGAGTTTTCTCAAAGATTCAAAGATTAGTCCCGAGTTTAGTATGCATGGATGGTTAGAAGAGAACCTATACAATGAGTCAGTATGAGACACTCTTTGTTGCTTCCCAAAGAGAGCTATATGAATGGCTCTCAACATACATATCCGAGATCAAGATAGTTTTGTAGATCACGCATGTGGACCCAAGATGATTATCGAGGGCTACAAGATGCGAGATCTGACATGGACATGTGCTATTGATCACTGGTAGAAGAGGGTGTTGACTAGTTATACTTTGGAATATGCCATTTCGACATATTCTTGTCCATATATCAATGAGTTTGAGTTTCTGAGGGATCCTAAAGGATCATTTTTGCATGATTCTCCGGCTATGAAGATCTTAGTCGTTACTTTGGGTTTAGAAGCATTCCCCATGACCGGCTAAGCTCTCTGAGCATTATGAAAGGAAGCTAGGGTGGAGGAAGATGGAGGAAATTGCAGATGAAAAGGAAATGGAGGAGATATGGATCAAGTATAATGAAGCTCATGAAAGGGAGATGACTAGACAACGCGAGGTAGCAAGTGTGATGGATCTATGGAGGCAAACGTTGTGAGAGGGTGTTGAAGTTCACGTGGAGGATGTGGATCCTAAGCAGTCTGTGCTACCCCATCTTGGAAAGTGTGTAAGATAATCCCCTTCAAATTCTGATGAGAGTTCGTCATGTGGAGAAAGAAGAGTTGTCGACACACATCCGAAATCACCTGGAAACCGATCACAGATCAAGGAAGAGTATTGTTAACCCAGTTGGTATCGGTGGAAGTGATCGATCTGTGCCCAGGAGATATAATTTCTTGTTGGGGACTTCTATGACTGCACATACCATTCCAGTGTTTGGAGGAATTTTCAAGAAAAGTGCAGATACACAGGCCTTCAGTCTCACATCTGGGAGTGGCACGGGGTACACTATTGGTAGTGGGACATTATCACGCACCCATCAACGTACGCTTTAGTGGGACGTTGGGAACCCTTGGCGTGACCACTGTAGGACCTGGTGGATCCGATGGATCTTGTGGGTCAAGAGGAACATGACCTAGTGGACCCAATGGATTTGGTGGAGGGAACAACAGAGGAAACACTCGGAGGAAACCAAGGCTCTGGCTCGGGAGGAAAAGGACCCCAGCCACCCCCAAGTGATTTTCAAAATGTCTTTGCACTTACCAGACTATATGGGTATTGAAGATGCTGTAGAGCATGTGCACAAGTGTGAGTTACTATGGCGTGCAAAAGGGATCACTAGCCCAGAGCGAAGGAAAGCTAGTTTGCAACTACATTACAAGGGCATGCACATAGTTGGTATAAGAAGTACGACCCCCATCAAATGGTGGTGGATTATACAACGCATTGAAAAATGCTTTCCTCACAGAGTTTCATATTCCATAGTTCAAGAAGAAGAGCATCAGTGCCTTGAAGGAGATTTAACAGGGAATGACAGCAGAGAGTGTGTGGGAGTATGATGCACAGTTTAAAACTCTCCTGTCTAAACTATCATATGACATCCACCCCTCACAACATGCTCAATGGTTTTTGGAGGGTTGATCACTCCATTTAGGAGGGCATTGTCACATAAAACATTCACTGACCCACGCGAGGCTTTAGAGGCTACCTTACGTGGCTTTGAAAGCTGTTGGGAGTGTGGATACTGGTGTTAGTCTATTTTTGGAGGCCCAAATCACCGCAATGGCCAAAAATTGGAGAATATCTCTGCAAACTCAATGCACATGAGGTCCGTAGTGGGCTTTGGTGTATAGACTATGAAGTGGAGGGTCATGCAAAGGATAGTTTCCCTTAGAATTCAGCGCATGCTATGGCGGTAGACTATGAGATCTACCACGAAGATCATGATGCAAGTATATTCCCTCTACTCCAATGTGTAATCCATAAGAATGTTTCTTGCTACTACAAGATATGCACCTCTACAACCCATGACACCAAGGACTGCAGACTGATTGATCAGATCCATGATGTTATTGATCTGGGTGTGCGCCATACTAGCCTTGTTGGTAGTTCTAAAGATGATGACCAATGTTATGAAGGGTGCATAGATGGAGGGGCACGTGGAAGAGGTTTTTACAGAGGATTTCGTGGTCACAATAACCGCAATGAGAGGGAGAAGTGAGTTCCCACGGGAACATGTTATAATTGTGGATCTATAGAGCATTATAAACATGAGTGTCCTAATCTATTACAATGCTTGTGGTGCAGAAGAAGCAAAAGTATGAAGAGTGTCCAGAACTCTATGAGCATATGAACCAGCAACACTAGAAAGATAAGGGTGTTGCTATGGTGAGCATCAAAAGACCGATTCACAATGGATGCCAAGAGTGGTGCATGAGTTAGAACTAGAACCTATATTGGTGATAACGCGTGCAGAGGCCATGCGCACTAAGGAGATGCCAAGACCAAGGACATTAGTTTCCAAAGAGGAGGTGCTACATGGAAAGTACCCGAACCCTACCCATCAGAAATAAGTATACCAGAGACTATGGACGTGATTTAGAGTTTACAAGGGGAGATACAGTGTCTCAAGGAGAAATCGAGGCAGGTAGGGTAGCGGAAGGATAATGAGGTTCCAAGGAGTGACCTAGATGAGGTCAAAGAAGTATGTAAAATGTTGAGGCAAGAGAATATTATTCCCTTGCTAGGAGAATGGCTAAGGGAGAAGGTACCATGTGCTTTAGGAACATAGTGCGAGAGAAAAGGTTTTGCATGCAAACCTTTCTCCACACAACCTTGACTATGACAAAGAGATTACTCTAAATGTAGTTGTTGATGGATGGTTTCGAACAATATCCTCATTGACATGGGAGCAGAGGTGAATGTTCTTACCTTAGATGCCTGACATCAGATGGGAAGGCCCATGTTGCATCCATCTTCAAATGTGTTGTATATGGCGAACAAGACTAAGGAAATGCCCATTGGAGTCCTAAAGGATGTAGTTATCACCATTCAAGGGGCCAAGTTCACTGGAGACTTCAAATTCTTGGTGCTCACCAGGTAGACAAATTTCTAGTGTTTCTTGGGTGCCCATGGTGTTACAAGAATAATGCTGACATAAGGTTTAATAAAGGATATATCAGTTTTAAAAACAAGGAAGAACAGGTGATCATCCCTTTAATGGATGGGAAGTCAGTGCCCTACACAAAGCCGTTTGGAGAAGAAGTCCTTGATAGAATCTACATGCGCTCCATCAGAGATCCGAGATGTAATTCACCCCACGGAGGGGGTCATCTAGTTTGCGGATGCTTAGTCTGTGAGTGATACCACTAGCGTGGCATGTGACAATTGGGCGCACGGGACCTATGAGTTGATTGGGTGACAATTAAAAGAACCGGTCACAAGGGTGATAAAGGCGTGCTTAGTCAAGTTCCCGGGAGGAAAAATTACCTAGCTACTCAAGAGGAGCATTCCCTGAGATTTTCCTGCAAGAAATGGAAGCTCAATGGAGAAATGAGGACGAAAGAAGAAGAATGCTTAGCTATAACCTACTCGGGACTACAATGCATTGGTGGGCTACACATCGAGAGAACCTCCTGGAGTGGCGCGAGGTAAGAATCACACTCTCTATAAGGTTTTCAAGAAGCAACACGCCCACGGCTATACAAGACTACCATGGGAAAGAAACCGCTTTGTTTCATATCCAAGCATGTGAGGAAGCCTAGATGGGAAGTGCAGAAGCATTACCACCTTCATTGTGGGTACACAAGTTGTATTCCACCTTGCAAGGTTATGCGCACACATGGTACGTTCATTCGAGATGCATCATCAAACAAGTAATTGGCAAGAGTTGGTGGTTGACCTCATTCAAGCATTTGAGTATAGAAGCACCAAACCATCAGTGGATAAGGTGTTGCAAACAATCAAGCACCTTACAGTGGGAGATAGTGCCATGGTTGAGGATAGGCTGCTAGAATTACTAGAAAATCCTTATGTGGAGACGTACCTCTATGAGGAAGAATCAGAGGAAGTACATTTTGAGCGTGTGTGTATGGAAAAAGAAAAAGGGAAATTAGTCTATGTCATAGATAGGGAAGAGATGGAGATGTTGGATGTTGATCATTCGAGAGGGTACATGCGAGGTCATTGACAATGCTGATGAGCAAGCATGCACCTACCATGAGCCCTTGAAGAAAAATAAGGTTAACATTGGGATGGAGGCCGAACCTAAGGAGGCTATCATCGGTGACTATTGGTCGGAAAAGGAAGTTTCAAATATCATTGATCTATTGTACAAATTCTAAGATTTGTTCCCTCATGGGTACCATGAACTCAAAGGCGTCCACCATTCCTTGGGAGAAATGAAGATCAAGTTAAAATAAGGTGTGCGCCCGATTTGAAAGAGACCTTATCGGATGAATCCAAATTTGTGCGTATAGGTTAAGGAAGAGATAGACAAAATGATAGCGTCAGGTATCATTGAGGTGGTTGAAGAGTCAAAATGGATAAGCCCAATGGTCATCAACATCAAGAAGGATGGGAGGATCAAGATTTGTGTTGACTACAAGGACTTGAATGCAGTATGTGTCATTGATCCTTTCCCTACCTCGTTTACTGAAGAAATCTTAGAGGGAGTGGCCGAGCGTGAAGCCTACTCCTTCACGGATGGGTTCTCAGGGTACCACCAGGTATGGATTGCAAAGGAAGACCAGAGAAAGATAAATTTTTCCACTGAATGGGGAGTTTTTCCTACACAATCATGCCTTTTGGGTTGAAGAATGCGCTTGTTGTGTTCTCGTGCATTGTAGTGCAAGCCTTCCAGAATTCATCCACAAATTTCTTCAGGTCTATTTGGATGATTGGACTATATATGGTCTCGTCAAGGACCATTGTGATAACTTGAGACTAATGTTTGAAAGGTTTCGATAGTTGAGGATATCCCTCAACATCAAGAAGTGTGTCTTTACTACCCCATTTGGAACCTTATTAGGGCATATCATATGCAAAGAAGGCTTACTAGTAGATCCCGCCAAAGTTACAGTCATTGTGGGTTTGGGGGAGCCTACTAGCCAAAGCGTCATGCACGGATTCCTTGGACACATGGGATATTATAGGAAGTTCATTAAGGGGTATGCCAAAATTGCCGCGCCCTTAGAAGAATTGTTGAAACATAAAAGTGCCTTTCATTGGGGAGAGGCGCAATAAAAGGCATTTGACACTTTAAAGGAAAGGCTCATAACGACACCCATATTACATTTCCCTTCTTGGGATAAGCCTTTCCATGTGCATGTGGATGCCTCAGGGAAAACAATGGGGGTAGTACTAGCACAACCTGGCGAAGGAATTGTCGATCATCCCTTGAGCTTTAAGCAGAAATTGACACCAATAGAGAAAAATTACACAACTACTGAGCGTGAAGCATTGTCAATGATCTATGCGTTGCATAAGTTCAAGCAATATCTACTGGCAACACCCTTCATATTCTACACAGATCATATGGCATTAAAATACTTAGTCAACAAACCCGTTCTGCAAGGGCGCATATGTCGTTGGGTCCTCCTATTTCAGGAATTTGAATTTATGGTGGTGGTAAAGCCAAGAAAGAATAATTTAGGGTCCTGACCACTTGTCAAGGATTGATTCGGGAGAGGACACACAAAGCATTGAGGAGACCATGCCAGATGCACAACTATTTAGATTACAAACATGCCCTCAGACTTGGAAGATATCGCAGTGTTCTTAAAAATAGGTGTGGTACCAGAAGGGATGAGGGCTATGGAGAGAAAGCAATTGGCTATACGTGCCACACCCTACATGCTTATTAGTGGAGATTTATACAAATTAGGCCATGATGAGGTTCTACGCCGATGTGTGTTAGAACATGAGCACATTGTAATTATGGAAGAAGCACATGGTGGGATCGCAGGAGGACACTATGTGGGAAATACAACCGTCATGGAAGATTCTTCTCACATGGATTTGGTGGGAATCCATTTACCAAGATTGTATTGATTTTTGCAAGGCCTATGACCATTTCTAGCACCTTGGAAAACCTGGAAAGAGGGATGAAATGCCCTTACAACCAATAACCAGCGTGAAACCATTTGAGAAATGGGCTATCGAATTTGTAGGACCAATCTCACCAGCAGCGTGAAGGACTAGTTTGCGGTATATCATCACTTGCACTGATTATTTAACACAATGGGAAGAGGAAACACCTACAAAGGATTGCACCGCGGCGACAACTACTAGATTCTTATGGGAAAATATAATCAGCAGATATGGTTGCCCTTTAAGTTTAACAAGTGATAGGGGTACACACTTCCTCAATGAAATAGTTAGGATCCTATTGGTAGAATTTATGGTGGCCCATCATAAGACTACCCCATATCACCCTCAAGAAAATGGGACTACTGAGGCATTTAAAAAAATACTAAGTCATACGTTAACTAAGATCTGTGATGTCAAAAGATAGGATTGGGATGATAAGGTATCATTCGTCCTATGGGCATATATGACAACCTATAAAAGTTTGAACAAGGCCACACCATTTTAATTGGTGTTTGACACGAGGTTGTTTTACCAGTTGAATTCATGTTACCTTCACTACATATAGCACATGCAAGAGGTTTAGCCGACAAGCAAACATGCTGGAAGAAAGAATTGATAAATTAATGCATTTAGATGAAAGGCGATCACTTGCTAGGTGAAGTCAAAGGACATAAAAGCAAGACAAAAATCATGGCATGATCATCATATCAAGAACAAGAATTTTTAGGTTGGGCATTTGGTGTTATTGTATGATTCCAAGTATCTGCGCCATCCTGGGAAGTTGAAATTCCATTGGTTGGGACCTTACCTCATATCGTACATTCTTGATTTAGGAACTTGTCAGTTACAAGCACTGGATGGGACAAGATTACCAGGTCACTTCAATGGGAGTAGGCTGAAGCCCTACTATAAATAAGTCTTCTTGGTGTTTGTAAATAAGGTCGTGTCGCCAGTTAGTTTAGGTTTCCCTTTATGTAATTTCCTTTTAGTGTTTCCCTTTCTTGTCATTTGTTTTGTTGTTTGTTTTGTGCCTTGGGCATTGGTAACCACATTAATTTTTGAAGGTTATGCATGGAAGAGGACCATGCATATATTTTAGTGTGGGGTGGAGTGATGTGAAGTATAGGCCCATAATACGAGTTGAACCGTCAAGTAGAAGTTACGATGAATGGCCCGGTTAAAGAACTAAAGGCGCATAAGGGTAATAGGCACATAAAGAAGAGATGGACTTAAATGGTTGGTGTCAAGAAAGCCTTGAAGAAACCATGTGAGGTAGGCGAGGGAAAAAATAGGAAAAAAGATAGAAGTGCCTTCGGCGCTAGGAACGCGCGCGTAAGAGGTTTCAGTTGGGTTGATTTTTGCGCGCCATAAGGTTATAACGGGGTTTGCACACAAGTTGTGGCATGTGGGAGAAATCGCTCAAGACTGACAAGTGAGAGAGAATTTAATGTTGGGAAAAGAGAAAAACTATAAATAAAAGGTCGATCACTTCATTATTTACATTGTGTTTACAAAGAAAATAAATCTCTCGCGAACTAGGGCATCTAAAGCAAGATCTTTGTGTCGAAGGAATTATTTGAGAGATTTGAAGTGCATAGCTAGGGTAAAATCACAAACCAGTAAGAAAGGAGTACATGGGCATGGAGAAGTTGAGTAAGCAAGCACCATCTTATGGAAGGGTTTTCTAGTTAGGGTTTGGTGACTAGGGCATGGAATTAGAAGGAGTTTTTCGCAAAGATCAAGCTTGGGGTTGGATAGAGTGGTAGAGTAGAGCAAGGAAAAGACGCTTGAAGTGATAACCTAACTAGAGGAATGGTAAAAATAAAGCAACCATCTCACTAAAGAAGTAGAAGGGAAAGGGTAAGGGGATGCAAATGACTGCCGACGTAAACACAAATGAAGAATGGCATGCGAGAAATGCAATACCCAGGATGGGGTGTTCTTTGGGAAAAGAATGGGAATCACACCTAAGAAAGATGACTGTGTGTGACTATAATCACCACACCAACACAATAGAGAAGGAGATGGATTTGGAGTTAGTTCTCCCAACCAACAAGAGAACGCTAGAAGGTATGCCCATTTACAGTGACGAGGTAAAGGTTAAGTTGGAGAAGGCAGGGTTGTTGCAACTCTATGAACTAGCCATACTTTGGAAAACCTGAGCACCTCTACCAATGGCTAATGGCGCATGTTCATGAAGACCACTTTTATTTCATGGGGTGCAAGATGCGCATAACCCCCAACTAATTTCCAAGTTCACGGGCCTTATCTATGAAGGGGACAACATTGATGATGACCTAAGTGACAAGGATGCCATCAAGGAAATAGTTGCTGTATTTGACTATAAGAAAGGATCACGATACTTTGACATCGTTGAGATCCAATACCCCATGATGATAATGTCCATGCACTTAGTAACAAATCTCAATTATCGGGAGAGATAGACTCAAGTAAACAAGGCATGGCTAAACGTGTGCCGTAAAATATCTGAAGGGACCATCTACAACTTTTCCACTTTCATCGCGGATGAAATCATCAACAGTGCACAAGAAGGTGAGAAGATATTATTTGGCAATGTTCTCCTCACAATTGTCTTCTCAGAAATCGAGTGCCCGATGGGCTAGAAAGGTTTGTTTGGGAGTACCTAGAAGAGGATCCCTCACCCACAAAATGGTTCACAAAATATACTTGTGAAACAATGACAGCCACTCACAAGGCACATTTAGAGAAATGGTACAAGTGCATGAGGGATGCGTTTGGGGTGGAATGGAGGATTCCAGAGCAACTACCCACGCTTGTAAAGGAGAAGCAAAATTTTCCATATATCAACACTTTTGCATTGGCATTAGCAGATTTAGGTTGACAGATGAAAACATGGGCCCATGGTGCAAGCTTCCCTTCTCCTTCACCGCACAATATTTCCAAGCAGGGGTGAACAAGTTTAAAGAGGCCAAAAGACTAAGGTTCGACCTTAGTGAAGTAGATCAAGACCACAGAGAGCTACGTAGAAAGTTGGTTTACCCCAAGAAGTGTGCATATGTGGAGAGATATGTCTCCCATGAGGTACAGATGATGAAACCAATGACTTTTCCAATCGCTGGAAGGGCTACAGCAAGAATATATCTTTGCATCGGGCCAAAATTTGATAAGGGCGTGTACTTAGAAAATTATGTATCCATCTCGAAGGACCCCACAGTAGAAAGAAACCCACACCAAATAAGAGGTGTTATCCAAAATTCACCCCCCGGGGTAAATTTTGATAACATGCATTAAATACTCAAGTCCCAGGAAAATAGATTGATTCAAGGCAAAAAATCATGTTTCTAGGGTCCCCTCGATTTTTTCTAACTCTCCTGTCTAGGTTGAAAAGAGCAAGTTCTGAGAAAAGGTGAAAAAGTTGCAAAAACAAGCTTGGGCTAGGAAAAATCATGAAAAATGGCTAAGTCCTAGTCTTCGCAAGAAATTGGGACTTGGGACATCTCGGGCGTGAATCGGCCGAAAGGCCGCGGAGTGTTCTGCAGAGCAGAGCAAAGGAACATCCGGGCCATCGGGACGCGCGGGACGCTGGAAAGCCGGTTTGGCCGAAGGAGAAAAGAAAATTGACTAATTGTTGCACAGATAAGGTTGGGACATCTGGGCTGAAAAGACACGAAGAATGTGAAAAGAAGAAGTGGCCGTAAAGAGGGACAAGGAAGCCCATTTCAAAGGTTCGGAAGAATTTTTCCTAGACGATGCCGGGGACATGGTTGGGACACAAGTACACGGCGGACGCGGAGAGCCGAAGGAGCCGAGAGCCAATCAAATGACGCCACGTGTCTTCGCTTTAAAGAGGGACAGGGAAGCCCAAATCAAGTGGATCAGAAGTTTTCGTCCTAGATAGTTTGGGACATCTGGGACAAATGGATGTGGTGGACGCAAAAAGTTGGCAGGCCCATGGACGACCGCGCATGACACGTGTCACAAAGGGAAACGTCCAAAAGTTTAAAGGGAGCGAGTCGAGTGTTGGCCCGAGCAAATAAAAAGAGGACACGTGTCCAATGGAATAGGGAAGCATGGAGCTCGAGGAGTATTTGGAAAATTTGGCCAAGTTTCGGCCAAAAGCTAAAAGCAAAGGTCTTCCCGCACCTTGTCCTCCAATCAATGCATGCCACGTGTCCCAAGTGGCGGGGGCATGGGGAAAAGTGGAAAATTTTCCAAAAAGTTACAAAAAGTCAAAAATCTCAAGGAAAACCTATGGAAAGAAGGAACCGAGGAAATTTCTCGTCGCCCAATCAAGCTGCTCGACACGTGTCGTCCAGTGGAAAGCAGGGGAAAAATTTTCAAAACTCATTTTTGCTGCTTTGTGCCCTAAATCTTCGATCACCATATCTTTCGATCCAGAGCTCAGATTTGCACGTTCTTTATATCATTGGAAAGCTTATAAGATTATCTACATGATTCCAGGGTCAATCTTGAATTTTGATGTAGTCTGGAGGGGGAAAATTCAGAAACAGATCTGACCCATGTTCATGGCCAGAAGTGACATTTCAAATGACCAAATTCAATACAGAATGGGTCGCATTCTCCTCCAAACTAGTAAAAAATGGCAGGGTATGGGTTTGTAAGGTCCCCCATGCTGATTTAATGCATTTGCAGTCAATGAGGAATGGGCTCCCACATTTTGTATGTTTTCTCTCTCCGGGCTCGACCCATGCAATGTAAAAGCCAAATTGGGCTCATTTCCAAAGGGGGAACATTTTTGGGCATAGCAACTTCTTCTTTCACCTCCAACAAGTGATTGTTTGAAGAATCAGACCTCTTCAAAGACTGTAATGTTTTTTACCTCTCTAAGGTTGTAATGCATGGTTTTGACACTGAAATGATAATGCAAGCTTTGTGAATGGTTTCAGTCCTTTGTTTGTATTATTTGCTTCATTTCAGATCCTAAATTATATCTTATCAGCCTGTGTATGTTTTATGTTGCAATCTTTGGTCTGTGTCTATTTGCTTGACAAAAATTATTCACCACTCCTTTTGGTGCATCACCATCTTTAGTTAGTTTCAATTTTTGCATTTCTATCCCTGTCTCCTTGCAGTTTAGAATAGGATTAGGATCTGAACCTCTGTAGTTGTGCAAGCATTAGATCTAATCAGAGGAGTTTGAGGAACCAACCTCTAATCTGAGATTCCTCTCTCAGTTTCACAAGTCCCACACTTGGAGAGAGGTTTCCATGTTGTGCAATCACACTGGATGCTAGAGTGATCAACCTAGAAGCCTGATCTGCATCCAGGGGTGTTGTGAGCCTGCAACAACAATTTTGGCACACCCGGTGGGACACTAGAGGTCTCATTTTTATTGCAGCAAAGTTGATGTGCGTCTGCTGTAATTTTCTTGCTTAAAAGAGCTATTATTTGCATATCTGGTGACTCCAAGGGGAAGAATCAACTGGTTTCAGCAGTGTAGGCCTGAAAACTCATGAGAAGAATCACCACAAGGTCAAGAGTTGGAGAAGAAGAAGTGTTGTTTGAATACCTGCAATTATCTCCAAGAAGAAGGCAAAGAGGAAGAAGGATTCAAAGGTCTCCATCTCCACCAAACAGAACTCTCTCAACTCCTCCACCCGTAGGCCTTTCATTCACCAACAAGGGTTTTAAGACCAATTAGAATGGCAAAAACAACCCCTACATCAAATTCACAGCACAGCCCACTTGCTCTCAATGCACAACATCCAATTCCTATTGCAGCCTTAAAGAACATTCCTTACTTCACTAGAGAAACCGACTACTCCAGGTGATCATGTTAAAGACATTTCTAACCTTTGTGCAATCCATGAAATCAATGAGATGCAAGTGGCTATCAAGTTACTGGCATCTTCATTCAAGGGTAAAGCATTGCAATGGTTTAGAAGCCTTGGAGTTGGTTCTATCACAAATTGGAATCAGCTGTGTATAGCACTTCATGAGCAATGTGGAGAGAAGGGAGACAACTTGTCTCTTTTAGGAGCAGCTGACAACCATCAAGAGAGCTCCCAATGAGCAAATTGACCGATTTCAACTTTAAATTTCAAAAGACTTGGGAGAGAATTCCAGGTGGCACAAAGCGGGCAACAAAGAAGGTGCTTTTCTCTACTATCTCAAAGCTCTAAATTCTGATATTTCTATGTTGATTCAGTCTATGGGAGGCATAACTATCCCTATGGCTTATAACATTGCCATTAGGGCTGAAAATTGTTTGATCCAAGCTGAAAAACTTGCCCCTAGACCTCCCATGCCACTGTTTCCAAGTTTAGAAAGTCCAAACACCAATCAAGCACCTAGTTTGGCTCCTTCTCCCACTCCTAGAAATCGTAGTTCAAATGAAGCTTCCACTTCATCTCCAAGTACCCCAAATGAGCTTCAAGAGGTCATGAAGCAATTGCAAAACCTAGGCAATGAGTGGTTACTCTCAAAAGTCGAGAGCCCAAGGTTTTAGACCATCTTATCAACCCCAAGCTTAGCCTAACAGAAGCCATACTAACCGCAAAGGCCACCTAACCCACTGCAAATATGAATCAAACAAGGCCTCCCGCCAATAGACCATTTCAGCCCTATAATCCAAATGCCATATCTCGCCTCTAAGGCATTGGTACCAACACAAAACAACATTGCTCAGGAGTATGACTAGTGTTTTCCATGCAATGAGCCTCATAACCAATCCATGTGCTTCAATGGTGCTTTGAATCAAGCATTAATGGTGACAACTACTGGTGTGGAGGGTGAGAGCAGTCAAGGAAACAATCCACAACAAGAAATATTCCAACAGCAATCAGCCCCAAATGAAACCACATTGGTAAATTGGCAAGCAGAGGATTTTTGTGGCATGAACTAGGCAGTTTCTTAAGGTGTTGCAGCCAACACAAGGTCAAAGAGGAGGAATTTGGGTGAGGAACAGCCATTAGCCCCAACCAATCCACAACATTCCATGGCTCCACAAATGGTTGGCAAGCAAAGTCCAGTTTCAAATGCACAAGGGCAGCCAAGAACAGCTCCTAGGCCAACTCAAATACCAGTTGTTGCTGCCCACATGCAAGGAGTGAATGTGCAAACCAAGGGACAACAAAAGGATACTTCATCCCCATTCAGTATCATTGATCAGATGAAGAAGACAAATGTCAATATATCAATGTGGGAATCCCTATCTATCCCAGGCCAAAGAGATCTGCACGTAAGCTGCCATGAAGGATCGGCCAACTTCGAATCAGCAAAGTTCGGATGCAAGACAAAGTGCTTACAAATGCTGCCCAGCCTGAGGGAAATCATGGAGGATAGCAAGGTAAGATGTTGAAGCCCCCTCCTTTCTATGTTTCATTGATCATTGGAAATCAGCTAGTGCACAATTGCATGATAGACTCGGAGCAAGTAGCTCAAGAATGCCTAAATAAATAGCTGATCACTAGGGCTCCAAAGATGAAACAATATCCAAAGGGGTAGTGCGGTTGGATGGGATAGTAGTAGCAGAATTGGAGTGATTAGAATCTTGAGTCTTACCTTACATGCATGTCCAAATGTTGTTGTTTTACAAGATGTATCAGTCATAGACCTTCCACCACTCTTTGCCCTTTGCTTATCAAGGACTTCATAGCCAAGATTGGGGGATATTTTTCTCGCGATTGGTCACACATGCTATTCGTAATGAGGTATGGAACTAAAGCCACAATCAGGTCTCGAACCTATTGTAAACTTCCACATTGAGCCTTACACTCCAAGTCGACCAATGCCAATTGCTCAAAGATTTGATCAAGAAGATCACCCAAGCACTAATGAAGTCCGACACTAAGGTTGGAAGCATCCCGACCTAACTCTTGATGAATGGGAAAACAAGATACATGCATTTGATCCTTATCAAGAAGTGGAAGATTCCGAGCTAGGGGTCTATTGCATTCACGAAGAAAATCAGCCTATTCCCAAGCATCACCAAGCCAAACCACAAAGATGACAATGAGGTATGGCAGCTGTTTTTTGATGGATCAAGGAGTAGACAAGGTGCAGGAGGTGGAGCCATGCTTGTTTCACCTCAAGGAGTAAGGTACTATTCAGCTTTTAGATTTCAGTTTGCATGCTCCAATAACACTGCTGAATATGAAGCCTTGGTGCAAGGGATGCATTGGGCAATCAAGAGAGGAATAAAGAACTTGCAAGTCTTTGGTGACAATGAATTGATTGTAAACCGATCAAGGGACAACATGCTACCAAGAATGATCTACTCAGGTGCTACAAGAACAAGGTGTGGGACCTCATGGAAGATTTTGAGGGTTTTGGCATCAAATCCATTCCTAGGAAAGAGAATCAAGTTGTTGATAGGATTGCAGCAGTAGGGGCAGCCTTTGACATTGTGGAAAACATTCAACAAGACAAGGTATAGCCAAACATCCACGTGATTGTGAGGCCTTCAGTGCCGGATAACAATGTCAGTTGGCAAGTGTTTGAAAATGACCAGCAAATCATCCATTTCTTGCAAGAAGAAGCTGAGTTCTCAGCCAAGAATCAAGAAAAATTGGAACAGCAGTATGGTGACCGGTAGTACACCGAGAACTAACAAGTTGCCAAAGGGACTTATCACTTTGGAGTCCATTTTTAACCCCAATGATCAACTTAGAAAGGAGAAAGAAAACATTCAGGTCAAGAGAGAGGATTCAGTATCCATCTTAGTAGAAGAGAACAAACCATTGCAAATTGGAAGGATGACAACTGAACAAGAAAGGTATGAGTTCATACAGCTGTGTCAAGAGTTCCCTAACGTGTTTGCTTGGAGCTATGAAGACTTGAAAGGTTTCAATCCCAACTTAGCTCAGCATACCATCGAATTGGATCCAAATACTAAGCCTGTCAGGCAAAAACAAAGACCAGTCAATCCACACATGGAGCCTCTCATGAGGAAGGAATTGGACAAGTTGATTGAGTCAAGGATCATATTCCCAATCAAGCATTCTAGTTGGGTTGCCAACTTAGTTCCAGTCAAAAAGAAGAGTGGAGAGATCAGATTGTGTGTTGACTTCAGAGACTTGAATAGAGCCTCTCTCAAGGACCATTACCCACTCCCTTCCATGGAGCAAATCTTGCAAGTGGTGGCTGGCTCCAAGAGGTTTTCACTACTTGATGGCTACTCAGGCTACAATCAGATTATGGTGAAGGAAGAGGACCAGTTCAAGACAGCTTTCACAACCAAATGGGGAGCTTTTGCATACAGGAAAATGCCATTTGGGCTGTCCAACGCTGGTGCTACCTTCCAAAGGGCAATGGACATGGCATTCAAAGGTTTGATTAACAATGTGGTGCTGATCTACCTTGATGATATCACTGTTTTTTCCAAAAATGCAGCAGACCACCTCTCTCATTTGAGACAAGTCTTCACGAGGTGCAGGAGATTTGGAGTGTCTTTGAATCCTAAGAAGTGCATCTTTCTTGCACATGAAGGAAAGCTCCTTGGCCATATTGTCTCCAAAGAAGGATTAGCAATTGATCCTGAAAGGGTTGAAGCCATAAGAGCACTACCATTGCCAAGCCACAAGAAAACCCTTCAGAGTTTCTTGGGAAGGATAAACTTTGTTCATAGGTTCGTCCCGGATTTTGCAGCCCTTGGTCAAGCCCATCACCAAAATGTTAAAGAAGAGCATGGATTTCAAGTGGATAGCGTAGAAGGCAAGGAGAGTTTTGAAGCAATCAAAGAAGCCATCTCTCAAGCACCAACTCTCATCAACCCGGAATTCTCCAAGGATTTCATCCTCTATGCATTCGGAGGTAATGACACTATCTCTGCCATTTTGGTACAGCAGAACAAGGATAATGATGAGCAGCCAATTGCCTTCTTCAGCCAGAGCCTAGATGACTATGAGATGAGGTAATCTTTTATTGAGAAGCATGTACTTGCAGTAATCAGAAGCTTGAAGAAATTCAAGCATTTAATCTCAATAACAAGGTCCAGTGCTGGTCTCACATGTCAAGGGGTTAAGGACTTCCTCCTCAACAAGGATTTGAATGAGAAAAGGGCAGGTTGGATCACCCGTGTCATGGAGTATGACATTGAGATCAAGATCACCAAGCTGGTAAGAGGGAAAGGATTGTGTGAGTAGCTGGTTTTGGGGAAGCAAAGAGAAGTATGCAATGAAGAAGAGGCTGCTTTGATAAATCAGGGATAGCCATGAGCCAAGTGGCAATCAAGAAGAAGACAATTTTTCCCCCACTCCTTGCTAGACCCAAGGCATTATACACTTCCTAGGTACAGCCTATGCCCTCTGGAGATGAACAAGACCCAAAGGAGACACTTCAGATTGCGGCCATCCCGTATGCCATTGTTGATGGAGTTTTGTTCAAGAAAGATGTGAACGGAGTGCTGTTGAGATGCATTGGCACAAATCAGATTCAAAGGGTGTTAGAAGAGTTTCATGGTGGACCAGCTGGTGGTCATTTTGCACCAAGAGTGATAGCTCTAAAAATCATGAAGGCTAGTTATTATTGGCCTAAAATCTTCAGTGATTGCTATGCATGGATCAAGAGGTGTAAGAATTGTGCATTCTTCACAGGAAAAGAGAGACTTGCTGCCCTTCCATTACATCCAATCTCAGTTGACCAGCCATTCATGCAATGGGGTTTGGACTTCATTGGAGTCATTAATCCCAATTCAAGCCAAGGGCACAAATGGATTTTGACAACCACATACTACTTCACCAAATGGATAGAAGCAGTAGCACTCAAAGAGGAAAATGAGTCTAGCATCTTAGACTTTTATGAGGGGATAACAACCAGATTTGGTGTACCTGCTACAATAATCTCTGATAATGCATTGGCATTCATTGGATCTAAGGTGACTGAGTGGGCTGTCAAGAACGGTATCTATCTGAGCACTTCATCAAACTACTACCCTCAAGGTAATGGCTGTGCCGAGTCTAAAAGCAAGAACTTGTTGAAGATCATTATGAGGACTCTTGACGAGAATTAGAGGTCTTGGCATACTAAATCGAAATCAGCCTTATGGGCTAATAGGATAACTCCCAAAAGATCCACAGGTAACTCTCCATTCAAACTTGTCTAGGGAAGAGAGGAAATCTTGCCCATGTCACTTGAGTTGCCCACATTGGAACTCATGAAGTAGCTAGAGTTGCTAGAGTTTGGGCCCATGGAGGTGAGGTATGCAGAGTGATGGAGCTATAAGAGATCGAAATCGGGCATCCCAAACAATGGAAAAGGATCAAGCTTTGATCAAAAGGACCTTTGATAAGAAGGCCAAGGATAGATATTTTCAAGTTGGAGATCTAGTGTTGAAATGGGATGTGGATAGAGAAAACCGGGAAGGCATTCAAAATTTGATGCCATTTGGAGTGGCCCATACATGGTCATGAAGTGCAAGAACAACAATGCTTTCCAATTGGCCTCATTGGATGGTGAAGAACTGCAGATTCCAGTCAATGGAATCTATCTCAAGCATTGCTTCTAGAGGGAGTTCACTACCTTGTAAATATTAGGTTAGATTTTCATTCCTCCAAGTGCGTGTGCACATTGTTTTGCTATAGGTTAGTTTTGTTTTCCCTAAGTGCTTTGGCACAACTTGTTGTCCATGGAGATGTTTTGCAATCCTTGCTCCCATCAGGTGATATTCCATCTTCCTCCTTACACATTCTAAGTCAGTTGGGGTTCTAAACAAAATATTTGATGACTCCATGCCCAATGGACTGCTTCAGGCAACTGGTATCTTCTACCTAGCAGGCAGGTAACCCCGCTGAGTCGCCAAATTGTTATCCAAAATTCACCCCCCAGGGTAAATTTTGATAACATGCATTAAATACTCAAGTCCCAAGCAAATAGATTGATTCAAGGTAGAAAATCATGTTTCTAGGGTCCCCTCAGATTTTTCTAACTCTCCTATCCAGGTTGAAAAGAGCAAGTTTTGAGAAAAGGTGAAAAAGTTGCAAAAACAAGCTTGAGCCAAGAAAAATCATGAAAAATGGCTAAGTCCTAGTCTTCGCAGCAAAGACAATGGGACAGGTTGGGACATCCGGGTGCGAATCACCGAAAGGCCACCAAGTGGTCTCAGAGCAAAGGAACATCATCCGAGCCATCCGCGACACGCGGAGCTGCGAAAGCCGTTATTCAAGGAGAAAAGAAAATCGACTAATCATGCCACGATAAGGTTGGGACATCTGGGCCGAAAAGACGCGAAGGACGTGAAAAGGTGAAGCAGCCGCAAAGAGGGACAAGGAAGCCCATTTCGGGCGGTTCGGAAGAATTTGTCCCAGATAAACCGGACAGTTGGGACACAAGTATGCGGCAGACGCGGAGAGCCGAAGGAGCCGAGAGCCAATCAAATGACGCCATGTGTCTTCACTTCAAAGAGGGACAGGGAAGCCCGAATCGGGCGGATCGGAAGTTTTCATCCCAAATAGTTTGGGACATCCAGGACAAATGGACACGGTGGACGTGAAAAGCCGGCAGGCCCGTGGACGAATCACAGCATGACACGTGTCACAAGGGGGAAACATCCAAAAGTTTAAAGGGAGCGAGTCGGAGCGTTGGCCTGAGCCAATAAAAAGAGGACACGTGTCCAATGGAACAGGGAAGCATGGAGCTCGGGAGGATTTGGAAAATTTGGCCAAGTTTCAACCAAAAAGCTAAAAACAAAGGTCTTCCTCGCGCCCCTGTCCTCTAATCAATGCACGCCTCGTGTCCCAAGTGGCGGGGGTGCGGGGGAAAAGTGGAAAATTTTCCAAAAAGTTAAAAAAGTCAAAACTCTCAAGGAAAACCCGCGGAAAGAAGGAACCAAGGAAATTGCTTGTCAATCGCGCCCGACACGTGTCGTCCAGGTGGCAGAGCGCGGGAAAAAATTTCAAAACTCATTTTTGCCTGTTTTGTGCCCTAAATCTTCAGATTACCATATCTTTCGATCCAGATCTCGGATTTGCACATTCTTTATATCATTGGAAAGCTTATAAGATTCTCTACATGATTCCGAGGTCAATATTGAATTTTGGTGTAGTCTAGAGGGAGAAAATTCAGAAATGGCTCTGACGCGTGTTCATGGCCAGAAGTGACATTTCAGCGACCAAATTTAATACAGAATGGGTCGCATTCTCCTCCAAACTGGTCAAAAATGGCAGGGTATGGGTTTGTAAGGTCCCCCATGCCATTTTAATGCATTTGCAGTCAATGAGGAATGGGCTCCCACATTTTGTATGTTTTCTCTCTCCTGGCTCGACCCATGCAATGTAAAAGCTAGATTTGGCTCATTTCCAAAGGGGGAACATTTTTGGGCATAGCAACTTCTTCTTTCACCTCCAGCAAGTGATTGTTTGAAGAATCAGACCTCTTCAAAGACTGTAATAGTTTTTACCTCTCTGAGGTTGTAATGCATGGTTTTGACACTGAAATGATAATGCAAGCTTTGTGAATGGTTTCAGTCCTTTGTTTGTATTATTTGCTTCATTTCAGATCCTAAATTATATCTTATCAGTCTGTGTATGTTTTATGTTGCAATCTTTGGTCTGTGTCTATTTTCTTGAAAAAATTATTCACCACTCCTTTTGGTGCATCACCATCTTTAGTTAGTTTCAATTTTTGCATTTCTATCCCTGTCTCCTTGTAGTTTAGAATAGGATTAGGATCTGAACCTCTGTAGTTGTGCAAGCATTAGATCTAATCAAGAGAGTTTGAGGAACCAACCTCTAATCTAGAGATTCCTCTCTCGCCACAAGTCCCACACTTGGAGAGAGGTTTCCATGTTGTGCAATCACACCGGGATGCTAGAGTGATCAACCTAGAAGCCTGATCTGCATCCAGGGGATGTGTTGTGAGCCTCGCAACAACAAGAGGGAGAGAGAATAGGTGCGAAAGCATCAAGTGTTTAGGATACACAAGTGGTAAGCATGCCGAAGACAAGTGTTAATACAAGTACTTACACATGGAGAAAGAAGTCCTCGTGAAGGAAAAGACTCCCGAGAGAAGAAGTGTTCCTTCCCAATCTGTTCACTTAGCACAAAGAACCATTCACCCAAGAGAAGTCACCGAGGAGGAGGAGGAGGAGGGAGAAGCGAATATCCTATCAAGAAGAATCGATAGATGGTAACAGAAAAAAATGACTTGGAGGACACAGAGATCTTAGAGGCCTATATAGGCACGAGAGACGATGATGAGGAGGATGAACCAAGGTGAGGACCATCCTATCTATGAGATTCATGACTCGGAGGAGGAAGGAGAGGAAGAAGAAAATGAATACGTCTTTTCCAGGAGGGAGGATAACAAGGAAGGAGAAGATACTTAGGACAGGGGGATAAGTGAGGAAGTTACAAAATAATAAAGGACCCCAAGCCTCACTAAGGAACAAATAAACAAGGCCGCGGAGAAGGAAGTAGCCAATATCATTGAAGACCTAGTGGAGCATGATATGGAGCACAACGCAGACCTAGTGATGAAGGATACAGAGGAGGAAAACATAGAAAAGGAATATGGTAGCATGGGATGGGATCCCAGTTTGTCTATCGTGAGCTTTCCTAAGGACACGCACATATGGAGCCTAGCGATGGAAGTTCTGCATGGGAAAAAAGGTTTCAAAGAGAGTGCAGACTTCATAGGTTCGAGGATGGACTATATTGATGATCCAAACAACATTTTCAAAGCACCATGCCAACGGAGCAACTATTGGCTGGTGTGGCATCATTTGATGAGGAAGGTACATGCCCTCTCAAAAAGGAAAATGCTTTCTTGGGAATTTGATTCCCACATCAACAAACCTAAATTTGAAGTAAGCCAAGGGGCAATAATGAAGGTACCATAATCAAAAGGTGACAACCCCTTGGTAAATTCTCGGATCCAATGCTATCGACGAAACAAATCAGTAATGTCTTGAACAAATTTTTGGTGGAAGTAGAAGCTAGACTCTTCAGGAGAAATGATAGAGTGAAGTTCCTAGAAGCAGAGTTGGAGAAGAAGGAAGAGGAGTTGGAGAAGAGAATGAAGGAGTTAAAACATGAGGAACTAGTCAGCGCTCAACTAAGGCATGAATTAAAAGAAGAGAAAGCAAGGGTGCATGAAGTCTACAAGAAAGCAGAGATGATCACAGATGTCATTTTCTTAAAGCATCCAGATCTAACGCCACCTACGTAGAAGTATGGATCCGCCCTAGAGTTTCTAGAGGACTTGACCCACGTCCTCACAATGGAAAGACGACCACTAGCCTTGGAGTCTCAGAGGAGGCATCGACGTGCAAAGAAAAGGAGGACAAGATGAAGGTTGTGGCCATTGTGGCCTAGTACAAGAAAGTCCTCGTGGATGTGAAAGTTTCCACCTAAGTCATTGAGGCCACCTATGAAAAATGCACTGATAGAGATAGAGTGGTGAGCATTCTAGTCACCACCCATGAAGCGAAGCTTAAGGAATTCTAGGAGAAAAACAAGGGGAATAGAGCAGAGCGTGAAAAAAATTCTAGTTGAGGTTGAGAAAAGTTAGAGGCTATTGAGACCTTACGGGGCTCAATTAAGAACCGGATGAAGGAGTTGTATCCCTAAATCACTCGAAGGATGGATGCGCTCGAGGATTTGGGAAAACAATTGAGGGGATTGTGGAAAAAATGAATACCCAAGGAGAAGGGCTTAGCTTTAAAGAGGTGAGTGCCCTAGTCGGTGACCTTTGTCACTAGGCATAGAGCAAGGTCGATATCTAGAATAAGTTGGAGGCTGACTTAATGAAATAATTCCCTCTCCTCTTGTAGAAATAATCATTATTCCTCATTCTTTCTTTCTTCCCCAAGATTTTTCATTCCTTTATTCTTTCCCTAAGCCATTCAAGAATGGTCATTCTTTATTCTTTGAGAAAATTTTCCCACAGACATAGAACAGTGTAGTGTGGGGTAGTTTTGGGCCCCTAAAATATTGGCCAAGTACAAGAAGGTGTGTGGGCAAGCAAGGCTGATTTGAATATGGGTGTGCAACAAGAAAAATGTGCAAGGTAGAAAAGAAAAGTAATCCTTTTAGCCACTGGGTTCACTCTTCCATCTCATTAAAGCCTTGGAATTCTGATCGGATTTTATCTAAATTTGGGACTTAGCCATATTTGTCATATCGTCAACTATGGGATTCTTCACCAACACGAGAAAATCATGACCCGACTGTGCATGTGGAATGGATAAGGTGCCATCTTGGTAGCTTGGTGCCCATGGAAGGAATATACCTTGCGATGGAATATTCTAGAAGGCCATCATTGCAAAGAGTGGAGATATCGAGCCTGAAGAAGCATGCTCCCATGGAGGACCACCTTGGACACTTGGCAATGGATCTACAACTCCCACAAAGGCTTGAAGATGTTGAGAAAGGCTATAAATACAAGCACGTACCAGCGAAAAGAAAAAAAGGATAAAGAGGTGAAGCCATGCAAGAATACTGTGAGAGCTCCATAGGTTGGGTTTAGAGGATCTGTAGGAATACGTTGTACTAAGGGGATGGGTTCAACATAAAAAAATTGTACTATGAAGGGCCTAAGTCCAATTCGATGCATGATATTGATCTACATTATCGATGAATCATGATTTCCCTCGAGTTATTGTAATATGGTTATCAACATGCTTAATATGAATATATGTGTGGTTCTAGTTCTACTACATGGTTATATGTATATTTCATATGAGTGGGTGTAAACCCCTGTGCATTTCTTTTACTCTTACAATTTAGATCTATGTTCTTTAATGCTTTTCTTATATGAATGAACACATCGGTCTAGAATCCGTTACGCACTCTAAGATGAATGTATGGTTCCTTCCCAACTGCTCACTTAATTTTCTTGTTACACAAGCAATGCATTCTCACATAACTCACTTAAAGGAGGGACTCGGTGCCCGTGTGTGCCTCAAGTGAGTACCTAGCGCCAATACTGGGTGATAGACTCGGTGTGCATGGGATTTCCTTTTCTTTGGGAAGGGCTTAAAAATGACTACGGATATGCTATGGTGACTATTGTGGCATAGTGTAAGTATTATATGATATTTTTATTTACAATGAATGGGAAAGGATGATAATTTTGAGTGTATAGTTATTGATATGGATATTGCATTGATTATAGGTGATATTTATTAGATGATGATCATGGATGCATCTGTGAGGATATTATTATGAAATGTTCCTAGAGACATGGTGATAAGCGACATGTTAGAGCATGTTGATAATATAGTACGTGAGCATGCCTACTTATTTGATCTAGTGGAAGTGGCCACAACCACATGTACCATATTATAGAGCGAATGAGATGAGAGATAAGTAGCGCCATCTCAATGGCTTGAGCCACATGCTAGGGCTAATCTAGGATATGAATTGGTAACATGATTAGTAGAGTACCATACACAATATGCATATGTATATGAAGAGAATGCTACAATACAAGAACAACTAGCACATGACCAAGAAAGATCACGATCCAAAGAGCATATGGACACAAGAGGAGCCTCAATCTCATGAGGACTAGTTCCTATTAAGAGCAATGAGGAGGATGTGTGACTACATGAAGGGTTGTACCCTCATGTAATTAATTACTTAGATATATCTAAATTTCAACAATAATATAACACCAAAGAACACCAATATATAAATAAATTATCACAATATGTAATTATAATAACTTGGAAACTTCGAGGAAAAACCTTCGAACCATACAATAAGACTCATATTTATACCTTAGATCATATCAATCAACCATACAATCAAGTCAATATAATTTGAATCAAAAATAATATAGAAAGAGGCACTTAGATGGTTCGAACATATTTGGGATGTGTCGATAATTAGTTTGGGAAAGGGAACATTTTGGAATCTAAAATAGTCATTGTTTGTATATTTAGAACCACTAGGTCAAGACCATACAAAAGGTTCAATACCATATGGTACAATATTAACTAAACTACACATTCTTCAACCTTCAAGAAGATGGAATATATAACTTTTAGTGTCACTCTTTGTCATTGTTTGTTGCCCTTTGATATCTTTAACTTCACATGAAACCTTAGATGTTCCACCTAAAACTTGTAAAATAAACCCTAGCTATCCTGTAACACACTCAATAAATCATTAACTCTAAAAAGAAATATATATATTCTTGAGTTGGACTGACCTTGGTGGTCACCCCATTTGTGAATCACCGGGAATTACACTAAATTTCAAACTCAATATAGTTCTCTTAATACTTTGTACAAAAGGTGCATGTAATTATCCATTGATATAGGTTTTCCTTGTACCTCAACACTAATAACAAGATAAGATACTTCATCCCAATATAAACCCTTGTGTGTAGAAGAAAAAATCATAATTATGCCCTCGTATTTTTGTATGTAGTATGCAAATATAGTTCTATCTTTCTCATGTTATAATAAGTGGTAGATAGATAGGTGATCACCATATAATAAATTCTTAGGTTAGACTTGTATATATTTGAGTTCTTACTTTGAAATTAAGACACAGGTGGATGGAAAGGCTAATCCAAAAGATATAAAATGAAAGATAAAAGAGTGATATGAGCCCTTAAAGAGAAATTAAATGAAAAATAAAAGGGGCCAAGACCGTATGTACAGTCCTAACATTTTTGTACAATATTGGGACAAGATCATATAAAAGTAAATAGTAAAATTAGGGTTTTATATACCTCTATAAGAATACTCAAAATCAACTCAAAGAGGAAAAATAGTAATATGTTGAGTTCAATATAGTAATGTAAGAGTACATCAACAAAGGAATAATTCTATTAAGATCTTGTTTCATTGTTCAAAAATCATGTACATAATAAACTAACAAAATTTTGATGTAATAATGATTTTGTGTATATTTTGGTGTCTATAGTTTACCCCCTTGATGGCAGTGAATGAAATTTACTAGTGAAAAGGAAAAGAGAGTCATAGTTGCGAGAGTGCTAAAGAAAGAAACATACAAGAATGCTAAGAGAAAATTACCAATCATGGAAAACAACATGAGTCATCGGTTGACCCACACAAAGATGAGGGATAAGTATGTTGCAAAGAGAAGTGTTTTCTCCTCCATTTTTTTCCTTACACCCTTTAGCTCCTCCAACATTTATGTCATTGCTGCATCCGACACACCCCTTTTTTGGTGGAATCTTACCTTTATGTGCAAGATATGAATCTTCTCTAGCCACTACACTCTATGATATCTTGTTTCATGTTGTGCTCAAAATGGGATGAGTGATAACCTTTCATAAATTGTTCATTTTCCATGATTTTGTTCATATGCAAAGGGGTAGTTTCTAGTTTTTAGTTATAACATTGTTATTTGAAAAAATTAAGGTTTTAAATTGAGTAACTGTAACTAAAAATAGACTTCCTAAATTAATAATTATTAAAAATATTAAGTGTCAGGATATTGGTCAAGGAACAAGGATGTTGAGTTATCCATGTTGATGGAATAACACCGGATGTGTTTGAACCAATTGTGGAACATCATGTTGGCTTGACTCTCGGTATTTCACAATATACACTTTTAGTTAAGTACATGAGTACTTTCTCTATTTGGATAAGAAGACCTATTTAATTGATGATGAATGGACAAGAATGTGTTTGATCTCCCAAGGTTGATTTTATTCAAATAAGGTGTATTTATCACATAGGTAAATTTTGAAGTGTAATGGAACCATGAGGAGGAAGGCAATGATCTCCATATTCCAACTTTGATCTTGTGTTCAACTCTCTTTCCGAGAGGTAGAAAAAGAGGATCATCATGTTTGAGTGATTTGGATAGTTGTCACAGTCCATACAATGCAAATCTTGTGATGACACGTAATCAATGCTTTGGAGTGTGTTTGTACCTAGTGAGTCAAGGAGGTGGCATTTGCACTATTTTAATGATAACAAATATTTCAAAGGAAAATAACTTCCTTCTCGTAACATTCTCTCAAGATCCATCAAGAGCGGGGTCTTCATCAAAAATATTTTCTTGTCTTTGAATTTCACTTCTCTCTATTCTTCTATGTTCTCTTCTCTCTCATCATCCTTCTCTCTCTAAATTCTTTTTCTTCATTAAGAATGTAATTTTTGAATCTTTCATCTTACTCACTTAAGTGACCTTAAAATTTTGCATTGTACAAGTCCCTTTTTCATATATAAGAAAAGGACTTAAATTATTTCATAGCAAATATGAAGGGTCACAAGTGGTGAGAGGATGAAAATTCACGAGGGGGAGAGGAAGAGAGATCTTTGTAAGGCATGAATTGGGATGGAATATCCATTCCAAAGGTTGGAAGTTATTGGTTATTGTTAGTTCTTCACCTTTGTTTCACTACTACTGTAAGCAATAAGCTATATTCTTCTATCTCATTGCTTATGTTCTTCTACTCTCTCTACTTTCCAACTTTGCAAGTTAACTTATACAACCAAGAAGGAACTTTGTATCTTTGATTAATGAACCCATATAACTTTTTGCCTCTGATTTATTAGTCTTTTTATTTATTACATGATTGTTTTCTCCCTAATTGAATGTGGATCTACTCGATTAATATTGGTGAGAATCTATAAGTGCTTACTCTAATATTAACCTCCTCTCTTTATTTTCCTACTTCCCTTTACCTCTTTCCAAGAAATTTCCTCCCTTATACAATGTACAAGCACTTTGCCACATGTTTAGTGGAGTATTCATGTGTGATCCTCACCTAATGGCCACCCCACAATTTTATTTGTTCTTTTCATTCAATAAATGAGATCCTCCTCATACCCAATAAGGAGGGGCCTAGTCTCATGATCATTGGTGAAAACCACTAATCCCTCCCGCAACAATTTTTTCACCAATAGGAGGCTATTTAAGCAACTCAATTTCACTTTATAACTCACTTAGAATTCTAACGAGATCTTATTACAAATATATTCTAAAAGCACTCAAGGCTCTCCTAAATCACCCAAATTAGTTGCACATTACTTAGAGTGGTCCCTACTACGGGTTTGAATAACTTAACCACATCAAAGAGTATATAGTCATCCATTTCCAAGTATAAAGATGTCATAAAGCCATGACTCATAAAGAGAAAAGTCACTCCGTGTATTGTCAAATGGTTTCAAGGAACAAAGGGTTACGCGATAGTTGAAGCACACCACATCACGTTATTACCACTATAGGTATATTTTATAGTATAAATTTATACCTCTATCTTTGTGTCAAGATACATGAGGGAACCCATAGCGAGGTAGATTATATCACACTCAATGCTTATAAAAACACATAGGATAACTACATGAGGATTAATCCCACACGAGGGCATGTAGTGCAACACTTGGATTGGTTTCATAAGGATAACCACCAAAGATAGCCCAACCTCACTTTGCACAAATGATTTCTCCTTTTGGTTTTATAATGCTTTGATGAATGATATTTCAGGTTTCTATGTTTTCCTCTTTGTTGTAGGTGATTACATGTCATCTCAAAGTTGTGTAAGCAAGAGTAACATACAATGAAGGGAATTTTTAGGAAATTGAAGCACATGGGAATTTTTAGATTCCAATTATTGAAGGTTCCAAGACCATAAAAATCCAATCAATACCATACACTTATAAGTCTAGATCAGTATATTTTATGGTCATGCTCCTACTTAGTTTTGTGTTCCAGAATTCATAACAAAGCATCACTAGTTATTATTTACATTTTCCACCTATCTTCACATCTAGATCTCCATGGTTTTAACTCTGTATTGATAAGTATTCATCTCCCCTTATATATTTGAGTTATCATTTATAATTTACTAATCATTTAAAATATTAAAGCATTATTCTACTCATGAATGGTAAATTGTAAATTAATTAGATCATAATAATCCTATGTTACAAACCCTGACATCCTCTTTAATGTTGTGTAATTTCCATAGAGTAATTTAATTAGAGTGTAAAATGTGGTGAACATGACACTTGAATTGAATCTATCTCTAAAACCTTAGGGGACCTAGGGTTTCATTGGTTTCATTTTATATACACTTTCTCTCTATGCCATTTTGGCATAGCATTTGCTCGATCATTAAATTATTGAGCATATTGCACTTTATCCCTAATTACAACCGGTGTATTCTTTTTGCTTCTTTTCAACCCCGTGCTTCTAGAATACCTTCTATATTGGATCATAACATGCATGAGGTACATTTGCATGAAATGGAAATAAATAGAAAACATTTTTTTGATTGTGATCCTAATGAATAAGATAATGTAGACTAAGAGAAAGTTAAACTTGTATCTAATTTGCATGTTCAACTCCATGGAAACCCTCATCATATTGAGCCTCTCATTTGAAATCTTCTTCTTTGCTGAAATTCCTCATGATAAATAATATAATGAATGGTCCCTTTTATGCCACCTCCTCCTCCATCATAGAGCATGTACACAACTTATATTCATATATCTACGATACATATTTCATTAGGGGCACCTAATCCTCCACTTTACAATGTTATAATGTCTATTCCTATGTCCATTGTTATTCCCACATATCCTATTCACACTCGTAGTGTCTCACATGCTTCTTTTTCTAACACATAGGCTCTTGAACCCATTGTTCATACTTTTCAAGATCAAATTCTACAATTTACAAAGTAAGGAGCATATGCTTCTTCTCAAGTTATGGATTATACTCAGTTGCTTCATAACCCACTTGCACCCAAAATGTATTCTTACCCTTTTCCTATTATTTTTCTTCTCATAAGTTTCATATCTATGATGGTAAGGGTGATATTGGAGAGATACCTTTATACTCTTCAAATTATGCATTACTTACCAAGATCTTCCCTCAGAGTCTCAAATATTTTACCTTACAATGGTTTTATGATCTAACCATGCATTATGTTTGGAATTACACTCTTTTGGCCAATCAATTTCTTGCACAATTTTATATCAACATTCAAGAAAAACTCTCTTATTTTCAAATGGCTAAAATGTAACAAGGTTCCAATGATCTTGTCATTGAGTATGTTCTACATTAGAAGACCATGCTTAATAATATGAATGATACTTTGTCCAACATTGAATTACATGATCTTTTTATATAGAGTATTTTTATCCCTTTACAAGAATCAATTATATTTGACAAGTTTAACTCTTTTGACTATTTATGCCATACTCTGAAAGTATGTGAAGCTAATATCCTCAACATGAATAAGATCAAATGCATTGTTAATCCTCTTAGCACTTCTAATCATAAGATTAAAGGAAAACTAATCTTAAGCATAACACTAATGATGAAAACTCTAAAGATAAAACCATTTTCAATGTTATATCTCAACCTAAAATCTACAATTGTAACCTTATCAATGGTAATTCACTTTTTTACCTTGTGCACCAAAAATTGTGCTTACATAGTTACTTGATTGTAGCCTTGTATCTATCACTTGACCACTTAAGGTTGATAGAAACACACCTCATGTTAATAAATTTGATTTTATGCTCATTATGATTACCATCGATGCATTGGTTACTCCAATAATAGTTTTATTAAGATTTGTCACGTTGTACAATATTTTCTTGATATGTTCTTACTTAATCTAAGCCTACTAATGACAATGCAAAGCTCAAAATATTTAGTGATCCACTTCCTGAACATAATATTGTTAAATATACTTTGAAGGCGCATCATTCTTACCACACTATACCCACTCCACCTTCTTATGATCACACATTTGATATTATGATTGGTATTGTTACTACTACACCATATTCACTAGTTATTACTTTCGATGGCATTTATATGACATAAAATAAAATTAACACACTTTTCATTTTTGTTTTTTTATCGATACCCTACACATATTTTTTTGATTGATGACACCACTCTTCATAATATGTGCACTCTTAAGCTACTACATTCTCTAGGATATACTAAGAAGAAAATCATACTTAATCCTAAGACACACATAGGGCATATTGTTCTTCCTCTCATCATTGGCTTTACTACCTTTGATATCCCATTCTTGGTGGCATCTTCCCTAAGATTATGTGACATAAGTTTAGTTTTCTCTTGTCTTCATACTTTTTAGTTGTCCCTTCATTACTCCACCAATGTTTCTAGTTCATTCACAATAAATAAGTGGTTAAAGTTAAGGGTATACCATTTGAGGACCCTATATCTCAGTAGTTTTTCACGATACATATGGTTATTACTCATATTACTAGTGCATCTACATCTTAACCTCGTTGATTTTAATACTATGTTTAGTCAAATACTCCCTTATTCTACATTTATGCTTAGGTATTTTAGTTCACACATTGTTCCTTGTAGGTAAAATACCAATTCTCACAAGACACCTTCTCCTCACCCTTCTACTCGATCATCTATGTCACATACCGCTAATCTTGAGACACCTTCTCCTTGGGCTTTAACTAGGTTACCCTCTATGAATACTATTCATCATGGATCTTCCCACCCTAGGTATTTTACGACACATGCCATGACTTATATACATATTATACATGAGCATAATTTGTCTATTTTGACACTTGTGGGGCCTACGCCGCATTCACCAAATGAGTGTGAAGTGCCTCTTTATGGGATCTTATTGGGTAGATTTTTTGATACCCCTTTCCTATGCATATTTCTTTTTAAAGTGACTCAAAAAAATTCACATAATCACATAATACAAATGTTAGGAACTAAGCATTAGTGCATATATTAAAAGTTACATGCATAAATGTATGTTATAATTATGGTTCTATGTGGAGAATAATAAAGTAAGTGTAATAATATTTATGCGAGTTGTTTGAAACAATCATTACCCCTAGATTGAAGGAGATAATGTAGGATTTGTTATTATTAAGAGATAAGGCTAAATATTATCTTGAAGGAGAACACAATCCTATATTTATATGTATTCCATATGAATGAAATTAAAACAACATAAGATTATTATTATTATGAGTTTTTTTTTTTAATAAATTTATGAGCATCTAAGTAAACTTAGAACCAAATTTATATTTGGTATTAGAGAAAGTTAGTGTGAAGCCCGTGAAATCCATGATAGCTAATTTACAAAGGGATAAACCATTTTTGTAATGTCCCTACATATTATTTTTACTAATATGAGATGATATTTTAGATCAGCTTAATGATTGGGATTTCAAAGTTCATTAGATTTAGGATGTGGTCAAGTGTGTGAAATTCAAAAATAAAGTCCTTATAGAATTTTTTTCCATTTTAAGAGGAATCGTAACAAAACTTAAGATTTAAATTGCAAGAGATGAGGTTTTGTTGGTATATTTGTTTTGTTCTATTGACTAAAAAGTCACACCATTCTTCTCTTGCACATGGTTTGAGCTCATAATACTGCATTTTCATACCATTTTGTTGTAACCTTGTACTTTTGTCTTTATGCACCTTCCGGAGGACATGGTGGATTGAGTAGACCATCAAGTGTGTGAAATTCAAAAATAAAGTCCTTATAGATTTTTTTTTTACATTTTAAGAGGAATCATAACAAAACTTAAGATTTAAATTGCAAGAGATGAGGTTTTGTTGGTATATTCGTGTTGTTCTATTGACTAACAAGTCACACCATTCTTCTTGCACATGGTTTGAGCTTAGGCATTGTATTTTCATACCATTTTGTTGTAACCTTGTACGTTTGTCTTTATGCACCTTCCTGGAGGACATGGTGCATTTGAGTAGACCAATCTCCACCATTATGCTAGCTGCAATACACTACCATCATCAAATATAATTTCATATTCTTATGGTGTTTGGGTGTTATTTATATACAACCGTACCATGTGATCCTCGAAGATGCACATAATCTATCTAGTTTTCTACATTCAAATATTTCAAATATGTGTGATCATCTTCTATTGAAGGATGTTATCTAATGTGATGGTTACAAATGTAATACATCAAGTGTGTGCATAGTGATCCTACCATCTACAAATCATATTTAAAGTTTAACTCTCTTAGGGAACTAGATAGTGTTGTATTGAAAGGTAATTTAGAACCTAAACGATGATGAAAATGTACACGTAAGTTTACTTTTGTCCAATAGAAATCTCCTATATAGTTGAAGGATTTGATTGTTTTGGCTCAAATCTCGTAGATGTGGTTGAGCATCAAGTTGTTGGAGTTGTATTATTATCCCAACTTCAAAATATAGATTCATAACCAAATTTATTGTGGCCTATACATCATTTTGAGATTAGAATGAGTTTTGGGAACAATCCTTATGTGAAGAATTGGGAATGGTGATAATTTTAATTTATAAACTCTTAGATTGAGCACATGAGGGTTGTTGGAGCTCAAAATTGCACCCATCCTAGATTAGGATGAACTAGGGCTTTGAGGTAACATGGGTATGTCTCAAGTTGTGGTACTTGTGCTTAATAAAGACCTCCAGAGAAGGCTAGCTTCCTCTACCTATTTTTACTACTAATACTACTCCTAGGAAGGGAAATGCAGCTACCTAACACTACTCTAATATTCTAAGGGACCATGGTGAGAAGGATATGTATGAAATGAAAACCTAAGCTAAGGGGAGGTGATAACACTAGAAAGAGGGGATGAACACTCTCACTGAGTGAAAATAAGGGAGAATGAGTGTAGGGAGGGTCGACAAATGTGCCACAATCTGAAAAAACCCTCACACACTCATGTTCATGGAACACAATAGAAAAGAAACCTGCAAGGGACATGAAAGATGCACAAAAACAAAAATGCAAGGGAAAGGAAAGAAGGTATGATAAAATGTTGACTACGGTAGAGAATAACATCAAAATAAGACGTTTATAGTTTCTAAGAGACGCACAGTTGATCAGTAAAGGTGATAGAAGTAAGTATCCACATGCAAAGAGCCATATCTAAGGCCTGTGACTCAAAATGTCAAGGAAAATTACTCTAAACAATGCTCTTAGTAAACCAAGAGGGTCTAACCTTTACAAATGAGCATTATTCTACATTATATAGAAGAATGAGAGAAGAGGAGGGAGAAAGAGAGAGGGAAACTTAGATTTTCAAATATAACCACCAACAATAAGCAATAAATTCCTACAAATGTGTATGTAGCACTATTAGCTCCACATTCTCATGTTACTTTAATGTGTGGAAGAAGGACAGAGGGAAGATCTAAACAAATTTGGGTGGTTAAGTCGACTAGATGTATGCAAAGTAATGACCTAAGTCATGTGTTTCCTTGTCTTACTCCTACCAAATCCCACCAAAATTTGATTTTGAATAACATAGAGTGTAGCCCATGTCAAAGCATCTTTCCAATAAATTAAGGTGCACAAGAATATGAGCTATTTAGCGAAGTTATGGTGATTTTAAGGTCTCAGTAGTACAAGATGAACACGAAGACATGTGTCACACCTCATCAATCAAGGGTTTGGTTTACTATCTACTTGTTTTATCTTTTTTTCCATATGTCACGTGTTTATTTAATGTGATAATTTGGTGCACACATGCCATGTACTTGATAGATTACGTGGTATGCACTTCATCTTATGAGTCCCAAATGGACATGTAGCACTTAGTGATTGGCATAGAAGTTTGTGACTTGGCACATGCGCAGAGTAGGAGGCGTGAGGGGGAAGAATTCAAAAGTATATGATCACATGTAAGAGGGTGTGTGAGGAGTTGAAGAAAATGTCCATACCTATAGATTAATGAAAGCATACAAAGAAGGGGGAAGTGCGTAAGACAAGGATGTGTAGGATAAAATACACAAGGGTAGTGCGTGAGGAAAGATACAAGGAGAATGAGTGTGTGCAAGAGATACGCGGGACTCAAGAAAGAATTCATGTGCAAAATAAAATATGTTAGGGAATTATAAAAATGTAATGCAAGTTAGAAGGAAAGCAAATGCACAAGGAGTGCACACATGGGAAGATGGAAGGAGATAGAAGAATAAAGGAAAAAGGTAGAAGTGCACATATATTCTATAGAGGGAGTGAAGGGAAGAGAAAACAAGAGAAAGAATAAATAAGGGTTCACGCGAAGAAATATGGCCAAGAATATGAACCAAGGAAATAAATTAGTAGCGTGCACCCTAAAAAATTGATGTTAGAGCCGAGAATAGAACTATAAGTTGTCTAAATAACAAGGGGTTATTTTGGATAACAACTCTTTTTGGGGCCATCTTCCTACTAGATGAAGGATAATAGTAGCATTGAAGCATCCAATTGACATGGAATCTACCTAAAATCATGAAATTATGATCTATAACTCGAGGAAATATCCCTTAAATTCACTTGAAACATTGTCTTAGCTCGCATGGAACCTATGTGCAAACTATTGGAAAGTGTCGGTAAGTAGAAAAAACCTCTTAATATTTTGAGCACATAAACCGGAAACCTAGAAGCAATAAAAGAGATCGTGCGAGAGCACACGGAATGAAAGAACTTATGCACAAAAATACAATGTGCACAAAGCCCACTTAGAGGAATTGAAACTACTCCAATATGTACATGATGCAGAAGACTTAATGAAAGTGTTTAAGGAAAATCCCATTGAATGAGATTGGTAATACATCTCCATATACATCAAGTTGAGACAAATCAAAATATTTAGCCTCCTTACAAGAACTAATGATATATGGGCCACTCCAAATTGCATCAAAATTTTAATGACAACCAAGTTTAGCTCACAAGATCCCAATTTAAGACCGTATCACCTAGTTGGAAGATTTGAGCTCTAGATTTTCTGTCACAAACCACTACTTGGTTGATCTCTGATTTTTTTCTAACTTGATCATGATAGATTTCCTTAGTTCTTCAAGTTCAACCATCTCTTCCATTTTGATTTCTATTTGATTTGTGCCCTCAAACTCTAGTTGTTGGGCTAGTTCTAATGAAGGAAATTCAAGTGATAACGGAAGCCTTGCTTCTTTACCATAAAAATGTTTATAAGGTGAAGCACATATTGCCTTCTTCACCGTAATTTTTCTACCAAAAGAATGCATGATACCTTTGTGTGCCACTACCTCTGGTTAATATTCATTGTCTGCCTTCATTATTCGATGAGGTTCTTGTTGTTAGATTCTACATAGGTATTACCTTGAGGGTACTAGTTGGAATAATTCTTTAAGTATATTATGAGGTTGAGAGCCCAATCATAAATTATTACACCAAGGAAGGATTTTGCATTATCAGAGATAATGATTTGAGGAACACCAAACCTTGTTACAATACCTTCGAGAAAGTCAAGGATGACTAAATTTGTTGCCTCTTTGAGTGCAACAACTTTTTCGATCTAGTGAAGTAATCCGTAGATTTCAACACCCACTTATAACCATCGCTCGAAGGAGGGTTTATCATGCCAATGAATTTTAGGCCCCATTATACAAAAGGTTGATTTGTTTGGATCAGGTGGAGGGAAAGCATAACCAATTTCTTATTTCCTGTAAATAAAGTACATTCTTTGTATTTTCTGACCCACTTGTGTGCATCTATAAAGAGGGTAAGCCAAAAGTAGCTTGCATTAATGATCTTCATTGTTGTTGCCTTGGCATAAAATTTTCCACCAAAAAATCCATCGTGAAATTCTACCAACGGTTGTTGACCTACACGCCATCAATGCATCTTAACACCACACGATCAATGTTTCTTTTGAAGAGAATGCCATCTATTGGCACATATGGAATAGACTACATTCTTAGATGTATTCTCTTTACTTTGTTCAAACTAGGAGGGTATGGACCAGAGAGATAAATGTTCTCATGTCTTCTAACTAGGTGTGCATGTTAAGTTCTTCATTTTTCTCAAGTTCAACATGTGGGAGTTCTTCATCCATAAACAATGAAGACTCTTTTGCATTCTATGCATCCTCACCAAATTGTTTGTAGAGTACATTGTCTTTAACAAGATTATTGGATTTGATAGTCACATCATACTCCATGATTTTGTTCACCCATTTGGATCTTTTCTCATTGATTTCTTCTCCCATGATGAATTACCTCACCCATGAGTGTGAAAATAACACCTTGACATGATTTTTGGTGAGCATAATTTTGAACTTCTTAAGAGTTTGCATAATGGAGAAGACCTAATTCTCTATGTGAATGAATTTCAATTCATAATCGTTCGATGTTTGACCAAGAAATCCACTTTAGTTGTTCAATCCTTATTCATTCTCTTGATTCAAAATAGCAACAACACTTACATCAGCTCCATAATCATTAAGGATGAAATCCTTGGAATAATTTAGATTGATTAGTGTTGGAGCACAAGTGATTTCTTGCTTGATTTTGTTGAAACTCTCTTTTCCTTTTGTTTTCCATTTGAATATTGTGTCCTTCTTGAGCATGAGGGTGATGGGCCTAACCAATCCTACAAAGTTAGAATTGAATCTCCTAAAAACTTGATCTTACCTAGGAATAATTGTAAGGCCTTCTTGTGTGTAGGAAGTGAAAGATAAAGGATGTCTAAAACTTGTTTTGGATCAATGGAAATACCATCCTTAGAGACAACATGGCCTAAAAAATTTCCTTATGTAATAGAAAAGTTGAACTTATTAGGGTTAAGAGATACCCTAAACTCTTTGCATCTCTCAAATAATTTCTCTAGATGCACCATGTGATCTGCACTCTTCTTTGAGAATATGGTTATGTCATCCAAGTATACTAGAATGAAATCATTGATATATCCTTTGAAGGAAACATCCATTTCTCTCTAGAATGTTGCGCCTAAATTTGACAAACCAAAAGGCATTTTTGATAAGTACATGTTCCCCATTTGGTTGTAAATGTTATTTTGAATTGATCCTCTTCCTTGACCATGATCTGATTGAATCTTGAGTGCCCATTCAACATGGAAAATATTTGCATGCTAGCCATAGTATACAAAATATGTTGTATAGAAGGAAACGGATAATGATCCTTCAATGATGCCTTGTTCAAATATCTGAAATCAACACAAAGTCTAATTTCCCCATTCTTCTTACACATTGGAATAAGATTCATTACCCAAGTAGAGTACTTGATGGGAAAAATAATATTCACCTCAATGAGTTTGGATAGCTTCTTCCTCGTGAGGGGCTATATCTTAGGATTAACAGGCCTTTGATTTTGTCTAATGGCCTTGGTACTAGGATCAAGGCCAATGGAGTGCTAAGAAACACTTGGATCAAATCCTTTCAAGTCTTCATACTCCCATGAGAAGATATCAACATATTTTTGACATAGAGAAATGAAGGCCTACTTTTCAAACTTGTGTGCATGTTTTTAGCAATAACTCTCTACCACGCGTAATAATAGTGATCGGGTGCATTATTCTTGCACTACGTGCATGTAATTTTATTCACCATTGAACTCATCATCGGGATCAAGATTTGCTCTAATTTAACCAAACCTTTAAGAAACTTGTTTATATTGATTTGAATCACTTGGTCATTGTATGCACCCAAAATTACATGTGCTACATTGTTGAAAAATGATTACAAAAGTCCTCAATGATGATTTATGTCCTTTCAAAATGTGTTTGAGTTCCTAAGCTCATTCACAATATATATTTGTAGCCTAGATGCTTGTACTTAACTTTTCCACACTTTCTTCCAGCTTCCCGCTCATTTCTGTGCATGTTTTGGCATTTAGTGTCAAGACCGTCACCCCTACCAGGTGGCGGTCCTACGTGATTTTTCCAAAACTATTCATGTGTGGTTTTAATACACGTGATTTCACTTATTTTTACTTCCAAGGTGTGTTAGTGAACCGAATTTCCTAAAAATAGTCTTGATTGCATGGTATTCTTTCCCTCTTCTATTTTTAAATAGATTTAATTAGTTTGAACTGCCTCTTCACCCAATGATTTGGAACTCCAACGTTGCATTTTGCATGAAGGCACATCCCATCCAAGCCCGATATATTTAATTTTGTATTCAAGCAAAGGGCTTGAGAATTTTGTGTATCTTGCATAGTATTGTTGCCACAATCCTACTAGAAATTACATAGCCAAGCTTTGTTCACTTGTGTTATCTCTCTTCTACTTACATTGCAACCAAACTTCCTTCAAGTTTCTATTGTTCAAGTGCCTTCTCTTATTCATGCTTTGCAATTCTAATTCCTTGGACTCATATGGACACACGAGAGAAATAAAGGATAGACTGAGGGGACAAGTCATCACACAACTGGGTTTACCTTTGTTCTGTGAATTCCAAGTTAGAGTTGTTGTTTGATTTCCTTCATTGCTACAATTTATCATTATTACATCATATAAAATAGAGTAGAAATCAATTTCCTTTCATTTGCAAGTAATTAGTTAATTCCAAGGGGTTTAAATCGTTAATAACAGCTCTCGAGATGGATCCTCTTCTTCCCATCCCTAGGGATCTTAAGGAGAGAATATCTCGTAGGAAGTTGTCTACATATCATAGATCATTTGTAAAAGTTCTTGTTTTAAGTTATTTTAGTTTCAATACACTCATCACGGGTGAATAACCACATCGAGTTATCTTTCTTTGTTTATTTTTAGTGTATAAATATTTTAATTATTTAGAATAGAAGCACATTGTTGTTTTTTATTGTAATATTTCAATTTTTTTGATTTGTTTAGATTAGATTCCTTGCATCGGTAGCATAGATTGTTCATTTCATCTTAGTTAATGTGGACACTAAAAAATAGTTCAACATTGAGATTCAATTTGAAAAACCATAGGGTATTTACACTACCCATTCATAGCCTCTCCGAATCTCCCCTTTTCCAACTCAGCTACTAGGAGATCACACTACCAGATCTTAGTCATTGATTCTCGTATAGTTAGCCACACATATTTTCACATTGGCTGCCCTAGCATGACCTCGAGGGGTTGAGTGTGGTTGAATGTTGCATGTCAATTTTCATCTCGTACAAATTGGGAACCCAACGTGAAGGAATAATTCCTTCTTGTTTCCTCTTCTTTCATTGCTATTACCTCATCTTTCAAATTTTCCCCTATTTTGATAAGTATTTTATAATTTCTAAAATATGTCTGGAAGAGAGTTTGGTGGGCCATTTGGATCTGATAGATATTACACCAACATTCAACCACAACAATCCCCTTCTCTTTCAATATGGGGCGACAATTACACAAGAAACATCCAAACCTCCCCTAGTTACACTTCAAACCCCATTAGCTATGTAATGATGGAGGAGGTTGATCAACCATTAAACATGCAATATGGTCAACCCAATACAAACCACATTGTTATCACAAATGGAATAGGTTCTTACCATAGAGTCTTGTGAATTCCTCACATTTTTGTGTAATCAATGAAGATGATATATTTGCACAAATAGTTAATCCTCTTCATCAGATAGATGATTATTTAGATAGAATGAAGGCTACAACCTCTGATATTTTGAATTCCTATCCTAAGATTCTTACTTCTGAGGAAGACAAGAATTATAACACTAAAAAATTCATGACAGGGTATCATGAGCCTGCTCAATCAAACCCTACACCACAGGCACCCAAAAGGGACTTAATCCTCTCCCAACGATCTTATTTATACTTTAGTAGGGAGGATTAAAGAACTAGAAAGTGCCTAGACTTCACAACCAACACATGCGGTAGGAAATAAAACGGGTATCTAGTTGTGAGAAAGGATACACCCTTCTAATTAGTAACCAATGCAATATCCTGTATAAAAAGGTTATTTGGTTCATTCAAATCTAGGTGATCTTCTCACATGGTTAAACACACTAGGGATGGTTCCTCATCCTTCTCAAGCTTATCCTACGCAAGGGCTAGCCAGAAGTGCGTTCTCAAATGCCACCACAACAGAATGCGATGTTCCTTGGTTTTATGCCCGCTAGTCCATATCTTGGTATTATCCCACCTTACATGCACATGTATTCAAAACCCCCCGATAGACACATATGTCATTCCAGCTCCCTACATTCCATATTAAGGGACCTCATACATTCCCATTAATACTTGTAATACATCTTATCCAACTCCTCCTCCTCCACCTCCACATCAAGGATCTTCAATTATGGAATCTTATGTAATGGGTACATATGATGAGTAATTAAAGGAGCCTCTTGACTTCACCATACGTGGTGTCATGCTTTCATGCCCATTTCTAAATATTCAAAAATTTAAGGGAGAAGGATACCCAAATGCTCATATCAAGGCCTACGCTATTGCTATCAGGGAATTGCTTCCTTGGGATGATGTAGTGGCTAAGATCTTTCCAAAGAATCTTGAAGGAATTACACTAGATTGGTGTTACCGTATTTCGAAGCTTATATGCATTCCTTTAAACAACTTGTTTCTGAGTTCATCAAAGCATTTGACATGAACAAGTTGTTGCATATAGGGATTAGGGAGTTCCTACATATTAGACAGAGCAAAAGGAATCTACTACCCATATCATCCAGAGATGGCACCAAGCTCTATTCTATTCCTGGACTGTAAGTGTGATATTTCATATTGAGCAAGCCGCATATATTTATGAGGAAGGGAAAAATATCTATGGTCCCAATGGGAAATTGGTATCCCCAAATAAAAATAATGCAAATTATCAAAAAAATGGTGCAAACAACCAAGGACCTAAGGGCGTGGATCACAATCATGGTGCCACCATGAATAGTGCTACTAATCAAGCCAAGAATGTTGGTTTTCCAAACAACGGTAACACTAAAAATAACAAAAACATGGGAAATCAAAGATCCCCTAACACTATGTATTTTGTCAACACATTTGATGTAAACTCACCCCCCCCAAAAAAAAAATCAAACCCAAGGCCCAAACCAATATCAAAACTCTGGCCAATGGGCAACGAATCATGGTTATAAAATCAATTTAAAAATTATAATCGAGGTTATAATCAACAATGACAAGATGCTTATCAAAGGCTAAGATATTATGACCCTAACCTATATTGTGGTTTCCATAAGGTTTGAGGTCATGACAATAGGACTTTCCACGATTGCAACAAGTTTCTACAAAGACTTCCCAAAACCAAAGGCAGCTCTTTGTAGATATTTTCCTAACAAATCCTAAAACAAACCCATAGCCTAGTCATACTAGACCTGTCACACCTCAAAATGTGAACCCTAAACATCCTGGGATCCCAAGTGAATCCTCAAAATATAAACAAGGGTATTCCTATAGAAACAATGACATGAAGCATCGACTTCTGACATATCTTGGGTTTCTCCTAACCTTGGTTCAAATGATAATACACAAATCTTGAATCTTAGTTGAGCTAGAGGTCGAGCTGAAAATTAATGCAACAAATCGGAGAAGGAGTGCATTTCACAACCCCTACCCATTCTTTCCTTCCCATAGGATGGCATTCATACAATCTTTAAAACAATAGGAGCTTATGATTTAATATCATATTTGAACAAGACCTTTTCTCACATTTCATTTCTAGATTTGTTGAATAATTCACCTGCGCATCATTCTGCATTGCTCGATGCACTAGGTCTTGGTCATCTAATCCATTTTATGTCACCTCCTAGTGCTCAAATAAATCATATTGACTTTGACATACATCTCTAGGATAGAATGATAGGGATATTGAATTTGTTTTCGATATAGAAAAGATGTCATCTGATGCTGAAATTTCTGAAGAGGTGATCTTGCCTTATTTTTACAAGTCTGGGTTTATAAAAATTACATTAAGAGATCCATGATTGATGATGGGGCTGTTGTAAATGTGGTTCCCTTCTCTTTCTTGCAGAAGTTAGGATATGGAGAGACAAATTTTTCCTCTACAAGAAACACGTTATGGGGTATGATAGTCTTAAATCGACCTTGATTGGAACCATAGTTCTTCCAGTCATGCTTAGTCTAAAAACCATCTTGATGAAGTTTTACATTATCGATAGGGAAACAAGTTATAACATGATCCTTGAGAGACCTTGGATTCATCGAATGAAGGCTATCCCCTTACCCTATTCCCGAGAGATTATATTCCTCCATTTGGGAAGGTCTTCATCACTCAAGGGGATCCTAAGCCCTTTGATATACACTTAGAAAACCTCAAGAAGAAGAAAGGAGTCCATATGGAGTATGAACTTCCTGTGAATCAATTGAACAAACCACCTCCATCAAAAGAGTTAGTCCCGATCACCCCGGTGTGTGAAGGCTGAAGTCATTGACCCAAAAACATTTGAGGTGGAAAAAATAGATAAGGGTAAATCAATATCTATGGAAACAGTGTCCACTAAAACCACAATGGAAATTATGAAACTCTTAGAGAGTGATGATCCAATCTTCCTCCCATTTGAACCATAGGGGATGGGTAGTCTTCTCGGTTTAGCATCTCTTCCTTCGATGACCTAGGTCTAGGTGTAAACATGATAGAATTAACAAAAAAGAAGGGAAATTTGAGATTGAAATGATGCCCATCAAAACCATCTCTGAGGGTTTTTCTATTCTAAACCCCGGTTTCAACCCATGTGCATCTAAAACTAAGCTTTCATATCCATGGGGAAAGGCCTCATCATTCAACAAGGGTCACAATTAAACACAACTATCTACATAAGAAACAAGGTCGGGAAGCATATTCATGCTCACCCACACACTATGTCTTAAGAACATGACAAATAGGTTCACGAATGCTTCTTTCAGAAAAATGATTTTAATGATTGGACATATACACTTTTGGGAAAGGGTTGTAATTTTAAACCCAAAATGGTAGGCCCTTTGTCAAGAGAATGAAAATTTTGAGGATCATGGTTCTCCGATGTGTACTTTTAGGGGTGAAGAATTTGATATTTTTCAAATTTCTTCACCTTAGCCATCATGACATGTAGTTTCACCTACATTTCCATATGTATATTAATGCATCCACATTTCATTTTCATCTACCGGTTCATTTCGTAAAATTTGTGATCAAGGGACTATTTCTTATAGAAATTCCTCAAAACTTTTGAAAGCATTGGCATTCAAATCATTCAAATCCTCATGGTTTCATCAATTGTTTCTAAATCATTTCATCGATTCAAGCAAGATAAGACAAGATTTGACAATAACCATACCAAGGCCTGCATACTTGGTTCTATTTGTAGTTTCTTCTAGATTAGGTGTCTTTTCCTATGGTATGTTCTAGAAGCTTCATGGTGTCACATCTATCCCATATACATCTCTTTGGAAATAAGAACATTCTAGACATTTTGCCTAGATAAATAATTCAAATGCAAATCCATAGAAATTTTATTTTACACATTTATTTTCCCTACCAACCTTCGGTGTTGAGCATGTGTCTCTTACTAGTGATGTAGGGTTGGGAAAGGAGAGAATTTCCCTTACTCACTTATGCCTTGTCCATGGTGATGAGCCCATACTTCCTACTGGTAGCATGGGGCAAGGTGTAGGGGGTCTCTTTGAAAAATTTGAAAGTTAGAAATAGTTCATTCAAATGTTGTGAAATCATAAATCAGAACAAAGTGAGTTAGATGTTCAAAATTCCAAAAGAGTTTAAAACCTCAAAACCAGATTTTGTCAACCAAGTGGCCATCTACGGATCTAAGTATAGATAAAATGAAAGCAATTCACATTTTAAACTATGAATCAAACTTGAGTAGAATGAGGTTGTAGTGTCTCAATTTGGTTTTTCCAAATCCTTGTCTTTCTCTCATCATTACCATTCAAAAAATTTCTATAACTTGTGCCCCTTCTAGATCTTGGTGTTGAGCCCTCACATCTTACCGGTTACATGGAGTTAGGAGTGGGGCAAGTTCATTCACTTATCATATCACTCTTTCATCATGTCTTGCCAAAATAATACGAAGTATCAAAAATTTCTTAGAGAAACTAAAGTTCAACATTACAATGTATTTGCATTATCATGTATCAACATTATAAAACACAAAAAAAAATCATTCTATTAGCATTCATATCCACTGCATACATTCTAAAAAGCATATAAAAATGAAAGTTCTAAACATCTAGAGTACACATGTGAATCAAATCATAAATAAAGAAGTCAACTCGAGATCAATGAATTACCAACCAAAAAAGAAGATTCTATGTATATATATCATAATAAATCGAGGTTTGTATACAATGCCATCATGCACTAGGCATGGTCAAAATGCTCACCATGAGCCCGAAATATATAAAAAAATCATATAATGCCCAAAAAAATGGAAACTAAGAAATAAAAGTCCAATGGCCTATCAATCCCTATGGGATCCCTGAGATGTTGCACAGTTGCATTTTGAACTCCTACTACCACTACAATGACTAGAATGCACTGAATGGTGGGATTTATCATGGTGGCGGACACTGGCTATGGTCTCACTACGAGAGTGACTCCACCTCATCAAATTCTTGGCTATCTCATATGCGGTCACTTGAGTACAGAGAGAATTCATGACCTCTACTACCCTCCAGATGGGTGCAAACACATCATCAATGTGTTGTCATTTGCAAGTGGTTATCTTGTGTCCTTAGTCATCTCAGCTTGGGTATTCCCCAAAGGGATAAAAAAGGTTTCCATGCACACCTAATGAATAATATCTTGCCATCCTGTACAAAGTCATTGCTAAAAGCAAAACAAAGGGAAACATCAAGTTAGAAAGTTACAAAAAAAAAAAAAAAGAAATACCAACTAACATTTCCAATAAAGTCAAGAGAAGAGGATCAACATACTTGGATATCTAGGCATCCATGTAGGTTCAGTGGCTATTGTTTTTATCGTTGATAGTTGCGGGGCATCCCCAAAACTAGAAGTAATACATTTTCCCATCACGGACTCATCATCCCCCTCTCCATCATGAGGAAGTAGTCCCTCGAGACAAGTGTCTCCTCCTCTGTGGCTTCCTCCTCCCACTCCACTCTCAAAACATATTGAGTATCATGCCACTCAGGATTGTTCTCTCTCCTCCTCCATGTGATTTTCCCCACTAGTGTTACCACCCAACCCCTCATCACCAGTCTCCTCTCCACTAGTCTCCTCTTCAATCTCATCCCATGTATACTCCTCAGAGTTGGAGTCCATATCTATGGGCTCATTCTCCTCTCCACTGTGAGTAGGTGTGACCTCAATCCAGAGTAAGGGTGCATGAGTGAACATGACACCCGTTGATCATGAAAAACTCACGTAAATGTAATAGGCACTCCTGAATCACCACTATCCAACTCGGATCTCCGTGAGGGCCCTTTCAAGCCTCCTTCATGGTCTTGTACATAGGTGCCACTAGGGGAAGCATATCAATATAAGGAAGGCCAAACTACTAAGGAACTCGGCCAAAATGGGTGAGTCTCAAGCTTCCCCATCCTGTCAACTAACTAGATAGTAGTGGTACAAGCCACCACTATGGTCCCATCATGTCCCCACAATCCTACCATGTCTTGGTATGGAGTGGCCACCATGTTTGTTGTAGTCAAGGAATCCATTGGCTAATGTGGCACTCTAAGAACTATCATGTCACCTTTAATCTAGTAGCCCTAATGGGCCTTAAGGTCTGTATTGGCACTCCCCTCCCATAGGGATGATCCACTCATACACCTAGCTCATAACCAATGTGGGTGGCTCAAAGACTACCCCTATAACCTGACAATCCAATACGGTATAAGTCATGATAAGTACTACCAAGTATATCTACTCCCCAGGCGTAGATACGACCATATGCCTCAATCTGCGTGATGATGGGATCCCAATAATAAAGTAGTGTATCACCTCCCTTATCCCCGATCAAATGCAAGGCCAAGATACCCATGATGGCCTTACGGATAGTAGGGATGGGAGTAGTAGGAATGGATCGGACCTTCATCCCCTTCTTTGAACCAAAGGAAACTACGACATCCCCCATATAAGTGGCCCATAGAGTCATCATGGCTCTAGATCCTGTTGTCTCCAAATTCAACCATCTACCCAGTATCAAAACCCCAAGAATATGGTACACATCCTCTAGGGTGATCATCCACTCACCCCTAGCACTCAGAAACTAGGAAGGTATTCCGGTCTCATGTCCCCATAGAAAACAATTCATATAGTATGTGTTTGGTGGGAGTGACATGGGGCACCCATGCAATCCTCCATATTCCTACTCTCTGAAGAGTATCGGTCTCATCCTGAGTTAACTGATCCAATATCATCGGGAGCCAATCACTCCCTCTTACAACTCCAATGGATATACTCTTCCTTCTTCTACATTCATCAAAACACAAAAAAGAGAAAGTTAGTGACATATTTCAAGAAACAAGCTCATCAAAAACATTATTAAAATCCAAAAAAAATTAAGTTAGCATGAGTTTTGGTCATTTTGTTCGAGAATCACCACTGTGCAAGGCGGCGATTTCAAGATCCTTTGCCAAGTCAAGGACGTCTTTGGGGCGGTCTGAACTAATTCACCATACTGGATTTTTACCCTAAAAATGCTCAAAATGTAAAAATAGACCATTTTTAATGAAATAAAATACTACCCTATAGGCGCCCCCTAGAGACTCATTTAAAACAAGAAATTTCAAAAATGATCCCCCCTAGGCAAATATTTTGACATTTTGACATTTTAGGTTTAAAAACACAAGTGAGGAAAACTAACCTAAGACCACATTGGTCGATCTCCCACTCACGGAGGCATGATCACAATCTCTCAATGAACATTTTGACTATTCTTTCGACAAAAATGGTCACCATGGGCCCAGAGCTCAAAAATCACCAAATCAATACAAATGAATGAATTGAAAATGAGTTTGTTTTGATATATATATATGTTTTGTTATAACTTCATTTTGAGTGCATATATTTGTAGGGTTGGAGCACTGGTGGAGGTAAGTTCTTATCCCCACACAAATGGTAAGTCCTCTTGTCATTTTAATTTAGTGTTTATTTTTCGATATTTTATCTATCTGCACTTGAGTCTTCTCTTCATTTTGCAGGTAGTAGGAGTTTGGATGTGACATTTCAACACACGGGTGTGTTAGGTATAGATTATAACTACCCATTTCAGGAATGCCATACTCAGACTTTACATTTTATGCCTTTTCATGGCTAAGATGCTTCTCCAAGGGGGCAATATGTACACACCCAAAATTACATGTGCTACATTGTCGAAAATGGTTACAAAAGTCCCAATGATGATTCATGTCTTTCGAAAGGTGTTCAGTTCCTAAGCTTGTTTTATAGTATATATTTGTAGTACTATAGATCTTTACTTAACTTTTCCATGCTTTCTTCCAGCTTCCCACTCTTTTCTATGCATGTTTTGGCCTTTAGTGTCAAAAGCCACCACTACACAGGTGGCGGTTCTAGAACCGCAGCTTAGGTAGAGTGGTCCCATGACCATTGCCTTGTGCATGGTGGTGGTCCTACGCCCTTTTCTATAACTCTTCATGCATGGTTTTAACACACGTGATTTCACTTAACTTGACTTCCAAGGTGCGTTTGTGAACCAAATTTCCTAAAAATAGTCTTGATTTAATGGTATTCCTTCCCTCTTCTATTTTTAAATAGATTTAATTAGTTTGAACTACCTCTTCACCCAATGATTTGGCACTCCAAGGTTACCTTGTGCATGAAGGAACATCCTAGCAATTCTATATATTCAATGCTTGTATTCAAGCAAAAAGGGCCTAAGAATTTTGTGTATCTTGCATAGTATTGCTGCCACAATCCTATGTTGAAATTACATAGCCAAGCTATGTTCACTTGTGTTATCTCTCTTCCACTTGCATTACAACCAAAATACCTTCAAGTTTTCATTTCTCAAGCACCTTCTCCTATTGCTACCTTTGCATTCCCAATTCCTTGGACTCATATGGACACACAAAAAAAGAAAGGATAAACGGAGGGGACGAGTCATCACACAACTGGGTTTACCTCTGTTCTATGAATTCCAGGTTGGATTTTTTTTGTTTGATTTCCTTCATTGTTGTAATTTATCATTGTTACATCATATCAAATAGAGTAGAAATCAATTTCCTTTCATTTTCAAGTAATTAGTTAATTTCCAAGAGGGTTTAAATCATTAATAGTAGCTCCCGGTGATGGATCCTCTTCTTCCCATCCCTGTGGATCTGAAGGAGAGAATATCTATAGGAGGTTGTCTACATATCATAGATCATTTGGAAAATTTCTTGTTTTAAGTTAGTTTAGTTTTAATACACTCAACATAGGTGAATAACCACACCAAGTTATCTCGCTTGTTTAGTTTTAGTGTAGAAATATTTTAATTATTTAGAATAAAGAAAATTGTTGTTTGTGATTGTAATATTTCAGTTTTTTTGATTTTTTTAGATTAGTTTCCCTTTTAGTAGTAGCATAGATTGTTAGTTTCATCTTAGTTAATTTGGACACTTCAAACTAGTTTAACATTGAGATTCAATTAGACAAACCATAGGGAATTTACGCTACCCATTCATAGCCTCTAAATCTCCCTTTGCCAACTCAGCTACTAGGAGATCACACTACCAGATCTTAGTCATTGATCCTCCTATAGTTAGCCACACACATTTCCACATCGGTTTCCCCGGCACGACCTCGGGGGTCGAGTGCGGTTGAAGGTTGCATGTCAATTTTCAAAGGTACACAGTCACCATAGTTGTCCCGCAAGTCATCTTACATGTTTGAAGAGAAATCAGCTTCATTCTGATGAATTGGACAATATCCCCATCACATTCAAATACCTGCCATTTGGTTTCATTTTCTATAATGAGATCTGCAACACCTTGATCTATCTCTTCTTAGCAATAAGAAGGCCATGCACAAACACTTCATATTCTACTACATTGTTGGAGCATTTAAATTATAACCTATGCACAAAGAATAACTTCTCATCTTTGGGAGAGATAACACATGCACTGCGCCATTTTTACTACGGAACCATCAAAATACATCTTGCACAGTCCATAATTTTCATCATTATAATTGATTGAGGAAGGAAGTAGTATGACTTCTTCTTTAATGGATCTAGTATATTCCAAGACAAGTTTCAATATTTGTATCATAGGGATCAAATTCATAATTTTCTTTTTCCCATTCATCTAATTATAGATCAAGTATAGAATGAGGAATTGGTTGCACTTCTAAAAATAAATCTTGTTCTTGGACTTCTTGGATGAGGAAATTAGCTTGGAGAAGGGATGGGTTATATGACATAACATGATACGAAAATATAGGATTATCTTTATGGTAAACCCGGTACCATACCTTGTTCATAGTAACATATGAGACCAATCAAAAGAAAAGTAGCCACCCATCTTATCCATAAAATATCACGAAAAGCAAATGGAAAAAAAGGAGGTAAGTAAATGATTGACACATCTTGAGTTATAGTTATGTTTGTACATACATAGAGGGTCAACTAAAGATCCTTAATGAATCCTAGGGTAGTAACATTTGAGCCATCAAATTAGAAGACTCCTTTAGATATAGTTTTGTACTTAATACCTAAAACATCAACAATTTTCTTATGCATGACAAAAGTACTAGCCCCTAGGTCAATCATATAATTGTGCACAAGATGTTTTTCTATTATCAAGGAAATATAAAAGGGTGGGGTTTTGACAACCTTTCTTACTTTCTTCTCCTTTGCTTGGAAAATATTAACTTGATGGCATGAGGTCTTTGGATAATTGGATCAACGCGTGGTAGTTGTGCCAAAGCCTCATGCAACAGTCACGTTGAGATGGAATGGCTAGGGCATCCCACATTGTGACATTTACATTTGTCTTCTTCATCTAGTCCATAATGTTGAATGGAAGGCCCTAAAGACTTACGCATTTAAGGCATAACATTCTCTTTTCTTGTATGCTCGATCCACCGAGGTAGAGATTCTATGTTTTGCAAATGCTTTACCTAGTAAAGGAGGAGAGTGTTCTACTTCTATTGGAATGTTTTTGGAATCTCATGCATGGGAACATGTGTGTAAGGAATGTTGGTTTTAATAGCACAATCCTTCTACATTTTAGGATCAGTCTGGTTGGAAGAAGTAGGAAGTTATGCATTGGTGTTTAGAGATGTTTTTACCTTTCTACTTGAATTAACAAAGTGAAATAATAAAAATAGATTGACCTCGAAGACACGGATTTAACGATACCCATAGATGATGGATGTTGATGCTCAACATTGATAGAAGTTGTGCTCCATCTAAAAGTGTGTATAATCTCCTATCTGTGAAGAAACATGCACTCAAAGAAACTAAAAAAATGGATTAGATAGATAGATAAGCAAGCTACTCAACAAAGGTTGATTCTAGGAATCCAAAGGGCTTCCTCAAAGGATGTCATCTCACCTTGTAAACAATCAAGTGAATTGTAATGGATAAACGATAAATGATAAATGGATACAAGATAGATAGATACAAGAATAGTAGATAAAGATGACTAGAATTCAAGATCAAATGGTAGGTCATGTCCAACTTTGAATGTGGCCCAGGAAAGTGTGGATGTAATCTATACATGTTCAAAGTAATTGTACCAAAATTCATCAACTTCTTGTTTGATCTCATGTAATAATTCAATCTGATATTTGATGTCTTGATCGGTGTTAGTAAATTAGATTGCACATAGAGAATGATGTCAAATTGTTCCCAGTAGAAAGGTTTTTGACTATCAAAAGTGAGTGAATGCTTGTGATTTCATGTGATTGACCAAGAATTGTCATATTAAAGATATGTTATAAGAAACAATCATGATAGAAAAAGAAATGATAGAATGATAAAAATTGATATAAATTGATAAGGAGATCAAATTGAAGGGAATCGTTGGCGATTAAACCAATCATTGGCGATTCAAGTGATTTTTGATAGTTTAATAAAATCAAATGTTTGAAGTTTATGATTAATGTTTCATGTTGATTTTTGACTAAAAATGATGAAAAAGAGGTAAAAAATATTTGATAGATACCTAGAGGTGATAATGGAGCTAAAATAATCCTCAAACCTCACCGAAAGATGGCATGAGATGACCGTGCAATCTGCAAGTTGAATGGTAAAAAATGATCCACAGAAGCTTTGAAAGGATTTGAAAATGCTTGATGAAGATTGATAATGATGTTCACTGATGATTTTGATATTTTGGTGCTAAGTGATGATATGTAGAATGTTGGAAGACAATATTGAAAGCAAGAGCTTGAGATTCGAAATTGAGGATCTGGATGATGGCAAAAAAATACTATTTATAATTGTTGGCGATTACGAATCACCAACGATCCGGGTTTTCAGTAGGGTTTGGAAGGGTAAAGTGGTTAAAACCACTTCCAAATAGAGTTTTTTATTTTTGGATTTGGGTAAATAGTTTTCTAAGTTTTTGGGGATGAGGTGTGATGGTTAAGGGGTTATGAAATAGGTTATATGTGATTTTCTTTATTTAATTTTTATTTTAGGGTGGTTTTAGATGGTTAAATGGGATTTAATAGTTGTGGAAAGGATATTTATGTGTGGTAAATATGATAAAGGGGTTATGACTTAGGATAAGGTGATTTTATGAGTGTAAATGATGAATTGGATTAATAAATGATAAAGGGGATGAAGGGTGCAAATTTTTGGTGTCTACGGTTGGCTTCCAACATTCTCTTCTTATATCTTGTATTGTCGAAACCCACATGGGTGGTATACTTGAGCTATATATAGCTTAGTTTATTGCACGAAGTCCTCATCCCCAAAGAACGTAAGATTGGTCTCAAGAATAACATCTAGCATCTCTTCATTTTCTGGTTCGTGTGCACTAGTGGAAGGCTCATAACTTGAAGAATTTTGAATCATGAAATCTTGCACGCACGAGGAATTTGTGAAATTATACTAGCTATGAGGAAAATTGTAAGGAAATCACCATTCTATCTCTTAGATTGTGTTGTTTTGTACCAAGACTAGTGATTTGCTTGAACTTGGTGCATGGAGAGGTTATGCATGGGGAAAATATATAAAGAGGAAGGTGCACATTAGCATGTCATCTATCATTTTGTTGATTCTACCCATATCTCTAATTTAGATATTGATTTCTAAAGGGCTGATGGATTTGATTAAATCCTTGATTAGAGTTATTTCTAAAGGCTTGTTCCTACTAATTTTCTGAAGATATGACTTTATTGGACATAATTATTATTAAGGCCTTCATTTCTTCACCTCCTTTTTCCTTTTTGGGAGAGTGGGATGTGGAGACAACAGGTTGAGATCTCTTCTCATGAATGGGATCAATGGTAGTCTTGGGCTATTTTACCCTCTTGGATAAAATAATTTTTTCCCTAATGGCTATAGGATAGGCATCAAGATTTTGTGCAACACCCATAGATTCTATCGTTATTGAAACATCGAATTCAAAGCTATTAAGAAATAAAGGAAAGCACCTTGAGGAGTTGGTCTTAAGAGGGTTGGAATTTTGTCCCATGTTTTCTAAAATTTAAAGTTGAAATTAGCCATGAGCTCATTAGGATCTATCTTGATCATTGTGAGTTGTTCAAACAAGGAGATAATGTCATCTTTCTCCTCAAACCGATTGTAAAGCATAGTTCCAATTCCATCCCAGTTAGTAATAGATGCATGTCTTAAGTTTATGTACCATCAAGTGCTTTACCTTTGAGTAAAGATGAAATAAGACTTACAACTACATCATCTTCAATAACTAGATGAGCAGAGCATACATTTGCAATATCTTGAATGTGCTTAGCAGGGGTAACTTGATTCTCACCAAGTGAAAAATGGAATAATGTTGAGTGCACTTACTAGTATGGCATGTTACGCAGGAAGAGCCAAAGGACTACCACCATTGAAGTTGGGAAAGGGAATATTTATCTATTGCGTCATGGCTTGAAAGGGTCTAAATACCACTGTAAAGTGCGTAAAAGGTCTACTAAGAGGAGGGGTAGATTTTTCTCTACAGGTGGAAGATGGAGACACGCACCTAACAGATTCTGCTACTTCTTATTTTGAGAGACAACTAAAGATATTCAAAGGATTATTCAATTGTTGCACTCTATCTAGTATGTATCCTTCTCATGAAATAGGCACATGGACTACTAAAATCAGTAGATCTAGAAGTTGGGAGTCATTAGATGTATTAAAAACAAGCCTCCAAAGGTTGGAAATCACTAAGTCACGCTCCGTAACTTAGCGGTGATAAAATATAAAGCTTTGAATGTTTGTCTCACTTGGCATGCCAAAACTATTGGAGCTCAAACTTGCACACGTCCCAGATCAGGATGAACTAGGACTTTGAGGAAACATGGGACTGTCTCCAAGTTTTGGTACTTGCATTCTATACAGACCTTCGGACAAGTTCAACTTCCTCTACCTATTTCTATTGCTAAAACTAATCATATGAAGGGAAATGTAGCTACCTAACCCTACTCTAGATTCCAGGGGGCCAAGGTGAGAAGGAGATACATGAAATGAAAACATAAGCTAATGGGAGGTGATAACACCAGAAAGAGGGGGATGAACACTCTCATATGAGTGAAAATAAGGGAGAATGCACACAGGGAGGGTTGACAAACTTGCCACACTCAGAAACAACACTCACACACTCACATTCATGGAGCACAATATAAAATAAACCTACAAGGGATATTAAAGATACAAAACAAACCAATAAATGTAAGGGAAAGGAAATAAGGTGTAATAAAATGTGAACTAAGGAAGAGAATAACTATGAAATAAGACTTGTATTACTTCCAAGAGATGCACGATCGATTACAATGGTGAAAAAAGCAAGTATTCACATGCAAAGAGATAGGGGTTTGAAGCCTATAACTCAAAAGGAAAAGGACCAATTCTTTTTTAGAAATGCTCTTATTAAACCAAGAGGGTCCAACCTTTACAAATGAGCATTATTCTACATTATATAGAAGAAGGAGAGAAGAGGATGGAGAAAGAGAGAGGGACACTTAGATTTTCAAATTCAGCCACCAACAATAAGCAATAAATGCCTATAAATGTGCCTATAGCACTATCAAATATGCCTCCCCATGTTAGTTTAACTTGTAGAAGAAGGAAAGAGGCAATATCTAATCAACTATGGGTGGTTGAGTTAGCTAGATGTGTGCATTAATGACCTGAGTCATGTTTCCTTGTCTTCCGCCTACGAAATCCTACAAAACTCTGATTTTGAATAGCCTAGAGTGTAGACCACGTTAGAAAATTTCTAACAAGTCCAGGGGCACCATAATCTAAGCTTTGTAGTAGAATTTATGGTGATTTGAAGGTATTTAATACAAGATGAACATGCAAGACACATGTCATGCCCTGATTAGCTAAAGGATTTAGTTGATTCTCTATTTGTTTTTTGTTTTTTCCATGTGTCATGCATTTATTTTATGTTATAATTTGGCATGTAGTTGGCATGTTCTGATAGGATGCATGTTATGCACTTCATGGACACATGGCACTTAGTGATTAACACGAGAGATTGTGACTTAGCACATGTGCGGGAGCAGGAGGCATGAGAGGGAAGAATTTAGAATTCTAGGAGCATGATCAAGAGGGTGTGTGAGGAGTAGAAGAAAAGGTGCATGCCTACATAGTAATGAAAACATGCAAAGAAGGGGAAGCACATAAGACAAAGATGCACAGGAGAAAATACGTAATGATAGTGCACGGGAAAAGAGTAAAAGAGAACTAGTGCGTGACAGAGAGATGCCCACGAATCGGGAAGGAAGGCTTGCACAAAATAAAACATGCCATGGACTTAGAAAAATGGAATGCAAGTCAGTAGGTGCACACAAGATGTATATGTAACAACCAGAAGGAAAGTGTCTTGGCCTATTAATTAATCCTAGTTGATTAATTAAATCATCTCCAACTCCCATGAGTTGCTAATCACTAATTAATTCCTTCTAATCATGTTTATCCCTTTCTAATTCTACTTTATCTTTATCCCACATTCTCTAGGTTTCTAGCTTCTCCCAAATTGGAAAGCTATATAAAGAACCTAGTACCTTCCTTCCAATCTTACACCACACTTTTCACTAGTGTTATTATATGCACATGATAAGAGCATTTTCTACTTGAAAATATTATTGATCTAGCATCCATTCTATCCTCTACTTGCAAAGAGTAGTAAAGGAAGAACCAAACATGGCCATTAAGCCATATTGGTGAGATCCTTTCCTCTTCATGGAGATAGCCTTCCTTTGATTCACATCATAATCACGATTAGTTCAACAAAAGGAGAAACTACAATTTAGAAATCCCATCAAAAATAACAAGGGATGGCTTAGTGTTTCAAGTTTTAATTTGGATGCATTGATTAGTTTTTCCCTTACATAGCTTTATCATGATGTTTTTTGTTGAATTAGCTTAGTTATAGGGATTACTACTTGTGTTATTTTTATTAAAGTAACTTAGCTTGATTTATTCACTTGCATACATATGGCATGCCCAGTGGGACACTCCTTTGTCTCATGCACATTTCTTAAGTTTTTGTAGTTAAGTTTCATTTTTGCATACTAACCTCTATTTTTGCACATGTTGATATAACTTGTATTTCTTAACATATTTTGTTGAGTTTTCATGTGTTGAGTGTTCCTTGTAGGTGTGAAGGAGGTAAAGTGCTGCCAAATTTGAAGCTTATCAAAAAAATTTGAGCTTTTTTTGACATTTTTGGTCATTTTCCCATGTTTTGAAGAGACACAGGCTCCTTGCTACCATTAATGTTCTCTGTCATCGTTTACATTTTTTTTTTGCACTAGCATTACTAGTTGATTTTTTGTTTTTTGCACTTGAGCTCTTGCTTGTATGTTGTATGTACTATTGTTATGTGTATTTGTCTACTTACATGTTTCTTTTGTGTTAGCTATTATTATCTTTGCTTTTCAATTATCATTATTTTTCTTTTTTTTTACCTCTTATGTATAAGTGTTCCTTTTTATTTTATTAACCATTATGTCTTTATTTTATTTATCTACATATGTATTTGTGTTAAATGCACTACATGCTATTTTCATCTATCTTATCATTTTACATTTGTTTGTTAGTGTTCCTCTGTGTTTTGTGTTCATCCTCTGTCTACTTTAACCTCCTGCACTACCATTGTTACCTGTATGCTACTGTTAATCCTCATGCACTAGCATTATTAGTTTGATGCATTTTTCTCATGCTAGCATTTGTGTATATTTTTGGGCTCAATTTCAAAATTTCTAGAATCTGATTTTTGGTGTTTTTTTTTTTACAGGTTTTCTAACTTATTTTTGTAGGTTTTACTTTTTAAAATCATTTTCTAACACATTTAAATGCTTTAATGAATGTTTTTTTCCATTTTTACTTAAGTTAGATCAAAGTTTGTGTATGCTCTTCTCTTGCACCTTTTGGTGATCTTGAGAATCAAAAGCAACTTTGGTCTTCTTTTCTAACATTTGGTTACTTGGAAATTTCATCATTTAAATTGTTTAAGGAATTAATCTTTTAAAAATTATTTAATTCATTTGATTTAAGTTTTCCATTTCTATTTAGTTGGATCAAATGTTGTGTATGCTCTTCTCTTGCGTCTTTTGATGATCTTGAGAATAAAAAAAACCTTGATCCTCTTTAAAATATTGTGGGTTTCATGGAAAACTACTAAATATTTTGTGTGCATGACCATACACTTGTCAAAGAATCAAAATCAAAACAAATACTAACGACATATGTGTTGTAGGTTTCCAATGGTGTGCTAAACCACATTTTTAATCAAAGATAAAAAAACACACCATTTATTCAAAACATTATATTTGTAGGTTCGGATAAGGGTTAAACCCATCCACTTTAAAATGTGGAAGTATCTTGGCATAAGCCATAAAACTCATTATGAGGATTACCACAGAACCCCAAAGTAGTCAACACCTTGAGGGAACTAGTTGACAAAATGGGAAGTGCCCCACTACCTACTTGACTAGAAATACCCATGAGGAATGCTTCAAGTTGTCCGTATGAGGCCTCTTTCATTAATTTGATTGTGGGGTAATGGTCCTTTGTCTAGGAGTTATCTAGCAAAGTGTATCTCTCTTAGAAAGTATTGGTGAGTGTTGAGAACAAAATCCTAGGTAGCCATTTGGCATTGGGGCCAACTTGACTTTATCCAATCATGTTTCAAAGAGCCTTCACAAAGAAAAAAATTCTTGGAGTCAAAACCTTGTTATTCAAACAAGGGAGAGTTCATTGAAGTTTGTGCCCACATGTTTATTCATCATGAAACTTACAAATGCAAAAACTTTGTCCTAGTTTCTACCTTGTTATAAAACAAGGAAAAACTCTACCAAAGTTGTGCTACATATTTTTCATCACCACTTGTACTATCTCCCTTGTTTTCTTGTTGACATTTTTGGTCAAAAGAAAGCAATACATGAAGTGCTACCAAAATCATGTCCACCACTTTTACACCCACTTACATCACTCCTTATTGTGACATTGATGTAAGTGTTGAAAGTGTGTTGGTACATCTTCATATTTTGGTAGCCTTGTCTTGATATCCATATTGAGACATCTCATTATAAAGGTTATCCTATCTTGATTTCCCTTTGTGTCATTACACTTCTTATTATATCAATACATTTTTATACTTACATCTTGTTTTCTTAAACTTGATATAAGTGTCCAAATTGTATTGTTATGTTGCTCATTGTGTCAACTCATTGTTATACTTAGACCTTGTTTTTGTTCAAACATTGACTTAAGTTTTGGAAGGTGTTGTAGTTACATTTGCTTTCACATTGTATCAATCCTTTTTTATACTAACATCTTGTTTTTCTAAAACTTGATTAAAGTATCCAAATTGTATTGTTACGTTGCTCACATTTGTAGCCTCCATTTTCAAAACTTGGACCTTTTTTGTATTAAACTTGTTTTAAGTATATACCTTGTATTGTTGAAAATCACTTCAACCCCTTTTTAATACTTAAATCTTGTTTGTCCAAAAAATCTTGATTTAAATATTGAAATTGTGTTGTCATCTTGATCAAAAAAATCTTTGAGACAAAATTTAGACATAGGGAGTAGGTTCTTTTGTGATTGATCCCTTGTTTAGAACTTTCTTGATTTTCCTTGGTGACCTTTCATCATATATTTTCATCTCCTTGGAAAATTCATTTGATTCATTATTCACTTACACTTTTTTTTTTTTTTTCCTTGATTCTTTGATTCTTTGTGATTCTTTGTTTTTTGACATTTTTGACATTTTTATATCGCCTATTTTTTTCCTAGGTTCATTATAGTACTTGTACACATTTTTCAAACCTTAGAAAAACATTTCCTATCATCTCATGCCTCCTATTACAAGAATGGGACATAAAATATTAGATCAAATCCTTTCATCAATACAAATTTAGACCCATTACTTGAAGAAGAAAAACTTGATTGACCATAGTGGAGACAAGGAACAAATCCTCGAGATAACTTTGAATTTGATCCAACACACATGGATAACTTCCTTTTCCAAAATAGAGATCAAGTTCTAGTATGAGTTGTAGAATTAGGGGCTAAAATTCCACCTAAATTTGACCATACTCTTCTTATAAACATGGTTCATGGAGAAGAAGAAATAAAATGTCCCCTTTGATCTCATTGATGACATATTAAATCGGGACATGCTTCTACTTTTGGTCAAAGAAATAACAATGAAGAAGAACAACTCCTAAAAACACAAGTGGTTATCACATACCACTCATTTTAAAATTAATCATGAAGCTAGAGGTGAGAATGAAGATCATGAACAACCCCTCCATGTGAAAATCAAGAAGAACCCCAAAATGATGAGGTCACTATTCAACAAAAATTACAAGCCCTTAGTCATCAATTGGAAAATTTAGCTTCCCATGTCCATAGAGACACAAGTAGAGATATGTGTGTAATGAAAAACCTAAGGTCACATATAATGAATTTACACTAAAAACCATGGTGGTGAAACATCAAATCTAACCACGTGTATATACCTACCACACCTTCATGGCCAAATATTTGACCAAGAGTGGAAATCCATGAAAAATTCCCTCACAAGTCTTAAGAAAATAATGTTGGACATAGTAAGAAATATCAATTTGAAGAACTATGTCCATATCCTTTTGATCGGGAAATGTTGCATGTACACCCTTTCCTCCTAGCTTTGATTTCCTAAATTTGACAAATATAGGGGTAAAGGTGATCCATGTGATCATGTCAAAGACTTCTTCATGGCTTTCCAAGAAGTTTCATATAGTGATAATTATCTTATTCACTTATTCCCACAAAGTCTTGGGGAGGCCAAACACTTGAATGGTTTCTTCATATACCCAAAGGGTCTATCTTCATGTTTTTGAATTAGTTAAAAAATTTGTGCGCCACTTTTCATTTAATATGGAAAGTGACATCACTATGTTAGACTTATGTAACACCAAACAACATAATAATGAAAACTTTGTTGTTTCCTACAATGATGGTGAGGGTTAGCTAGTCACTTCCCTTTCTCTATTCCAGAGAAAACAACTTGTTAGTATTTTTGTGCCAAACTTACATCCTAAAATTCCTTTCACTTGCAAATGCATTGTGTAAGCACTTTTAAAGAAGTCATTGAGAAAGGAAGCCAAATTGAAGAAGGATTTATTAGCTAAAGGGACTTTAAAACCCTTTTCAAAGAGATAACCATGAGTCCAAACCTACAAAAAACCCAAATTATTCAACAAAAAAAAACATCATAGGTGATGGAATACATATTCAAAACATGTGTTCAAGCGGTCCAAAATAGTCTCCTTTGAAACTTTCCAAAGGACCAGTTGCACCTAAAATTAAACGTCAGTGTTCACTCCTCTTTACAGATTCTTTGTCATCAATATTGAAATAATTAGATGCAGTGAACATGGTTAAGTTCCCTAATACTACACCCTTTGTGAGATGATGCACCAAAACCATCATGGTACAAAGACCATGAATATTGTGAATATCATCATGTGTTAAAGGCCATACCACAGATAAATGTTTGAAGTTGAAACACTTCATTCAAGACCTCATATAGATAGTGGAGATGTTGAAATGGATTCACCTGAACCCAAAAAAACCTCTAACAAATAATTGGGAATTTATAAAGAGCCATTCCCTAAGCATAAATAGGTGGAGAAAAAAATTTAGATCAAGGTCAATCATCCCAAAATAAAAATGCCAATCATGTTGTTATTGAAACAACTCATCCTTTTGATTCCCTCATTGGTTGTGTTCATCCTCCTATTGAGCATGTGAATACCATTAAGATCAAGACACAAGAGTGTGTTGTGGAAACATGACACATGCGCTCATCTTATTATTCCAAAACCTCCTTTTCCTACCCCTCCGATAGTCATTATGATCTCCTCGAACAACTTGAGAAGACTACTACCAAGATTTCCATCTTGGATCTTCTTAAGATATCCAATGTTCATAAGGAAATCCTTTATAAAACTCTTCAAGGGTCAGGATTTTCAACATATATTGATCCTTCACACTTCCAAGCCTTGGTTGTGTAAATTTCTCCTTCTAAACATATTACCTTTAGCCAACATGAGATTCCAATGGATGATCATATACACAAATCTACCTTTGTACATTGAAGTGATTGTTACTCATAAAAGATAAAAAAGGGTGCTTGTGGACAATGGATCTGGCTTAAACATTTGTACTTTGAAACTCATCAGATAGTTGGGATGCATTGACATAAATTGAGCCTAATGTAATCACCATTAAGGCTTATGATAATGTAAGCAAATAGATAATCAGCTGGAACAATAAATTTTCCTATGGAAGTTGGGCCCACTATTCATGATACCCAGTTCCATGTCCTTGGACTTGGAACTACCCTATAATATGCTCCTCATCACCCATGGATTCATGTCATGCAGTCATGCCCTCAACTTTCCATCAATGTATCAAAATTGTACCATGAAGGAAAAACACTCACCATTCTTGGGGACCCAACCCTTTGCACATTATAGAGCATTATCTAGTTATTTCCCCACTACATATGAATGTCCTTCTACTAAAATAGTTGTTTAGATTCAATCTAAGAGGCTCTCACCTCCCACATTGATCCTAATACACTTGTGCTCCATGTGAAAATGGTGCTTCTACATCTGTATCTCCCTTTTCTTCATGGGAGATGAAATTCCTTCCTACCACTATAGAGAATACAACCTCCAACAGGCCCTCCTCATTTCCAATCTCCCTATCACCCAAGACACATGTGGTAGGCCCAGTTATCAACCTATCATGGTCCCCTAGGAACATTGTAAATATTGACACTTTCCTTCCTGGTGGCCTTTTGGTGATGAGAAAATGCTTGACACTTCTACATCCTGGTCTCCTGATGATGATGATGGCTTCATCATTATCAAGCTCCTAAATATGCCATCCCTAACAAGATGATGTATGCCATGGGTTACCAAGGATATGGATGTGGCATGTAGATGAAAAGGTGTGTGTGGAACCTCTTCCACACCACATGAAAAAGATGGAAAAATATGGTATTGGTATTCACCATATGGGTCCCATCCTCCTAAAGGTCAAAGCCACCTCTTCTAAAACATGATGATAGTTCTTCTAGTTATGATAGTGAAAAACAAAGTCCCTATGTAGTCTTTACAAAGACCTTGCCTCCACAAACTTGTTTCCCAACATGGCTATTTTTAACCTTATCCCCTTCCACTCCCAATTAAATCTTTTCACCCATCCCTTGTAAACTGGGACCAAAAAACACATACCAATTGATTTCTTTTATAATGATGAAGCAATTGGTGAATTTATGGGTCTACATGATGACATTCCTATCGGTGACCACAAAAAGGGATTCTCTATCAACCTTGATGCATACATATGCATATTTTGGGGAGGAGGATGAGTTTTGTGGTCAAAAAATAAAAAAAAAATGAGGGAAAAATATCTTCTAAAATCCTCATCAAAAGAAAAATCCAAGTCCCATAGTGAAAACCTCTTTGAGGCACTATCGAAAACAAATTGAAAAATCAAAGGATATAAAAAGTGACCAGCCTATGGGTGAAAATATCATTGAGACACCCTTAGAGAAAGATCTCAATCTCCCCCTGATCCTACGTGTATGGAAGATGAATCCAAATTTTTGTGGAGGAGACTATTGATGTTAACATTGGAACAAAAGATGAGCCTAAAATGGTTAAGTTGGGAGCTTCTCTCTCAACAAAGAACAAAAAAAAAATTTTTTTATGCTTCTTCAGAATTTCTAGATGTATTTTCTTGGTCCTATGTAGACATGCCAGGCTTGGATCCTTCTTTAGTAGTGCATAACTTAGTTGTGCATGAATCAACAAAGCCAATTAAAAAAAACTTCATAAGATGCATCCTCATGTGGCTCTTTTGGTCAAAGAGAGCTTGAAAAATTATTGGCAGTAGGATTCATCAGGCCTATTGACTACTCGAATGGATTTCCAACATAGTATTGTTTAAAAAAACCCATTGGTATCATAATTTGCATGGATTTTAGAGGACATCAACAAAGCATGTCCAAAAGATGACTTTCCTCTTCCAAACATCGACATGATTGTCGATTCAACTATAGGATATGAAATGTTATCTCTTATGGATGGATTTTCAGCTATAATCAAATAAAATTATAGAAGAGGATCAACATAAGACTACTTTCACTACCCCTTGGGGTACATTTTGTTACCAAGTCATGCCTTTTGGCCTCAAGAATGCAGGTGCAACTTATCAAAGAGCCATGATTGTCATCTTCCATGACATGTTGAATGATATTATGGAAGACTATGTTGATGATATCTTGGGAAAGTCCAAGACTAGAGAAGAACATCCAAAAATCCTATGTGTATCTTTCAATGTATAAGAGATTATAAGGTCAGACTCAACCCAAAGAAGTGTGTCTTTGGTGTGCTTTTAGGAAGCTACTAGGATTCATTGTTTCTAGAAGAGGAATTGAAGTGGACCCAACAAAGGTCACAACTATTATAGAAATGCCTCCTCCCAAGAACCTCAAATAGTTGCATAGTTTGCAGGTAAAATCCAAGCCATCCATAGATTCATTTCCCAACTTGTAGATAAATTCCATTCATTCACTCATCTTCTCAAGAAAGATGTTGATTTTCACTGGGGGTCTGAATGCCAACAAGTGTTTTCACCTTACTCAAGGAGTATTTGGCTAAACCACCTATTCTTATGTCCACCTACCCCCCAGTGAACCCTTTTGCTATATATATATATATATATACTACTCAATTTTCTATCGGCATGATTTTATATCAATATGATTTAAATCAAAAAGAAAAATTCATCTATTATCTTAGTTGTACATTGATCTCTTATGAGCTCAATTATCCACAAATTGAAAATCTTTTTGGTCATTGTTTTTTCCTTTTCAAAAAATTCATCACTATCTTTTTTTGAATAAAAAAACCAAGCTAATATCTAGATTTGACCCACTCAAGTACCTTTTATCTAAACCCACACTTACTTAGGAGGATGGCCAATTGGATCATCTTGCTTAGTGAATTTGATATTGAGTATGTCATCCAAAATCAGTCAAAGGAAAGTGCTCATGGATCAACTAGTTGAAGCCCCTTTTCCTAGAACTGAACCATTGAGTCTAGATCTTCCAGATGCTTCTATGTTATATATTGAGGAATCTACCACATGGAAAATATACTTTGATGGGTCATTTACCTTTAATGGCTCAGAGTAGGTGTTGTTCTTATCACTCCTACAGGTGATTTGATTCCTCAGGATTTTAGACTTGGTTTCCCATGTACCAATAATATAGTTGAGTATGAAGCCCTCATTACAGGATTGAAAATTTTATATGATGGGATATCATAAATCAATGTTATAGGTGACTCCCAATGATCATTAAACAAGTGAATGATGAGTATAAGGTCAAGGATGAGAAGCTCATCCCTTAAAAAAATGGTAGATACTTTAAAAATACTTTGTGTAAATCACCTTTCAACAGATACCAAGAGCACAAAACCATTCGGTGGATGCCATGGCTATAATTGATCTTTTCTACGTATTCCACCAGGTAACAATGACATGCCATTCTTTGTGGAACATTTGACATGGTACCTACATATGACATGCCAAAATCATTTTGGTATGTGAATTTGTTGGTCCCTTTCCCCCTGGTACCTTGATATATTTAATTACTTACATGATGGAACCTTCCTCCCAACATTACCCATTCCAAAAAAATAACCTCATCCAATGCATAGCCCATTATACCCTACTTGGGGCACTCTCTATCATCGAGGCTATGATGGGAATCTGTTACATTGTCTAAAATTCAAAAGAGTCCATCTAGCGAATCAAAGAGGTGCACGAAGGCATCTGTGGGGCCCATACAAGTGGAATGGTTCTTTCCAAGAAAATCTTGAGAGTAGGCTATTATTGGCCTACTATGGAAATAGATTGTTGTCAGTATGTGAAGAAATGTCTGCTATGTCAAAAATATGGCAACCTAATACATGCTCCATCATAATATTTGCAACCTATCATGACACCATGGCCATTTTCAAAATGGGGACTCAATCTCATAGGGAAGCTCACACCAACTTCCTCTAATGGCCACAATCACATTATCACTACCACCGAAGTACTTTACAAAATGGGTAGAGGTTTTTCCTCTTACTTATGTTACTGGTGCACAGATTTCCAAATTTATCATGAATCACATCATCTGTCATTACGACATTCCTTCTTCCATTGTATCTGATAAATGGTAAATATTTCAAGAATAAAAAGTGAAGGCACTGTGCCAATGCTTCCAAATCCAAAATGGTCTACCCCCTATTACCCTCAAGGTAATGGATAGGAAGAAAGCCTCAAACAAGACTCTTGTTCATATCATGGAGAAAATGGTTAATAAAATTGGTCATAATTGGCATCTTCAAATCCATCCTACCCTCTGGGCTTATAGAACATCTATCCACACACCTATAGGTGTAACTCCATATTCCCTTGTATTTTTGGCACTAAGGCCATTTTACCCTTGAGATCGAGCTTCCTTCTTTGTGATATCCTTGAGAGATTATCTGATAAAGATGAAGACTATAGAGTGGCTAGGCTAGCTAGAGATTGGAACTACTTGATGAAAAATGCCTCCATGCACTTGGATCACCTCAAAGTGTATCATAACCAAGTGCATAGGAGCTACAAAAAAATGCATCATACCTCATGAATTTGAGGTAGGAGACCTTGTTCTTAAAGAGAATCAATTCAACACTACAAAAGAGTGAGAGAAGAAAGGAAAGTTTGAACCTAACTAGTTAGGGCCATATGTTGTGGTGGCTAAATTTGGTTCAGTGCTTATAAGCTTTCCTATCCTAATGGTGATGAACTTTGAGAACCCATGAATGCCATGCATCTCAAGTGTTTTCTATGCCTAAGCATGGAGACCTATCAAAAAAAAAAAAAAAAAAAAAAAAAATAAAAAAAAACAAAAAAAAGTAAAGAGAAATAAATTCATCCAAATGTGAAAACCACACAATTGTGGCACTTTGACAAGTCCTTTGGTGAAAACCAGTTTCCTAGCACCATAGGAGGGTTCATTTTCACAAGCATCTCACACCTGGGGCATGATCATTTTCCTAAGCTAGTTTTTTTCCTATGTCTAAGATCCTTTTGAGCCTATCCTTTGTGGCCTTGATCCATGATCCTACTCTTGTATATATGTGAGTTTTCCTTTCCCCATCTATACATTCCCATTTCTATCATATACATGGGGTACATCCATCTATCATCATTTCTTTTTTTTTGTACATAGCTTTGGAAAACTTTTAGAAAAAACACCAAAAAAATTCAAATAGGTCTTACCAAAAAAACCAAAAAAATAATATAACATTGTCTCACAAAAATACAAAAAAATAAAAAAAATTTTTCAAAATGTTCCACAAAAAAAAAAGTAGTGTTTTCTTTTTGTTTTTTTTTGTTTTTTACATAGTTTTTTTTTTTTTTTGTATATATATGTGTTTTCTTACATGTTTTTTTAGATTAGTTTTTTTTACTTGATTAGATTAATTCTTTCTTTATTTTTTTGTTTAATTCACTAGATTAGTTCTTTTGTTATGATATAGACCAATTGTAGCTGAGTTATTAACATCTTAGTTCATATATAACTTTGGTGTGAGTTAATTCATGCTTGTTCATATTGGGTGTGTTTTACCTTGTTGTTTATTTTTGTACATTGTTATGTTGTTGTGTTGTTTAGCATGTGTATATATTATATTTGATTAATTTTTTTTTGTGTTTGTGTTCTTTTCTTTGTACATTGTGTGTTATCATTTCATCATCATCATCATATCATCATCATCATCTACATCATCATCATATATCATCAATAAAATGCTAAGCTACATCATCATAAAGTAAAATCAACATGTATGCTAAGCTAACATCACATCACATCATATCATCAATGGGGCAATAGGGATTATTTTTATCCTCATCATAAACCATAATAAAAACATGGGCTAACATAATATCTCATAAATCAAAATGTGATATACATCAATGTCCATCATCATATACATGTCAAAAATCATCAATGTCCATATATAAAAAGTGTCTCGATAAAATCATATACAAAAAAAGCCATCATGGGCATCGATAAAAAATGTGTGCCTTCATCTCGAGGCATATACAAAAACATACATATATATATCATCAAAAATGTGTGCCTTCATCTCAAGGCATATACCAAAAATAATACATGTATATAATCCATCATCTAATAAATGAGTCAACCTAACTCTCTCTCTACCTAAGACTACCCACTGTATGACTAGGTGGGGCATCTGTACTGATCTCACAGATCTGATGGTCTATGTGACCTCGATCTATCTTCTTAAAAAGTTATATGTAGGGAGGTTCCCTCTGGCCCTCTAGAAACCACAACTGGTATAAAACCTTGTAATAACCTAGCCTCCTCTCCAGAAGTTACTAAAAAATCATATACAATCACTAGATCCCAACTCCACCACTACTACACATGTGATGTAGATGCATCATGCTCTCTATGTAATATGGGACACATCCACTTGTAGTTGTGTCCTCTCGGCTACTAACTTGATCCTCTCTTCTATAGTGAGATGATCTCACTCTCTGATGGCTGCATGATGGCTTGATGTAGTTGTTGTCTCAAGAGAAACCTTTCTCTGGGACCCTCTTCTCTACCTACCTCTAATAGTCTATACTATGATAAATAAAATCATCTCCTCAAATATAGCCATGTCTCTCTCTAATATATAAAGTGGCCATTGATGGCCCACCTACTATGGGTATAACTCTAAAACCGGAACTATATCTATGGTGGTGTACCCTCCCATCTATAGCCCATCCATCTCCCCATCCCCCACCCCATGTCCCCATGACCTATAAATATAAGACTACCTACTCTAGGAGGTGGTGATGGTGGACCTATAATGGTACTATGTGATACAACATGTTGTATAAAATGTATGTATATAAAACCTTGTACCTATAATGCACTAACTTGAATAATAATGGCATAATGCTATATCAATCATGGCATGTACTGTGTACTTGTATCACTCATGTTGTACTGGTACCTACTACTGTGTACCTGTACCCTATGGCTATGGCCCATGTATGTCCCCATGTGGTATCTATGGCTAGCCTATGCCTATGCCTATGCCTGCCTTTGGCCTCTGTGCCTCCCTGAAGCCTAATCTAGGCCCTATCTCATATGCCTATCCCCTAAACCCCTACTACCTATTATTTCTTATACTCTATTATAGTTACTTTATATGGAATGGTGATCCACCTCAACAACACTATCATATACCAAGTGGGTAATCTGTTGTGGTAGTCCTAGGATCCACTACTACTGCTATGCATGCATCCATGCCTATGGGGATAACACTATGAAAAAAACTGTAATGTTATCTATTCATGGTCTAACTGGGGTCCAAAATCAAAATCTCTCTGCTACATGTGCATACCATCACTCATCCCATCCTAGGATCCCCTGAATAATGCCAAGCCAGGTGTATGTACCTATCAACTCTATATACACTCTAGATGTGGCTGGATTACCTATAATATAATGATCCACCTCTCTATGTATGCTCAACTCAACTCATACTATCATCATTTGTGCCACTGGTATAATGGATATGGTCTCCAAGTCACCATACATAGATACAAAATCATCAAATGCTCACCTATAGAAGGTGATGTCTCCCAAGTGACCTCTAACTCTCCACCCATTTCTCCCAGCCTCAGGCATGAGGGCTCATCTAGATGTCTAGCTCATAGAATACCTAAGGGGCATCCCAATCGCAATGTGATCCCATGCCCATATCTATAGTAGAGTAGGGTCACGGGACTCAAGGATCCTCATCCATCTATATGTAATCAAATGTAAATCTCTATATGAGGGCCAATATGCACTATGACCCATAGGTGAAAAGACCTCTCCATCCATCATCAAAGGGCACACCACTTACCTATCAATCCAAGATGGAAAAATGTCCCCATCTTATCAGGTAACAAGTAGCCACTTGATAAGAGCCATAATATATACATAGAAGGTGTGTTATCCTCTACTCTCAAAACATCTATATAAATGAATTTCCATCCTCTCTATCGGGGTATCTCTCTCGAGAAAAAATCCCAGATGTGTCCTCCTAATCTCTCATCATGTCATCATCATATACAACCAAAATTCCTTATATCGGAACCCTCATGATCCGATATAGACATCCTCTAAAGTGATGGTCATCTCTCTCGACAGATGGGCAGCCAAAAGTCTAGACTCTCACTATGCATCCATCATCTCTTGCTAATGTTGTAGTAGGCATGATCTAGATCTATGTGTGAAACTTGTGAATATAATATAAGATCAAGCCACACACCTCAAGTACTGTAAATAATCCCTCTCTCTCACTGCATCAGTGAAAGTCATCTCAAGGCTCATAGTGAGCATCATCATGGCATGGCTCTCCACATCCAAAGTTCATGGTCTCTCCTCTAATCACCCAAAAACATAAAAAAAATTAACATCATTTCTTCATTTTTCATCTTTTAATCACTTCTACATTCTTCTAATTCCTTCTAAATTCTCTAAAAGTTCTAGGCCTAAAACTATAAAACATTTTTTTTCACTACTACTTTTTTTACACACACACTCTTTCATGCTAGCACACATCATTTTAATAACTATGCATACATCATAGCAGCATTTCACACTAGCACATTTCATTTCACACTAGCACACACTTCATTTATGCTAGCATGCTCATTTTCACACTCATTAAGCATCATTTCATGCTATGCATGCTATGCATGCACCTATGTAAATCATTACTAGCATAAAACAATTCTAATGCTCATGCCCTTAGTTTAATGCTAGCAATGCTGACATTCATGCTAGCAATTTTTGCTAGGCTACGCTAGCATGCACACTATAAGTATGTGCTTAGCGTTAAAATTCAATTTTCTACTAGCTAAAAATGCATAAATGAGCTCAAAATCAAAAAAATTTTTGCATTACTTACCATGGGCACCATCCTCGTTGGAGCCTCTCCCATACTCTCAAATGTGATCTTGTGATGATGTTTTGGTCCACTATATGTGCCATCTCTCTCTCTCAAAATCAGAGCTAAATCTCTCACAAGGGGCAAAAAAGGTATAATAGCACAAATGGGTCACGATGGATTTTACCCCCTCCCCTATATTTATACCCTCCCAACCCTAATTCTTCATTTTTCTTGCCTCACAAGGGCAGGATTACTAACATTTTCCTCTATTTTCCTCCCACCATGTACTGGCATTCTAGCATGATGATTTATTTATTTAAATAATCATTTTTACTAACATTTTCATCTCATTAGGGCATATTCTTGCTTCTCGGTGACCTTTTCTTCTCGTTAGGGCATATTCTTGCTTCCCAATGACCTTGTTGGTGTACCACACACACTATCATTCTTATATACCACATTCTTCCCAAAAAATTAAAAAAATCCAAAAAAAAAAAAATGGTAAAAATTCAAAAAATCCAAAAAATTGGTAAAATTCAAAAAATCAAAAATCCAAAAAATTAAAATTCAAAAAAATCCAAAAAAATTGGTAAAATTTTCAAAAATCCAAAAAAATGGTAAAAAACATTCAACATCCAAATCATTCATAAGACACAATGTCCTCAAACATTGAAAAATTATCCTACAAAACATCTTTCTTTGGTCCTCACTTGTTCTCATTTCTTGCACATGACATGCAGATCATTTTGATCTTCCTCATTAACAAAGTTGGTTTTCTTGTTATGTTTGTATTCCCTTGCACATATATATTTTTGGGAAGTTTCATAGTGCATGATTGATTTTTCATGGGACTTCTATGTCCTCCATTTATTCACCTTGCATGTATCCTTGCTTGGGGTGCCATTTTTAACCCTTGTCGTATAACTCAAACATGTGGGAACTAAAGCTAGATAACAAAAACATTGGTGCAACTGTCTTGAATGTTGTTTGTTTGAGTATGTTTTTTTTGCTTGTTTCTTTGTTGGTTTTTTTTACTTTCTCATACTGCATTACTTTATGTATTTTTCTTTGAGTCAGTCCTTTAACAATGAACAAAAATCAATATTATGGATTTTCATGTCATTTTACACTTTTTTGTATGCTTATATCAAATAAAAAGTTTCTCTAAGCTAGATGGTTCATCGGACTACATTGCGATCTTCTGATTCTCCATGTATATGCTTCTTTCCATTCTATCTAACTTTCTACCAATCATTTTCCAATTTTTCTCATTCTAACAATGGCCAACTAGGCCCAGTTTGAATCCCTTCCATTCTATCAACATTTTCTTCCACAACACCTGGGGAAATAGGGATTATATTTATCCCCCTCCCCCCCTTGTTTCTTCCATCCATTGAAAACATAGATTTCTTTTCCAATCAATCAATTGAACAACAACCAACCAAGCCAAGTTTGACTCTCCATTTTGTATTATTCTTTTTGATTATTTCCTTCTTCTTTTTGATCATCGATCGACCTCTTCTATCACCCCATCGACACTCGGGGCATCCTTCATTCTACTAATTTTTCTTCTACTCCTTCAAAATTTAATTGTCTGTAATTGTTCTACTATCTTTGAAGTGGCATCGCTTTGTGTTACACCACACCAAAGAGGGGAAAATGTAGACACCTAAATATGACTACGTAATTTTACTACTAAAATTACACTATTTATCATCTTTCCCATCATTTTATAATTAGTGATTTCTCACTAATTAGCTAACATTCCCCTTTATTTTGGTCAATTAATGACACTTCATTAATTAACTAGCCTTTCCTTCATTTTGATGCCAATTAACGACACTTCATTAGTTATAATCCTCTTTTAATTAATTAACTATTATTAGTTAATTAAGCCTTTTTAATCTCTATTTAATCAATAAACCTTCTTATTGGTTAAATCCCTCTTTCAAACCCTTCAAATTCTACTAATTTCCTTCTAAATCACCTCCAAATGGATTCTTAAGCTTATCTTGGCCTATTAATTAATCCTAGTTGATTAATTAAATCATCTCCAACTCCCATGAGTTGTTAATCACTAATTAATTCCTTCTAATCATGTTTATCCCTTTCTAATTCTACTTTATCTTTATCCCACATTCTCTAGGTTTCTAGCTTCTCCCAAATTGAAAGCTATATAAACAACCTAGTACCTTCCTTCCAATCTTACACCACATGTTTCATCTTTACACTATATGCACATGATAAGAGCATTTCTACTTTGAAAAGCTTATTGATCTAGCATCCATTCTATCCTCTACTTGCAAAGAGTAGTAAAGGAAGAACCATACATGGCAATCAAGCCATATTGGTGAGATCCTTTCCTCTTCATGGAGATAGCCTTCCTTTGATCACTCATAATCATGATCGATTCAACAAAAGGAACAACTACAATTTAAAAATCCCATCAAAAATAACAAGGGATGGCTTAGTGTTTCATGTTTAATTAGTTTTTCCCTTACATAGCTTTATTTATCATGGTGTTTTTGATAGATTAGCTTAGTTATGGAGACTATATTGGTGTTAGTTTTCATTATTAGCTTAAAATTATCTTCTTATCTCGTATCATTAGTTCTTGTGTTTATCTAGTCATTGTTAAAAGTCATATACTCTCTTTGTGTTGTCAAAAATAAAAATAAAAATAAAAAAATGGTAACTAGATGCATTTTTGGGAAACCCAAAGTCCTAAACATTGTGTTTCACATTGTGGGGGAGATAAAAATAAATTATAATATGGAAACTAATGAACTTCAAGTCTTCATCACTTGAGCAACCAACACGTCAACCTGGAGGATGGAGGCATGGGAGGCTAGAGATCAAACAATGACTTCTCATTAACCACTAGTGACGGGGTCACACAATGATTTGGTGGAACGTTTATTTCAGTGTTCTTTTAGTTTGTTTTATGTGGTGTGATTGAGAATAATAATTAAGGTACATTCTTGTTCACATGTTGTAATAACTAAGCATAATTCCAATGTAATCCCATAATAGGAAAACATACTAGAAAATAAAAATATCAATACATTGCATCATCATGATACTTGAAGAGGATGAATAGATGTGTGTTTCCCTATTCATACCTAGGTTAGTGGTTATCATGTGAAAACCATTTATGAAGGTTGAAAAGATGTAGAATTCTTATTCGTGGTTCCCACACTAGCTTGGTTAGATGAGTTATTAGCGAAAGGTGTATGGTTGATGAGAGGTTAGTAAGTTCATTCTATATATTTAGTTCAAGTTTTGAACCAAGATCATGAGAAGTCGGAGGTGGCATGATGTATTTTAAGTGTAATTTTTATCTACCATGTTCGTAGTAAGGGGAAATGTTAGGAATTAGGTATTAGTGCGTACATTATAAACATGCATAAATGTATGTTATAATTATGGTTATGTGTGGAGAATAATAAATTCAATGTAATTATGGTAATTGTAGACACAAAATCACACACTTTGAGTTATTATTTAGTCCCAATCTCATATTACTATTTATATGGTTCTTAAATGAAAAGAGTAATAATCAACCCATGTCTTTGGCCATTTTACTATGCTTTCTGTCATTACTTTCGATCTTTCACCCACACTTTCCCAATTTGTATTGTCATTCTATGATTTTACTATTTTTAATCGGGGCACCTAACCAGATCTGGCCACCCCAAGCACCGTAGTCCACTTTGGGGCACCCCGATCCTCTTTGCACTTTGCTCTCACCTTTTGGGAACTTTATAGCCATTTGAGTTTTCTATATTTTGGTGGTCAGCCTTTTGGGGTTAATTATGAAATTCAAACAAGAGAACCATATAAATATAAAGTTGTGTGACTATAATAAGTGACCAAGCACCAAACATATATTATCACCATCTAGAGTTTCATCCACCAAAGGCATATAAAGTTACATTTCCATCCATCTAGATCCATCAAAAGGCACACAAGGTTAGTTCATCTACATCACACTTCATAGGAGGGGATTCTATTGTTTCCATGCACACATTTATTACATTTTACATCTAGTTATTTTCTCGCTACTTCACAAAGTGTGAATGGCACAAGAGCAACCTAGGGCACAATTGCTCACACATGCCTCGAACTACATTAGGTCCGAGATGTAGTGTAGCACTCTATCAATAAGTCCACCATTGTTCCCGTTGAGGACATTCTAACCCCTTCATATTCATCTTTATTTTTTAGGGTTTTGAGGCTTTGTTTAGGGTTTTGCATGTGATTCTTTATCATAGGTCTTACAACGACATTGGTGATCATACAGTGATATTCATGTGACAAGAAGTGAACAAAGGAGAACATTTAGTGACACTCTAGAGGAGGTTTCTTGGCCATTTCAATAGACCAGGGCATCCATATCTCTGACCAAGGCACCCACAGGTGCCCCTATTCCTTTCTAGGTGCCCTAGTCTAGTCGATAACTCAAATATGTACTTTTCCTGCTTCTGTGTGGTCGCTTTCCTTCTCTTGTTCACTTGGTCTAAACTACAACACAGGTCTCAAGACATCTGCGAATCAACTAAGGCTTTTCTTTACCCATCTTGCACATTAGGGTTTCATATTTTCTAGTTTAGTTTTCTTGGGTGTATTTCAGTATTTTATTATTCCATTTATTCAATTATTTTACTTGCTCCTATAGCATTAGATTACACTAGAATATTTATATTTTAGTTAATCATTTTGGTGAACCCCACACTTGACACCACCTTCCACTTAGGGTTCTCTTTCTCTTCTTTACTATGGCTCAATCTTCTAAAGATTTTATTGAAGCTCATATTAAATCCATTAATGATCATATCATTGAGAATCCCCAAGATCTAGACTTGATTTTATATATTGCTCGTGAGGAAGATATAAACATTGAGGAGCTTAATGCATCTCCACTATGCCCACCATAGTTTTTACCCAACCACTTACTTCTACCCTTTCACCCACCTCTACCATTCTCATTTTTGTCCCTAATCCTACTAATCGCTATACCTCGCCTCTTGTTTCTAATACATGCCACCTAATTCTACCGACACGTAGGATCTAGCCTCCCTTTTTAAGACCTTGAAAAAATTCATAAATTATGGTAGGCTACTTCTCGTGTGTATCCATCTTTGGATTCCACTATATTATTGCATACTCCATTCGTGCCTACTATATCCACTTATCCGCTTCCACCAAATTTTGTAACCCCTAAACTACCTATTTTCAATGATGAAGGTGACCCACAAGAGAACTTTGGAGCATTCCATGTGGTTTGTCTAGATTTTACAGATGAGCACATTCTTCTAGCTAATCTCTTTCCTCGTAGCCTTCATGATTATGTGATTTGTTGGTTTTATGACCCACTTGTCCATTCGGTATCCTCTTTCATGCATATAGCCAATGATTTTCTTGCTCACTTCTCTATCAATATTGGCTCTAAAATCTCATATACCCAGATCTTACAACTTAAACAGGGATCTAACGAACACTTAGTGTAAGCTAGGGAAAATGCACTACTAACAAGGAAGTAAAATACTAACAATCACACCTCCTCCTTCGCATTTTGTAGCAAACCTCAAAATGGGCTAGGAAACTCTGATTGAGCCCCGATTGCATGATATGTAGGTGCTTTTCTTCAAGATGGAGCAAGGCCTTCTTGAAACAATGATCCACTTACTTTGCACCAGATGGGAAAAAGGATTATAGATTTGGGGTGCTTCAGAATGAGGCTATTTGGGCATTAGGACGAGGCAGAAGGATGTTCTTTGCTCAAAGGATGCAAGAACTTAGACAGGGCATTCAAACTTATTCTTTGTGTCTTTAGAGGGGAGGGGTAAGGCTATATTTATAGCCTGGGGGAGTGATTAACTTAGAGTAATTTAAGTAATCATGGTTTGAAAATGTGGGAAATATTAGGTGAGTGGGGACCACGAAGAATGGGTGAGGATTTGATTTTGGATTTTTAATTCATAAGTGGAGGATTTTAGGTGAGTGGGGACCATGAAGAGTGGGTGAGGATTTGATTTTGAATTTTTAATTCAATAGTAGAAAAACATGGAGAATAATGACGCATGGTGAGGATTGGGTTATTTTTTAGATTTTGAAATGGATAATTAATCAAATTATATTTGATTAATTTGAAGTGTATTTTTGTGGGAAATGAGGAAGGGGAATTAATTGATTTAGGACAAATGTGAAATTAGGGTGTCTACATTTTCCCCTCTTTGGAAGGGTACTATGAAAGTAATGTCCATCAAAGAAAGTAGACAAGATGGGGCAAGAATTCAATCTAATTTTCTTAAGCAAAAATTAGAGCAAATGTTTGTTGGGGAGAATAGAAGGTGGTGAGTGATGAATGTCATGGTATCCTCCAAGACAAAAATGTCGTGAGAAGATGTGATTATGGATAGATATGATGATGCCCGCTCAAGAGGGCTGATGAGAATGGAATATATGACAGAGATCTCAAAAAGAGGAGAGATGAATTTTGTGGAGAAGAGGACGATAATGGAGTGGAAGACACTAGAATGACCGCATGATGCAAATGGAGAAAGGATTCAATTGTCTTTGAATGCTAGGTGTGAGGGTTTGTGGGAAAGAGAAAAGGGAATGGATAGGATTGGGGGTTGATTATGAGAGGAGTAAGAAAGGTGAAGAGTAATGGGAGGTACAAAAAAGGAATGAAAAAGGTAGAAAAAAATAAGATTGAGGGATGATAGGGGAAGAAGGGAATGATGAATGATAAACAAGGAGAAAACAGAAAGGGACAGAGTAGAGGATGAAGGTATGAAATAGAGAGATGTTCCAAATGAAGGAAGCAATAGAGATAATAAAGAGGGATGCATGAAAGTGAAAGAAATGATAGGGCTGAGAAAAAGCAAGAAATGGGGAAGGATAAATAATAAGGAGAAGACGAGGTGGGAATAGGGGGTGAAATCAATGAAAATTTAAAGAGGATGAAAGAAGAAGTAGAATGGAGAAAAAAACTATGAGGGGTGAGGAAAGTGTGAAAAAGAGTAGAGAAAAGAAGAGAAACATATACGTAATGAATGAAAAGGTAGGGGTGGTAGACACAAGGAGAAGTGGTTAGAAGAAATGTGAAAAGGGGATATGAAAGGAAGATAGAGTGAATACAGGGAGAAGTTTGAAGGAACCATGTCATTGCGAGGAATACCAAGGCAAAGAATATGGAACAAACCGTATAGAGATGCATGTGGAGGGTGGTATGATACAAAAATACATGACAAAGCTAAAGAGCCAGGTTATCGATGCGGAAGTAAGGAGGAAACGTGATGGGAAAAGGGGAAGAAGATGATACAGGGGAAGGGAAATAAGATGAGGGGTCGGAGAGAGAAGAGGATAACAGAGAAAATGTTGTAGAAGGAAGGGAATATAGAAAGGGGATAATAAGTGGAAAGTGAATAGTATAAGGAATGTAAAGAGAAGAAAGAGGGGAGGAATGACACTGATTGGAAAAGATGCAGATGCATGAAATGAGGATACTGGGATTACAAGAAAATAGACAAAGGATATATGATGAAGACAATAAATATATTGAAGAAGGCAAAGGAAAGATGGAGAGATGGGTAAGAAGTGAAAAGAAAGGGTGAGATTGGGGAAAATAATAGGAGAGAAAAGATAATGAGGGATAGAAGGGGTGAATTCCAATGAGGGGATGTTAGGGAAAGTCCAATAGCAATGAGTGGTGAGGAAGGGTGAGAGAAAAAATGAAGAAAAGGAGAAAGGTAATAAGGATTGGAAAGGGTAACGCCAATGAAGGGACGTTAGGGAAATCCCACTAACAATGAGTGATTGGCTTAGAGGAGGGAAGGAATGAAGGGAAACTCTAGAAGGTCCAAGGAATGAACGAGGTCGTGTGAAATCAGTATTGATGATTTTTAGGAAAGTCCACTAACAATTATTAGCGCGGAATAGAAGATGATGATGAAAAATGATAGAGGAATGTTAACAAGAATGGTGGACATGTGTGTGGGTAGAAATTTGGGAGGATTTGAGAAGATGAAGTGGAAAGAGTAAAGAAAATGGGAGGGATGAGTTGAACTAGGTGAAAGTGAGGAGAGGATGCAGAGATGAGGATGAATGAGGTGAGGATGAAGAAACAAGATATGAAAATAATGGGAAGAAATGGTATGAAGGATGAAGGATCAAGAAGGGGAAAATGGGGGAAAAGAACATGATCATAGGTAGAAGAGATTAGACATATGTTGTAAGATGATAGGTGGAGAAAGGATAATGGTAGGAGGAAAATGTGGTTGGTAGGAGAGACCAGGTGGAAGAAGCGATCAACAAAGTGAATGAAGAATGAGGTGAGGGAAAAGTTCACAATGATGAGTTTAGCATAGGGAGGACCCTAGACGTAAGACTGTCATGTGATAGAAGTGGTTAAGTAAGATTGCCAAGCAAGTGAAACTGGAGATGACAAGTGGGCAAGTGATAAGTGGTGTTTGTGAGAATGGAAAAGGAGGTGAAAGGATGTGATAATGGGGAATGCCGAGAAAAAGTGAAGGGTGAAGGGTGTTTAGTGAGGGGAAAGGCAAGAAGATATATCATCCTTAAGAGGGACTCTTAAGTGATATCACCATGTCGGGTGAGTGGTTAAGTAAGATTGCCAAGCAGAGGATAATGATAGTGGTGGTAAAAAGATGTGATGGTGGGGAATGAAGAGAAAATATGGATGGTGAGAATATAGAGTGATGGGTGAGTGTAAGATGACATGTCATGCTTAAGAGAATCTCTTAAGTAAGATTGTCATGCCACCGAGTGGTTTTGTAAGATCACCTAACCGATAGGGATGATATGCAAGGAGAAAGACAAAATTGTATTGGGTACAGGGGTGGAATGGTAGGTTGAAGAAGATGATTGTGACGAGAGGCGGGAGAAATAATATGGGGGAAATATGATGGGATGGGGGAAGGCCATATGGTAGATCAACCTTAAGAGGAAGTCTTAAGTAAGATTGCCATGCGGCGGAATGGTTAAGTAAGATCACCAATATGAAGAAGAAGAACGATGATAGAGTTGGTCGGAATAGGGTATGAAAAAATAGACTGCAGGGGTAACCTTTAAGTGAATTTTCCATACTACGAGAGCATGTAAGTAGGATGACCAGGCATAAGATGGATTTGGGGAAGGATGAGAAAAGAGTGAGTGATGTATGCCTGAGTGGAAGAGGATACGAGATGAGGTGATAACAAGGAAGAAAGGAAACAAAGGAGTGTAACATGAATGGATGAAGGAGTATATGTAGTGGAGGGTGAAGAGTGTGAGGGGAATCCTTAATTGGGATGCCCATGTGGTGAGAGTAATGATGCAAGAATGAGAAGCAGAAGAGGTGGAATGGGAAGATGTGTGTGGTGGTGATTGTTGTTTGATGAGAGGGGAGGTGGTGAAGAAGCTTCTACAGTAGGGAAGATATTAAGGAGAGGGTAAACCTCCACCAAGGATTCCATATAGAAGGGGTTATTAAGTAAGATTGTCAAGCGGGAAGCAGAAGAGTGAAAGGAAAGAATGCAAATGGGTGAGAGGGGATAGGAATGGTGAGAAGGGTAATATGGGGATGAGGAGCGAGAATGAATGGATAAAATACATGGTGATCATGGTGGGGGAGAAGGAGCTGCTTGGATAGTGAATGCTACTTGAGAAAAATCTTCAAGTAGGATTCGCAAACTGCAATGGTGATCAAGTAGGATTCCCAAACTAGGGAATGTATTAGTACAGGTGAATGGATGGGGTGTAAAGTAAGATGTTGATCATGCAGGAAGATACTCACGTGATGAAAATCATATTAATTTTAATATAGCACACAACATGATGCATCGTGATATAAAAGATCAGGATGACTAGACTGTGATATGCGTGATAGCATAGACAGGGGCCATCAAAAAGGTTTGATTCCCCAGTATGATATTCAAATGGAAGAGAGCATAGATAGAGGCCATCAAGAAAGTATGATGCCCCAATATGATATGCAATCATATAACATAATTATATTAGAGAGAACACCAGGATACATAGAATCAAGATGCCCCTGTAATATATCAAGATACAAAAAGTAATTAATAATTTGTAACTAATAATGCAACAAAAGAACCAATAAACATGTCCCTAACACATTCCACGGTGAGGATTGATCGGATGTGCCCCCAAGAGTACGAGGACATAGAAAAGTATTGGGTCACTATCCTCAAACAAGGAAACAATGAAAGCTTGATTTTTCCCAAGTGAAGATTCATGCGAGGAGAAGTGGTTTGACTTTGGTAGTCATAAGGTGATTAGATCATTCGTTGGGGATACTAGTTCAAAGGTTGAATTATGTTGGTTATTTTAGAGTTTTTGTGATTTTTGGAGTTTACAATATGTTTATTTATTTTTCTTATATATATATATATATATATATATATATATATTCCAATGTTTTTTGGATTTTTGACAAGTGTTTCTAATGTTTTTTAGATTTTTGACGATTGTTTCTAATTTTTTTGGTTTTTTTTTTTTGATGATTTTAAAATGTGTATTTTTTTCTTATGTTTTTGGATTTTTGATGATTTTAGAATGTTGTTGGATTTTTGGTTTTTTACATTTATTATTGCCAATTTATGGACCAGAGTGCGAGACTTATTTTGAGAGGTGATAAATCAGATATTATCCGCATGTACCATGTTCCTCATAGTAACTCATGCCTGAGAATAACAAAAATTCTCATTCCATTAGAAGGATATGGTGGTGATGATATGATGAAAAGAATTCCAACTCCATTCTTGACTCCACACAACTAGTAAGATACGTGGGCTCATCACCAAGAATCAAAAGGACGCAGGAGGCGAGATAATGAGTATAGAGACAAATGCTAACAACAATCCCTTTAGGAAATTGTGACTCAATTCTTCATAACGTTCTTGAACCGGTTTTAAAAATGGCTTTCACTTTAAGAGTCACGTGGACTTAGACAATTACGTGGCTTTGTTGATTGGTAAGATACGAGGTGAAGGGATAGTTCTCTCTTCACTTAGGCATCTAAATTACTTCTTTAGGGATTCTATAACTGCAAGCACTGTAATATTTTGTATTTTTGAAATGACTCCCTATGACTTACCCCATGCTACTAGTGAGAAGCAAGGGCTCATCACCAAAGACAAAACATAAGCGAGTGAATTCCCTTTTTGTCTTATTTTTTTATTTTTATTGTGAATATTTTTTATTTTTTGTTTTTCAATTTTTGAATGTTTTTGCAATTTTTTATGCTTTTATGAGAATGACCTCTCTATTCTTTGCCCCATGCCACCTATAAGAGGTGAGGGTTTATCACCAAAGACAAGACGTAGATGAGTAAGGGAACCTTCCTCCATTCTCGATCTCACACTACCAAGAAGAAGTGTGGGCTCAACACCAAAGACTATGAAGGACAAAAGATGTGAAAATTAATTATTCATCGCTATTGAATTGGTGGAATTTTACAATACTACTTTGTATTGGGGAAGGAATGTCTACCCCCAATCTCAGCCCCACGCGACTAGTAGGACATGAGGGTTCAACACCAAGACTGAGATGGACGACCAAATGAACTGGGTAAAGAAGTTTAGAGCTTTGTTATGAAAGAGAGAATGTATTTGAAGGGAATATATTACCATCTGTAAGCTTCTAGGTATGACCATAGGTGAAAGCGACTAAAAATGGGAGATACGATAAAAGTATGATGCTCACAAAATTAATAGGATCTATAGTAGCACCTTTCTCATGATGATAAATATGAAGATCTGATTTTGATAAAGAAAATATCTGCCAATGGAAATGAATATATTTAAATTATTCGGAGGTAAGCAAGACAGAAGGAACAATGTACACGTTGTTGTTTCCTGAAATAGTGAATATCTCAAGGATAAAATTTCTTCAAATGAACTACATTCATTGGTTCATCAAGATCTTGACCATCTTCATTGGCCAACTTATAGGCTCCATAGCCAAATTTAGTTGTAATTACATAGGGTCCTAACCAATTAGGCTCAAATTTTCCTTATTTTTCTCACTCTTTAGTGGTATTCTTTTTATTTTCTTTTAAAATGAGGTCACCAATTTCAAATTCTCTAGGTCTTACCTTTTTATGATAATTGCATTGCAGTTGGTTTTGAAAGACTTGAAGATGATTGAGAGCATTAAGTCATTTTTCATCAAGAAGCTCAAGCTCTTGAAGTCGTGTATTTGTCGGTATTCATTCTCATTAATTACATCTTTAAAGGAGATTCTCAAGGATGGGAGTTCTATCTCAATAAGTAAAATTGCTTCACAACCATAAACAAGGGAAATGGGGTGGCTCTGGTAGGCGTGCGGTAAACCCAAAGAGCGGGGTAAATTTGAGTATGCCAATTATGTCCATGGGTGTTGACAATTTTTTCCAAGATGGATTTTAAAGTCTTGTTGGTTGCTTCCACTTGACCATTACCCTAAGGGTAGTATGGAGTGGACCACTTAAATTTGATGCGAAAACATTTGGCTAAGTCTTTGACATCTTGGTTTTTAAATGATTTGTCATTATCTCGTGACCGAGTGGATGGAATACCAAATCGACAGATGAGATTATTAAAAATGAATTTCGATATTTGGCTACCAATAACATAAGTGAGAGGCATGGATTCCACCCATTTAATGAAGTAATCAGTAGCGGTAATGATGAACATATGTCCATCGACGATGTTGGTCTGATTTCACCAATGAGGTCAAGTCCCCATTGAGAGAAGGGCCATGGTGTGGTTATTTATTATAATGCTTGGGAAGGTGTGTGGATAAGATTTCCATGCTTTTGACATACATCACTTTCCATGGTGGGCCAATAATATCTAACTCGCAAGATTTTCTTGGCTAAGGCTATACCATTCGTGTGCACTCCACAGATACCATAATGGACTTCAGCTAGGACACTTGAGGCTTCTTCCTGATTAAGACATCGGAGCAAGGTGTCATCATATCCTTGTTTATAAAGAGTTTCTACTAAAATGGTGTAACGAGAGGCACATTGTGCTAAAACACGTTTATGCATTGGTTTCATGTCGGCAGGAAATGTTTTATCATGAATGAAGGTATAAAGATCATGGTACCAGGGGTTATTTAGACCCACGATCTCACATACCATAGTGTTTTTAGGTAGATCATAGGCAGACATTAAGATATGTTCTATGATAAAATGTGCATGGGGTTGAGTAGATGTGATTTCTAATAGGGATCTAATGGTTTTCATAGCATCGGTAGATTTATTACGAATTATGGGAATTTGATCAAAGATAATTAATCAAAAATAGCTTCGAATTCTATCCACCATGTGTTTATATGGGATAATTTGTTCATCCTTGACATGGTATTCATCAGTAACTTGCTTGATGATAAGTAAAGAATCACCAAATACAACTTATTTTGTAAGATTCCAAGATATAGCTAGTTTTAATCATGTGATTAGAGCTTCATATTCTACGATATTGTTGGTACATGGGAATGCTAAGCGAAATTATTTGGGGATAACATGTCTGCTAGGTGTGATAAGAAAAATACCATCCCCTGAGTCATGGAGATTACAAGATCCATCAAAAATAGAGTCCAAGTGGCGCGATGTCTGTGTAGAAGATCTTCATCGGAAAATAAAAGCGAAGGGGTTTTGTGCCGGAAGGGTGCCTCGAAGTTGGTCTCGCAAGGGCCTATCCTTTAATTTCCTTCTATAGAAAAAAATTTGACATCGAATTCACTAATTAATACGACCCAACTAGACATTCTTCCCGTGAGAATGGGTCTAAACAATAGATACTCAAGAGACGATCAATCTTGGTAATCAACTTAGTTGTGTGATTGAGCAAGTAATGATGTAACTTATGGAATGAAAATGCGACCACTAAGCATACTTTCTCGATTTGGTAATAATGTACTTCATGCTCAATAAGTGTTCGACTAAGGTAATATACAACATGTTAATTTGCTTGATCATTATGTTGTGCTAATAGATCTCTTATGGCATGTTCAAGGAAAATGTATAAAGCAACATGGGTTTATTGGCAATTAGTGACATAAGAACAGTGGGCTATAGATGTATTCTCTTAACTTATAAAAAGAGTATTGGTAATTTTGGTTCCAAAGTGAAATTGTGCATCTTTCTTGAGTAATTGGTTGAAGTGACGGAACTTATCACCAACTCTGATATGAAATGAATAGATTGTATTTTTCCCTTAAGACTGTGTAATTATTTTAGGTTTTGAGAAGGAGGCATTTCCATAATGGCTTTAACTTTTAGAGAATCCACTTCTATGCCTCTCTCTCGTGAGACAATAAACCCTAACAATTTTCTAGAGGTCACTCCGAACACACATTTTTTTGGGTGAAGATGAACCTTATACTCGCGTAATCTATCAAAAATGCATCTCAACACACCTGGATGTCCTATTCATGTTTTTGATTTTGCTAATATGTCATCAACATAATATTCCATGATATCATGTAACATATCATGGAAGATGACATTCATTCCTCATTGATAGGTGACACCAAAGCATTTTTCAAGTGAAAGGCATGACCTTGTAATAGAAGGTGCTCCATGGTGTAGTAAATTTCATTTTATGTTGATCTCCTTCAGCAATACATATTTGATTGTAACTAGAAAATCCATCCATTAAGGAAAAATTTCATGGATCATTGTAGAATCAACAATCATGTCTATATTTGGCAAGGGGAAGTCATCTTTGGGACAAGCCTTGTTGATGTCTTAAAATTATGTCCATATTCTGATGCCGGGATTTTTATTGGTGATGGGAAATATGTTAGATATCCATGCCGAATAATCAATATGTTTGATAAAGTTGGCTTCCAAGAGTTTCTCAAGTTCGGCTTTGACAAGAAATGCAACTTGGGGATGCATTTTACATATTTTTGGTTTTACAGGTTTTGCATCCGGATGTACCACAAGATGTTGTACTAAAAGAGATGGGTCTAGGCTCAGCATGTCCTTATATTTCCATGCAAATATATCTTGGAATTCAATAAGGAGTGTTGTAAATTCCATGCATTCTTGGTCAACAGACAAATGCCAAGTTGTAAAAATTTTGGTTGTTTGGTGGTGCCAATGTTTATGTCTTTAGTTTCTTCTACAAGCATTTTAGATGTATCCTTTTCGGAGAATGATGATAATGGTTGATGTACGTCATTGGTGTTGGGTGTTTTAGGGGAGTTGATATAAGATTTTTGTGTGTAATGTTGGGGCTTTTTATTGACATGTTTGTTGGATAGGGTGGCGGTGAGATTTTGACTATGGGAAATCTTCTGTTTGTGCTTCTGATCCAAATTTTTTGAGGGTGAAGGATCTCAATATTTAATCTCTTCACAAAAATAGGTCGATTCATTTAGATTTATTTCAAATCCTTTTCTATGGTCGAAGTAGGGATTTGGTTACGAGTTCTAAGGAAATCTTCGATGGCTTCATCATTTTGGAACATGTCCATGGCCGCATGATGTGGTTGGACATGGTCTATGAGATTTAGATGTGTAGGCTCAAAATTGATGACATTAATGTATAAATGTTCAAAGTAAAGATGTGTTTTAACGAGGTCCTTAAAAAGGCTATGTGGAGACATGGTGTCATTATCGAGTTGGTGTCATCGTTATCACTTGAAACTATTACAGAGCAACATCAAACACCTTGAAACCTAGACCATGTTTACCGTGATATTGTGTACAATTGATCGGGTCTAAATGACCTTGTTCATTTGGAATGAGTCCTTTACCCTTCCATCACATTTTTTTCATTATTCCATGAGCTTTGGTAAATTGAGGGGACTCATAACATGGAGCAACGTTGTCATTATATAACCAAGATCCTGAACAACTTGGAATATGTTCGTATCAAGATAACCAATTTTTTCCAAACTGACCGTGTCCCATTTGGTAAGTGGGATGGATTCTAAGATGTGGAGTGTTAGGTTTGCCATAGCTATGTGGGGATTTGTTGATATAAAAGGAGTCTACCATCTTTTGAAATTGATATTCACCACATCTTGTGTCAATGATTTTAAATGTGTGGTGTTGGTGCTCAAAATTGTCTTGCCCCATTTGTGCCCTTGAAAATTTATTGATTTATGGCCTCTATCATTCTATCCTTCCCCATGTTGTGCTTGGCTGGTCTTTGTTGCCATTTTTAGTCTGCCTCTGGTCAAAGATCATGTATGGGTCCATATTTGTCTCCTAGTTTCTTTGTTCCTCTGGAAAGGTTTGTATTTTGAGTTCCTGCTCTGTCCTTTCAAAAACTTGTGTTTTCCTGTTCCCTCTATTACTACAGCCAGGAATTTGTGTTCTTGACATTCGCCTTGAAATACTTGAAGAAGAATGAGTTGATGTGTCCCTAAGGATTGTGTTTGAGCCTTGCAATAGTCTAAACTCTCTATCATTGAAGAAAACTTCATTTTCAGGCTCAAATGCTCATGTTTCTATATTTTACAGTTTGATGGGCATTTTCTCCCGGTCAAATTTACATCCTTGCATCTATAAGGGACATGGCACCTTTTGGTTAGACGTGGCTCAGCTAAATACTTCAAAAATTCTATAAAAATCCTCAACTCATAAATATGTCCACGTGGGTGAACGATGCTTGTTTGAGAATCAACTTTTTGGTCTGGCTTTGAAATAGCATTAGGAGGACATGTGGAGGCTTGGCGAGATGGGGACACGTGGAGGCCTCTACTTGCTTTGCATTTTACTTAGAATTTTCAATGGCCAAAAGGAGACTGCCTCGAGCATGACACGTGGTGCCTTCCACTGGGTTTCAAGCATTCAGACAAATCTCGCCAGAACAGGACACGTGGTGAGCCCGTGCTCGTTCAAGGTATCAAATTTTGGGACCGCCTCAAGGTGCGTCATGGTGACACGTGGTAGTTTGAAAAGTCAAAGAGGCGGGGAGGCGGACCATTGGGGGCAACTTGGAAATTTTTCCTCTTGTATTCAAATGACTCAAAGTATCAAACTAACCCGTAAGCCCGAGGGTAAAATTCAAAATTCATCTGAGAAGTCAATAGTGGAGGTGCAGGCTGGCGGAGGAAAAGTAAAAATTTTCCCTTTGAGGGAAAAGGGAGTTAAAGGCATAAAGGGACCTGGGGTTCCACTGGGACCCACTTTAGAAACTTGAAGCGGAGGGCGGAGCTGCGGAGGAAAAATGAAAAATTTTCCTTTTTTCCAGAAAGATGCAAAATGTGTAAAATTGAGCCGCGACTCTGTATCCAGTCATATTGCACCACGTGTCATCCTAAATCTCATCGGCGGAGCGGCGGAGGAAATCAAGAAATTGTGTAATTTTTCCAAAAGTATTAAAAGGTAAAAAGATGTCCCGAGGCCTGGATCTCATGACATGGAGGGCTCAAATTTGAAGTTGAGGAACAGATTGATGGTAGCTGTGTATTTCACCAGTTTGGCCACCATTTGAGCTCCAGAAGTTTGGAGATGTGTTTTTGCATCAATATTCATCAATTTTTTTCCAATTCGTGTCGTTTTGGCCTACAGGGTCCGAATTAATCAATTTGGGGGTTCAATTTGTGAATCCAAGGCATTTTTCAAATAAATTTTTACTTTGGTTCGTGAAAATGTGAATTACCAGATCCAAAGTTACAAAGTAAAAATTGGGAAGGGAAAAGTTGAAATGATGAAATGAAAGGGATCTACATGCGTGGGAAATGAAAAATGTGCTTCCACTTTGAAGAATGATGAAAGTTTTGTAATGATTCACCTTTTAAAAGAACAACTAGCAACTTTTTGTGAGTTTGTTAAATGTCATTTTTAGAAATATTGCAAAGCAAAGGTGCTTCAAATATTCCACTTTTGGAGGGAAGATTTGAGGGGAAAAGTGAGTGAGTGAGTGAAATTTATATATTGCATGAATTTGTCATGCAAATGGTTGGAGAAACTTAGAATTTTCACGAAAAATCGGGAAGAAGCCCATTCTCTGAGAAACCACCTGAGAACCATTTTAATTCCTTTTTGCATCAAATTTGTATCATGTTAGGTTGGTTGCAGATGTATAGCCACTAACAAGCTCTGAGATTGTTCTTGTAACATTCCCCTACTGATAATTTTGGTCATTTCTGGATTATTTTGTGTTGTCTCTGGGAAAAATTTGCATACGCTTATATTTCAGAATGCTTTCAATTTGTGTTTCTTGCTCCTATTGCAATCTGGTGTTTAGAGTTTCTTTCATCATGCAGGTCTCATTCTTGTGATAGCTTAGTGGTATTTGCAATCCCAAGATCAGAAGAGCTTTCATCTGATAAAGGGATAAACAAATTTAAATTCACTTTGCCTTCCTTGATACAGAGATTGTTTGTAAACCTATGGGTGCACCTTAGGTATGATAAAATAGAAATTTCTAAATGCTTAACTGATTCATCTAGCTCAAGATTTTGTGATAGACCATCAGAGATTGTGTGGAAGAGTGTAGATTTGGGCTTCCATTTGGTGCACATATCCTAGTTGAAGGAATACCTTAACCTCTTTGAAGCATTCTGTTGTTTGGGTTTTGTTTTTCAAGTTTTGCAAAGGTCCTCAAAGAAGTTGGAAAATTCTGGTTAGTCTTGTCTAAAAATATCCCACCCCAAAATTCATTTAAATCACCTAATCCCACCTATACTACCCCTATGTTGCATTGTGTGTCAACAAGAGAATATAATCCATTTACAAAAATGCACAAAGTAGTCAGGATCACACCATGTCTCAAGTAGCTTCAGCCTTGTCTTGAAAGCATTTCCATCATTTAGTAGTGACACTCTATTGAGTTTGAATAATGGGAAATTGATCATGTTTTCTCAAGGCCATCTCCATACAATCTGCATAATACAAGGATATCTTCACCCCCTTCATAAAACAAAGGCTACAATACAGGTTCTCTTACCTTGGTTGAGAGGCACAACCTAAAATAGTGAGGATAAGATCAAATCCTTTCAAGGTGCTACCCACTTCTTCAAAGCCTGAGTGCTAATAAGTCAGATAAATTGCTTCCCGGATACAAAATGACATATAAATCATTTATCTGCCTCTGAGTGTCTTGTAAAATTCATGATGTTGCTCAAGTTGTGAAGGATATTAAATTTGGGTACCAACATGTGGGATGGGGAACCAATAGGTACCTCATGTGGTGGGGAAGTCGGTTTGGTAGTTTTAAAAGATGAAGAGAATGGGTTATAAGAAGAAGGGGGTGGATTGAAGGATGAAGTTTGGTTATTCATAGGAGAAGGTATCTTAATAGAAGAGGTGTGGTTGGATGAAGAAGGTTGGCTAGGTGAGGAAGAAGATGTTGTGGTGGAAGAAGAAGCTTGATTAGTGGAAGAAGAATCTTGATTAGTGGAAGAAGATGATTGATTAGTGGGAGGACTGATGGGAGATTTTTGACTAGCGGAAGATAATGGATTGGAAAATGTGTTTTGGTTAGAAGATGATGGTTTCAGATCATTATTAGGGAGTGTATTAGGATCGATGTGTGTTTCGTTAGGGATTATGCGAGGTGGAGCATACTTATATGTTGATGGACAATAGTGATCATGTAGATACAGTACGATTTTTGAGGAATATACAATTCTTAAAGGGTTGGGGATCTCGCACGTAATGTAAATTCCTTGTCCAAATGAGGAAATTTGATACATTGGTGGAACGTTGATGGGACAGATTTCATGACATGAATCCATGGTCGGCCGACGATAATGTTATATGCAACTTCTACATCCACTACTTGACATACCATGTCTAAGGTGATGGGTTTGACTTGGAGAGGCAACATGATTGTGCCTTTAGAATTTCTCTCATTATTATCATACCCATGAATGGTTATGATATTGTTTTGTAAATCATTTTTAGTGTAACCTAGACAACATAAAATTTTCACGAAACAACTATTCAATGTGGATCCATTGTCGATTAAGACGCACTTGATCTTACAATGAGTTATATAACCCTCAACGTATAAAGAATGATTATTAGCGATGTTGGGATTAAGAAGGTCAGCAGACCAAAATATAAAATAGGATTGGGGACTATGAGATGTGTAATTAAATCCTAGAATTGTTGTGAATTGATGTTCTCAAGGACACAAGCGTTATTCAATGTTTGCATAAGGATGCATTGTAGTGCGGGAGAAGAATTAAGTAATTCCATGATGGAAATTTGTGTTGCATTCTTCTCCAATTGTTTGATAATATTGAATGATGATGCGGGTTGTGGAGTGGAATTAGATGGTGGATTAGAAGGTGATGTAGGGGACGTAGTGGCAGATTTTTTTACCCTAGGGGCCCACATTTTTTTCTATCTAGTGGTGATCGCACAGTCGGTTCTAATCTTTATAGTTGCCACTAAGTCTTGGTCATAGTCTTTGGTCAAGATGAATGATTCATACTCAATATTACTTGATGATTGACCCTTATCTTTTGAATTGTTATCGTGGTTAGGGAAGGGATTTTTGAACATATGAATTTTTCTTTAGGTGTTTTTGTCTCGAAGTATTTTCAACTTCTATGTCTCCACGTTCAATCAGTCTTGGACATAATGGCGGTTACATGCATCAATCAGAGAGTTCCCTTTTATGTGATGGTAATCACAATATTTATTGTCCTTATACCAATTTGGTTTGGGTTGTCCTTCTTCGAAGGGTTTGACGATGGGATATGTAATCATATTGGCATTTTCTAAATGACAAAAGACACTAGATAGACTTTCTCCGAGAGGAGTGAACTGTCTTCGTCGGTCCCAAGAAGGAACTTCCTTTATAGGGATTATGATTGGTTGTTTGGATTTTAATGTGTTGATAGGAGTGTTTTAAACGTTTTGGACATGATGGGAATCAAAGTAATGCCATCGTTGACTATATTTCAATTTCGGTTAAAGAATTTAGATTTGTCCTAGTTCTGAGGGGTGTCTCGATAAGGTTGGTCCCTAAAGGGTGCTTTAAGTAAGCCCTTAGAAATGAGGGATTTTTCGATTTATGTGCCCTTTTCGATGAATTCTATGAAAATATTTAGACAATGTAGTTGCATGCATGGGAATGATAATTCAGCATTGAGATTAGGAACAAAAATGCTAACTAGTTGTCTCTGGTCCTGAGTAGGAAATCAGCTTGAAATTCCTCGCCATCATTGTAAAAATGAGGAAAAATTTTCATTGGGCCTTTTCCTAGTGTTGCAGAGATCAATCACGATTATTTCGAGTCTAAGTTATAGGAAAATGTTTGATGAATTTCTTCGATAATTCTACGAATGTCGTGACCGACCCTTTGGGAAGATGGAAAAACCAATCTAAAGCTTTTCCTCCTAAACTTTGGGGGAATAATCGTAAAAGGTACGTGTCTCGATAGGCAAATTCCTGACATTGAATGTAAAATTCCTTGACATGTTCACGGGCTCACCTTTGCTTCGTATTTATCAAACTTTGGGATTTTGAAGGATGATGGAAATGGTAAGCATGATATCTCTGTATCAAATGAATAAGGACACAATTCTTCAAAGTTGAATTGTTTTGATTGTTTTTGTAGTCCCTAGATGGTTTCTTTCATATGTTTCCATTCTTGTGTGAACGAAGAGGCGGGGGAGACGGTTTATCAAGAATGTCGTGAGTATTGGGGTCTAGATTGGGGTCTCTTAAGCATTTAGCTCTAGCAATTGCTTCCTCAAGTTTCATTTTAAGTCTTGGATTTTAGTGAATAACTCATCGCCAAAGAGCCATTTGATTATTTGGTATTTCGTTGTGATAACTTGATTCACCGTTGTCAATAAGCTTGTTTAAATTTTCAGTCCCAAAGTCGGGGTAGTTTTGCCCCATGGCTAGGATGTGTAATAGATATTCATTTTTATTTTGTGCTATCACCCTATTAACTTGTTCTTATTCTTCATTAGTGAGTTCTAGTCATACGAACTTCTTCATCGTCATTTTCATGATTATGACTACATTTGAATACCATGATGGAATGTGCCCGATTAAGTTGAAAAAGTGGGTAGGAATTTTGAATAGGTGTGATTAAATGAGAACTTGATTACTTTGGATTTATCTCAAATAACCTCGTGATGATTGATAAGGAGAGTAACTTCAAACAAGTTATCTCAAATATGATGGTGATGTAACTTGAGATGAGTTATTAGGTAATTTGTTGCACATTGCGTAGATTTGGCTTGAAAAGCTCTGGATTGTTGATGGGGAGAGTAACCTAAATAGGTTAATCTTAATATGGTTGTGATATAACTCAAAATGAGTTATGAAAGGATTTGTGTTGGCTGTGATTTGGATAAACGCGATGGTTGACAAAATAATGAGTGAACTCAAACAAGTCACCCAATATTAGTTTGATATAGCTTGAAACGAGCTATGAAGGATGTTTTGACAATTGACGATATGGGGAGTGAATGCTAGTCACTCAATATCAATTGGATATAGCCGAAAACAAGCTATGACAAATGTATTGTTGGCTAAAGCAAGCTAATGAAATCAATGCAATGTTTTGGTCTACGTTGTTGGATTGTTTGGATGTGTGCGCTTGGTATTGAATTGGTCAAGAAATGATTTTTTTGTGGAACACAACTAGGGTTTGAAATTTTACAATGAACACATTGATATCAGCCAATTTTTATGATAAAAAATGCTAAACTATTTTGTTTACAAATAAAGCAAGCAATCATGTGGATCAAATTTTTTTAGCTCGGAGGTAAATTCTTCAGAATATCATTGTTTCATGCAATCATAAAAGTATGTTTTAAAATGATGGATGCGGGCATTTATTACTCCAAAAGATGTGTCTTCCGATATAACCTAGTCCTAATATACCTAATTCGTATGGGGAAAAATTGGTACGGAAACCGTACGTACCCAAAATTATAGGGTACCGTACCACCGGAATGATGTCACACATGCCCCAATGATGATACAGGTAACCTCGCAAGGTGTTCGGGATCTAAAGAAGCTCACAAAGTATATGTTAGCATCCCAATTACTTTATCCATGTTCCTTGTGCCTTGTTTTATCCCTCGCCCACCATTTTTAATAGCATTTTGACCTTTAGTGATGAAACCACCACCCTGGTAGGATGGTGGTCCTTCTTCAGCGTGTTTTCCAAAGATGCTTCTTTGATCGTGACTTGTGTAATTTTTCAACTTTCACCAGCTTTTCTCAACCGCCTTAGCTCATATTAATATTTTATGTTCCTTGGAATAGTGTTTCTTCATTTTTAATGGTAAAAGAGTTCTAATGGGAATTACCTTTGGGTGAATGTGAAATCTATAAGTATCCAGCTTGTTTTCAAGAAAATGGCCCCTCAACTTCTCATTTCCATTGTTTAAGTCTGTCAATTTCTTGTTTAGAGCTCATTTTGTTTTCATGTTTGCATCCATTCTAGTTTTCCTTTACTATTGGAAGCCATTCCATCTTCTTGCTCCAAATCTTGTTCATTGTTATTCATGTAAATTAGTTTAGGGCATAATAGTGTCATTTGTAGATTGCATCCATTAGAGTTGCAGGTTGTGTTCTTCACAGAACGTAAATTCTAGAATCTCTTGGTACACTTGCATTGTATTCCCACAATAAATCCCACTAGGAATTACATATGCCAAGCTCACACTTGCATTGTCCCTCTCCTACTCACATTGTATTCGGTCTATATCTAAAGTTGCCATTGTTCAAAATACCTTCTTCTGTTGATACTAGCATATACACACTCTTCTGGATTCACATGAACACGAAGGAATGAGAAGATCATTCTGAGGGGACAAAATCATACACTACTAGATTCGCCACTGTTCTACAAATTCCAGGTTTTATCTGTCAAAGTTCTAGTTAAAACATATCAAATAGAGCGTTGAAATATTTCATTTCGCTTAAGTTTCATTTTCGATATTACCAAGTGAAGTCAGGGGATTGATAGTTTCTCAGAAACTATGATTCATTCCTCACTTCTGAGGTAGGATCAAGAATCTTTCAATTAAGTTAATCAACTATCTAGTTATTTAGGATAAACTCACAACTGCACAGGTAAGTAGCTACACTGGGGCTACCTTATTTGTTTAAATTTTGTTATTAGATTAGTTGTCATTTTCTGAATATATTAGATTAGTTGCTCTTTCAAATTTATTCAAAATTCTATCAAAAATACAAAAATAGAGGAATATATATATATATCTTACATAGTTAGTTTATTTCATTTCGCTTAGGCTTTTGATCTTGTATGACAATCGGGGGACCTAGGAGCCCAGGGAATACGTTTTTGAGCCAATCGTGCCTCAACCAAATCTCATTGTAGCATTAGCTGACATAGACCAAAATCTCAGAATTCAGGTCTTCCAAACAACAACAGACCTACAAGAAATTAACACACAGTTAAGAGGATTAAACATAGAAGACGATAAAGCACACACATTCTGGTCAAATCAGCCAAATTATAGACTGCCTTGATAGATATCTCGTATGACTGTAGAAGGACCTGAAAGAGAGAAAACATTCGGTTGTGATCCACTAGTCCCACAACCAGATGCAGGAGACCTCCTCGTTGATATAGACACTAGCTTACGTATCCAAGTTGCCAGAACACCTGTTAGGTACTCCGAGAAAATTGTGCAACTTCTAGTTCTAAACGTAGAGGCTGAAAAGGCATACGACTACTGGATACTCGGAATCAGGGGTTGACTCTTCATATGACCATAGGAGGTCCACAACAACCATGAACTTATGGTTGTGATCCACAGGTCCCACAACCCAACGGGCCTACAAATCAATCCAACGTTGATGCTGGTTTGCGAACATTAGTATTTAGGTCCTCTCCACTCCCACCAGACATTATCACACAACTATCATTATTAAACGTAGCAGCTAATCAAGCTAAAGATTTCTAGACTAGACCAAAGAATTGTCCATAAAGCACCAAAAGATCCACTACACATTTATCCATTCCATTTTCATGACCTTGTCGGAGATATATACGAAGCACCCACATATCATCTTCCACATATTCCACAACCCATAGATCAGATCACAATAGAGCTCGATATTGATTGGAGCCTTCGAGCAACTATTCTCATCAAACGATCTATCACACCAGTTCAAGTTAGGAGGGCCTTCTTTTCCTTAGATTCACAGATCCCGCTATTATGTGTTGAAGACATAAGATTACCTAACTATCTTATATGCACCCTGCGTGTATTCCATCCCCATTGGCCGTCTCGCATAACCTCGGGAGGTCAGGTATGAGGAAGAGTTACTTATAGATTCCCATGCTTGCATGTCACTTTTCCATCGTACAGAACCCTTAGAGCATTGGAGAAGACTCACCAATTGTTACTTTCCTGCTTGAGTGAATCACCACATCCAAAACAGGTTTTGTGAAAAGGTGGAAGGTGATGGGGGGATGAATGTGTATGGTGTCCTTATAACTCCCTGAATATTTATAAGGATGATACCCAAGATTCATTGTTATATATATTTAGGTGTGACTCGCATGCGCCACACGACAGCATTACCTGTAAGTGAAGAGCAGGGGCGAGGTAAATACCAAACGTTGTGATGAGATTATGTCTCAAAGTGCAATCCAGATGCAAATGTTGGTGGTGCATGGTAGTCAAGTCCACATCATCGGTGTAGCTTTGGTGGTGATGAAATCCACCTTGACTACATGTAAAAATAAAATGATGAAGTGATTAAACGCAAGGTTCTTTCCAACTTGAAATAAATCATGAGCAGAAAAATAATTGTGTACTTGAGCATGCTAAAAAAATGGTTTCAGCAATTTTCTTTGAATGGTGGTATTTTTGCAGGATTTTTTGTTTGTTTTTGTGTTTTTTTATAATATTCTAGTGATGTGGTCCTAAAAAAACAAATTAGTAATTTTCTTGCAGATGAAATGTTAGGAAGAAAAACAATCGTGGCTATTTTTGATTTTCTAGATCGCTCAAAGGTGCAGGAAAAGAGCATACACAACTAATGAGCAAACAGATATCAATAGTGTGATGAAATAAAATTGATTGAGATGATAGCTAGAAACATAAGGAAATGAATTTTGCAATGTAAGAAACTAAACAATCGACCATTTCTAATTTTCCAGATCGCTTCAAGGCGCAGGAAAAGAGCATACATGGATACAATTGGAATAGATTTTTTTAATGTTTTTTAATAAGTTTTGGAATTAATCATGATTGTGAAATAGTAATAATGATTATCTTCACAAAAAATAAAAACAACGAAACGAGAGCATTAAAAATGTTACTGAAGTGTCGTCGTGGAAAATTGGAATGTAAGGCAAAAAAAGTTGTTTTACAGAGCTCAAGTGGCCTTTTGTATTGGTTAACAAGATTGTGCCTATAAAATAATGGTGAAAAGGTCCTACAAGAACATGATTAAAAATTTTCCAAAATTTTCATCCATGGTGACCCACGAGTAGTTAGAGCAGGGATGAATGTTCTTTCTACCAGACACCGAGCACTGTGAAGATCAAAGAGATGATGAGTGTCGTAATGTCATTGTTACTACAACTTGCAGATGCACCACAAGACACCACACAACAAAAACACTACCCACAACGTGAAGGTTAACCAAAGAAGGCCATAAGGCATGGAAAAAGAGATAATAACGAACAATAATAAACAAAGAATGATAAAACCACTAATTGGGAAATTAATGGTAACAGATCAAAAGTAATCGGGCATGCCAGAATGTAAGCTAGGAAAAATGCACTACTAACAAGGAAGTAAAATACTAACAATCATACCTCCTCCTTCACGTTTTGTAGCAAACCTCAGAATGGGCTAGGAAACTTGGATTGAGCCCCGATTGTGTGATATGTAGGTGCTTTTCTTCAAGACAAAGCAAGGCCTTCCTGCAACAACGATCCACTTACTTTGCATCGAATGGGAAAAAGGATTTTGGATTTGGGGTGCTTCAAAATGAGGCTATTTGGGCATTAGGATGAGGCAGAAGGATGTTCTTTGCTTAAAGGATGCAAGAACTTAGACAAGGAATTCAATCTTATTCTCCATGTCTTTAGAGGGGAGGGGTAAGGCTGTATTTATAGCCTGAGGGGAGTGATTAACTTAGAGTAATTTAAGTAATCATGGTCTAAAAATGTGGGCAAGATTAGGTGAGTGGGGACCAAAAAGAATGGATGAGGATTTGATTTTGGATTTTTAATTCATAAGTGGAGGATTTTAGGTGAGTAGGGACCACAAAGAGTGGGTGGGGATTTGATTTTGAATTTTTAATTCAATAGTAGAAAAACATGGAGAATAATGACATGTGGTGAGGATTGGGTTATTTTTGGATTTTGAAATGGATAATTAATCAAATTATATTTGATTAATTCAAGTGTATTTTTGTGTGGGAAATGGGGAAGGAGAATTAATTGATTTAGGACATATGTGAAATTAGGGTGTCTACACTTAGAAAATTGTGTTTTGAGGTAGAAAAATAAGTTAGCCAAGATGTCAAATGTTCTCACGGACTCGAGCTTTAGGATTTATTCATCTAGAGTCTATTACCACCCCTTTAAAAAAGCATACTCTTTGATACCTCTCCTTTATTTGATCAACTCTGTCATACCCTTAAGATTTGCAAAACCAAGCTTTTATCCATTGGTAAGCTTAAGTATCATGAACAGCATCATCATCTACATGATTTCCGAGCAAGTCAACATTTAAACCTTCCACCACAAAACCTACTAATGTAAAAATCATTGTCAATGTGGTAGCTACTACTAAAGAAGTTCAGTCACAACCACCTTAGTGTACATTCACCAAATTTCCTATTGCCCCACAACTCATATTACATCTTCTTGAAATAAATCTTATCACGCTTCCTCCACCACTTGAATTGTATCCATCATGACCAAAAGGAAGAAATTACAATGAAAAATTCGATGTGATTATCACCTCTATGCGGGGTACTCTACAAATAGATGTTTCAAAATCTACATGATCATTCAAGATCTTATTGATGGTAACAAGCTTGAATTTCTAGAGGCTACAAACTCTACACCCATTAACAACAATCATAAGCTCAAAATATTCAATAACTAGCCTCCACAACACGACAAGAAACCTTCTAATTTTTTATCTAATCATACCTATTGTGCAATACCTCTGCCTACGTCAGGGGATCTTTATTTCTAAGTTGCTAATACCAAAGTTTCTCCACCGATTATTACTTTCTCTGATCATGACCTGTCATGCCACATTCTCTTCTAATAACTTACATATTAGTGCTTCTATTGGATCTATCTCTATCAATAATACTGAGGTTGATCCATCTTGTCCCATTATTGTGTGTTTATCCCCACTTCTCATTTCTATTGGCTATCGAATATCATGAATTTCATATCTCATGAACAATTCATATGGTGTTGTTAAGCTACATGTTACGCTTGGTTCTCTCGTTATGCTTGTACCCTTTCTCATGGGACAAGCATTCGATGGGTGTGACATGCTCTTAGGTCTTAACTAGATTTGTAGGTCACAATATATCATTTCCATGAATCATTTGCATCAAAAATTCACTCATAAAAATCATGTCATCTCTATCAACAGTGTACCTTCATCTACTCCATGGTCATCGCTATCTCCTCTAGCAATGGTTAACGATATAATCCTTCATGTAGTACATCACAACTCATGTTGCTAAAAGCTCAATCTACTCCTATTTCACCTACTCACACACCATCTACATGGTCTCATCACTCTGCTAGTCCCATACACCACTATAGGCCCATTCCTAGGATAGTTACTGCATCTAGACATAGGTATCCACCTTGCTTCATTCCACTCCAGTGTTCATCATCGTCAGTGTTTCTTTGCACATATCTCCATTGCCTACACATTTTTTATGCCACACCATCCATAGTATACTCATCCATCACATGCACATAGACTTCACTCACCGGCACAACACCTATCTCATATACCACCACTCTTAGAGCATGGTCACACACCTTCATCGCCACTTACATCAAGTGGAGGATTGTCGTCCTTCACTTTCATCGATAGTCTATTCATCAACACACACTTGGGGGCATGACATCTATACTCCCCCCTAACATCATGTGACATCTCATTATTTCATTTCTTTATCCACGTATTTATACATAAATATTAGCATACACATCTACATCATCACTTCCTGATGACATACTCTTGTGCTTCGTTTCACACTTGACTGTTAAGGGCATTCTACACACATGAACCCCACACACTGCACAATAATCACTACACATCATCATACCATCTGATATCATCTACATGTTACACACTACAAGCTATAGATATTGTGCGTCTTCATACATTCTACACTTTTCATCCTATAATTTTTCCTACATACATCATACACATTCTACCTATACTACACCATAGCTATCACATATTGCACATCTTTCCTATATCATACATGTCATCTTACATTTTACACCCTTCACCTTACATTTTACATCTCGCATCTTACATCTACTATGCTACACATCTTAGGTCATCTACGCATCTCGCATTACATACCATACAATACACATTTTACACATATACTTATACATGTTACACTCACTACTACCTGATGGTGCACTCTAGTCTCACAAATCCATACTTGGATTGTTGAGGGTATACATCACAAATGGACCTCATCACCCTTACATGTTCATCATTCAATATTTTCTCATGTGACATACCTAGATTAAGTGATATACACTTTAAGCTATAGGGTCACTTATTCTAGCATCATCTCATGATAGGATACATCATCACTTCGCTTACATTGTTTAATGGTATACACTTTAGGCTAAATCACCACTCCTTTATACTCATCTTGTCATGATATATGCTTAGGCTACAGAGTCACACATACTTCATCTCTATGTCGCATTTCATCACTACACACTCATCACAATGTGCTACACACAACACATAGTTTGACCATTTCCCGATGATGCACTCTCATTTATGGTTCATTATTAACTCATTGAGGGGGCACTAAATAAACCTCACCGCATATAACTCCATTCACTCGGGAGCATGCAAATCCTACCATCCACACCGCATTCCATTCTATCCATCTACAACATAATGCATTATATGCTTGCATTTACTCTCGTTTTCACTTGTTCTTACAAGTCCACTTTACTACACATGTTAGATAGATCTCTTGTATGTCATTATATTTACCATGCACACGTGCACGTTCATGTCCTTTTCAAGTTTTGATCGCAGAAGTATATCTTCTACACGTAGCATCGATGTTTGATACACTACCCACTGGGAGCATCCACATTCGTACGATACAAGTGCTATTGTTTCATTTTTATTCATAGCACACTACTTTGGTTTATACATGCTTTGGCATACTCACTATTTATTTAACATGTTAACGGGTGCTTTATGTGTAGAATTTGTTTTACAAGAATACTTGTTTGTTATAATGTCTTATATTGTTTGTTCTTGTTTTATGGGATTTTCCCTTTATCTTGTGTGCACACTTGTTTGTTTGCAGCCTTAAATGTCTTGTGACATTATGAGTGGTGTCCCATGTTTACAACCACTTTTTGTGGTCTATATTGTCTTCTCGGGTGTTTACCTTATCTCTGCTCATGTTCTAGCTTACACATTGTTTGTTTTTCTTACACTTGTTTTCTAAATGTATCTTTGTATTAACACTTGTTTTCTAGAAACTTGTTTGCATGTGCCTTAGTATTTACCTAGAACATTCATTTCCCCTTGTTGAGTAGAGTTTCATTTTGTGTGGTGGTAGGTCCTCTTGTGGGGCCACATTCTCCTGTCTAGGATGTTACATGCGCCCCCAAAGAGGGTGGGCATAATTTGGGTTTACACACACACATGCACAATGATCCGATACATATTCACTTTTCAGCTTATCGTCTATGACATAGTGGGTTACATAGCGAGTGAGTTTAGACCAGTCTATGAATTCCATACACATCTGATTTTACAGGGTATATTATCCTTATCATTCTAGGGAGTAGTTATAGGATGGATAAATATCAAACTTTCCTCCCTACACTTCTTCGGCCAGTGGTGTTGAACCACCCAAAAACCAGTGCAATACAGAGATATATTCACAACTCTTGGGAAATAGTTACAGTTGAGAATAACACATCTTTCTCCTACTACACTTCTTCATCCACAATGGCATGAGATCGCCCAAAAACATGCAATTCACCAAAATTTACAAGATCCTTTCTACACCTCTTTTGTCTCATCATGGATCAGGTGCACATGTTCCTTTTTCATTGTCATTTTCATACTATTTTTACCTCGCTTCTTTACATATGTACATGTGCTTTACGCATATACACGCATATTTGACTACTTGATCATCTTCTCATTTGCATGTCCATCTGTATGAGAAGCAAGTAGTCAACAACACACATATGGAGGGTACACCACACACATGATAATAACCATGCAGGTACACTACACACATTGGTATCTACACACGCGCTTTTGCACTAAGTTCACTTTCATCACTTTTTACACTTTTTGCATCTTTAGTCTCCATGCTCCATGTTTTTTATTACTCCACATTTTTTCTAGTCCTTCGGCATACATTCTAAATCACTCTACATGGATTATCGTGTATGCATCTCTATCTACTTTATGTTGCTTTAGATTTTTACTCACCAACATAAATTGGGGGAATATGTAGACACAAAATTACACACTTTGAGTCATTATTTAGTCTCGGTCTCATACTACTATTCATATGGTTCTTAAGTTAAAAAAGTAATAATTAACCCATGTCTTTGGTCATTTTACTTTGTTTTTTGACGTTACTTTTGATCTTTCACCCGCACTTTCCCAAATTGTTGTCATTATGTGTTTTTCTTATTTCTTATTGGGGCACCCAGCCAAGACTGGGCACCCCATGTGCTTTGGTCCCCTCTAGGGTGCCATGATCCTCTTTACACTTTGTCCTCACCTTTTGGGAACTTTCTAGCCATTTGAGCTTTCTATATTTTTAGTGGTCACCTTTTCGGGGTTAATTACGAAATTAAAACAAGAGAACCATATAAATATAAATTTATGTGACCATAATGAGGGACCAAGCACTAAGCATCTACTATCACCATCTAGATTTGCATCCATCAAAGGAATCTAAAGCTACATTTACATCTATCTAGCTCCATCACAAGGCACACAAGGCTGGTTCATCTACATCACACTTCATAGGAGGGGAGTCTATTGTTTCCATGTACACATTTATTACATTCTACATCTATTTATTTGCTCACTACTTCACAAAGTTATACTGAACAAGAGAAACATAGGGCATGATTACACACACACACCTAGAACTACATTGGGTCTGAGATGTAGTGCAGTGCTCAATTAGTAAGTCCACCATTGTGGCCACTAAGGACAATCCAACCCCTTCATATGCATTTTTCTTTTTTAGGGTTTTGATGTTTTATCTAGATTTTTGTAGGTGATTCTTTATTACAGAGCTTACAATGACATTGGAGATCATACATTGACATTCATGCAATAGGAAGTGAACACATGTGAATATCTAGCAACACTTCACAGGAGCTTTCTGGCCATTTCCAGAGACTAGGGCGCTCAAATCTCATACCAAGGTGCCATTGGGTACTCCTATCCCTTTCAGGCATCTCATTCCAATCGGATAGCTCTGGATCTATGCTTTTTCAAGATTATGTGTGGTTGTTTCCTCCTCTTGTTCACCTAGTCTAAACTACGACACAGTCCCGTGACATCTTAGAATTAGCTAAGGATTTTCTTAACCCTTCTTACACATTAGTGTTTCATATTTTCTAGCTTAGTTTGCTTTGGTGTATTTCAGTTTTTATTATTCCATTTATTTAGTTATTTATTGCTCTTATAGCATTAGATTACACTAGAATATTTATATTTTAGTTAATCGGTTATATGAGTTGCTTCAACAACTCACCAACATTAAATTAAGGAGATTATATAGAATTTGTTGTTATTGAGAGATAAGGATAACTCTTATCCGAAGGAGAATATAATCCTATGTATTCAGTATTGATGAAATTAAAAAATGTGAGATTATTGTTTTATTTTCATAAGCTAAGGGTGACAGTGCCTTTCATGTCTATATCGATAGCCAAAATATATACAATAAATGTAAATAAAGTTTAAAGAGAGATGGAAATGGTTCAAAGAATTAGATAAGGGCATCAAAAACCCATATCATATAAATATATGGATACAATCACTCCAAAAAACTAAACTAAACATGAAAAACCATAGTAGAGACAATAAACAACAAAAATGAAGAGCTAGTTAAGTGGTAGTAGCTTCCTCCTTCACCATATTTCCATATTTGAATTCCAAATTAATCGTGTTCTAATAAGACACAAGGGGAATTGAAACCATACATACTCCTAAGGAGACATCCCTCGACGCCACGTTATCCATGTAATCAAGAAAATTATATACCATATCTAATTGGTTCCATGGTGAAATAATTCTCATGGCCACGGAGATGATGGGGGCACATAGAGAGGCTAAGTCTAGCTATGGGAGGTTGTACTCTGAGGAATCCTTGTTTACGCCAATGATCCAAGATACCCATTTAATAAATTGTGTGATGATGGTTAAGCACCGCTCCAATTCCATGAAGTTTTCCTAACCATGACCCCATCAACTAGCTATCCCAAACCAAAGAGTAAACCAGGGAATGAAACACAAGTTCTTCAACCATAGTGACAATCCCAACTTTGTGAGTAGGGAGATGGAGGTGAGGTAGCATGGGGTTGTTCATTATAGAAAAATATAACATGGGTAGAGTCAAAACATAGTAGAAAATAGAGCAAAGGAGGTGGGGCATAGATAATGGAGGTAAAACAAGTCAAAAATGGAGATGGAACATGTGAGAGGAAATGGAGACTCCCCTTAAAGCATATGACCATAAAATAAGGGGAGATTGGAGCCATGTGTCGTAAGGAGAGGTTGATATGGGTGAGAGGAAATGTGGATTAAATATGATTTCCCAAATTGGAAGTTGAATCATGGAGATGTAACTCCCATAACTCATGTCATGGCTCGGCCATATTATCAACCAATTCATCCAACATTTGCAAGGAACCATGATTAGTGATAAGATCTACCACCTTATTATCCTCCTCGAAGTAATGTTAGATATCCCAAATGAAGAGGATGGAAAGGAGATGATGTGTTTAGATGAGAATGTTTTCAACACGCCAAGTTTTGAATTTGCTATATTTTATGGTGTTAACAATGATCATAAAGTCTCCTTCAATGTAACTCGATCAATGCCACAACTATGAGCCAAACAAAGAGAAAACTAAAGCGGAATCCTTCACGGTGTTGCAAGAGCCATCTAAGAGGTGGAGAGAACCCACCCAAATCAAATATCCAGAGAAATTCCTATTGATGCAACATGCCCTTCAAATTCCTAGGTTACCCTTAGAAGTCCCACCAAATTTTAACTTAAAGAAGCTAGACAAAGGGGTTATTCATTGGGAATTGGGTTTTCAAACTCCACTTTGAGAAGATGTTACACTAGACCTATTTATAGAAGAATGTGAGATTATTATTATTCTAAGTTTATTTGTCAATAAGTTTATGAGAATATAACTAATTTATGAAAAAAATTACAAAAAAAACATTCACATATTTTCCAAAAATAAACTTGGGGCATGTCCATGGTTTTATTAGCTATATTGTTACTTTATACATGTTATTTGTCGCATTGGTTTGATAAATAACACATCTTTTCTATATACTCTTTACACACATGCATTCACAAGGTATATTAAGTGTGATGCAGATACACGCATGATCTCACATAATAACATGTGTCAGGTTTGGTTCCTTCCCATTGACAATAATATTTAGTTTTTTCTCCTACACTAAATAAGTGATTTTTTTCAAGAGAGTTACTTTACACTTCCTTATCATGCTTGATTATATGCATAATCTCTATGTTATCTTTTAATCTAATGAGATTAACACGTATTTTGTGTAGCGGTAACCTATCTCATTATCTATGCTTTTACTATCACTATTTTCTATACTTGATTGATACACGGTTGTCACTACTTGTTTATTACATATTACTTCCTTGTTAGACTACTACATTGTTTGAATCCTTGATTATGGTTGATTATTATCTTACTTGATTACAAATTTATGATTACTTACTTTATACAAACTTTAGTGCCTTGATTTCCTTGTAAAATTTTTGGTGTCCCATATTTTTGGCTCTATGTTTATCTTTCCTACACACACTTATTTCTTTGTATGTGGCATATAATTCCTTCTTTTGCATTTATCTCATGACATTGTGGGTGTCCCGTGATTGTGAATTTATGCCTCTATGTGACTATGTTTCTATGTTTATTTATTACTGATTACTTATCTCTACACTATTGTTCTTATTGTTATACTATTACTACTCTAGTTTATGATAGAATTAATTTCTACCATGATGTTACTATTATATTACTACTCTAGATTATGACATGGTTGACACTTTTACATTGATCTTCTTACTTCCATACACATGAATGATTGTTTGTTGTGCATTTCATTTTTTTCTCTACGTGTAATGGTTTTCAACATCTAAAACTCCTTTTATTGGTATGGGTTCTTAACGGGGACCATCATTCTACCCTTTTATGTGATCTTACACAGATTATTAGACTTATCACACATGGGTACACATCTATTCTTTTGATTTATATATTGCTTTATCACAAACATCTTAAAAGAAGTGGCATCCATTAGGATATATTATGCCTATACATATAGATTACAAGATATAAGAACATGTTTTAACAAGGTCTCGTGTCCTAATAAATATGCACAAATGCTAAAAATGGCATAATCAAGTAGGTCAAAATAATATAGTATAGTTAAGACCATGATGTGATCTTAACCAAGATGGTCGCTCTAGATAGGGGCATATTCTTAGAAATTTTTAGCTTTCCCAAATTATATCAACTATTTACGGGTTTCTCATCCAACTTCAAACATAGATTACTTGGTTTACAACATGACACATGGGCATGGGTACTTCATTCCTTCTCCTCTACATTACTCGGACATAATTGCGAGAATAAAGTTTTGGGTGCATGAGAATCCTTCTCCCCTATGATATATAGAATCTATACAATCAATTTTAATAATGCATTACATTATGCATGATGATATATCCATTCCTTTTTTAGTTTTATCTTACTCAGTGAGTTACAATTTATAAAATTAGACCTAGATTTGTCTGTAGTGGTGTAGTATATATCGGATTGGGAGGGTATCAAAGCAGCTAAGTTCTTCATAGGTTGTCCTTATTCTCTTATAAGTTTCAAAAGGAGGAAGATATTATAGTTACTCAAAAATATGATACGGTAATCTTCTCTCTCTATTCGTGAGGTAATTTGGTTCCTCTCTTTGTTCGGTGGTGTTGGGTTGTATGCACTCAACAATCTAGTTTCTCCTTCAATATAATTGGGGAAAAATCACCCCTAATCATTTGGCATCTCAACAACAATTATAAATCTCTAGAGTTTAAATAATTAGAGGTCTTCCTTGTAAAAATAAACATGCACATTTTGTTATCCATTTTTTGCACTCCTACAAAATGGACAACTTAACAGTTCTACGCATCATAAGTTAATGGAGAATGGTTTACAAATAGGGTAGTCTACGCAGTAAGCTAACAAGCCGTGGAAAATTTCTAAGCTGATTGAGTGGAGAAAAGTGGTAGTGAAAGAAAAATTTTGGTAGTAGGAATAGAAGTTACCATCCGGTAACATTTTATATGTTACCACCCAAAGATGGCATGGACATCAAACAAGTCACGGGGAAAACAATGCAAAAGCACCAATAGCATACTCAAAATGCTACCGGTTGGTAGCATGTACGGATGCTACCGCCGAGCAGGACATTGGCGGTGTCGTTGGCAACTCTAAATGCTACTAACCAAGAACATTTTTGGTGTTCTTAAGGTCAGGTTGCACAAGGCAATGATAACAACACAATCGGGTGATAGTAGGGTCTCTAGTATCAATTTTAAGGATGATACCAAATGACATCATATGTTAACCTACTAGTAGGTAGCAGGGGAAAGCATGTTAACGGCCGCTTGCTTTTATGCAATTGGCCAACACAGAAGAAAATGCTACTGTCCGAGTAGAAAATACATGCAATCGGCCAAGTGCAACCATGAACCAAGCATTAATGGGAGTGGTACAAGGTTGTTTAGCTACCATTTTAATGAGGTATGGCACCCATGACTGCCCATGTAAGAAAAGTACCAAATGTTTATGCCCTCTCATGCCTCTTTATGAAATATGTCGGTTGGTGTGGAAATTTTGAGGCTCTTCTTCTATAGATTGTAAAATTTTCCTCATTTTGAAGGGAGACATTTTGTAATGTAAAAGAACTCTGTAAAAATTGTTTTAGAGTTGTTGTGAGTTACAGTGCCTCAAATTTGGGATTTTGTAAAGGATTATTACCTTATGCCTATATTGTAATGGATTGTGCATCATTTTAAGCAATAAAATTGGTGTTTTGTGGATTTTCTTTCCTGGATCAAGTTTTATTGCCTTCTTTTCCTCTCATTACACTTACAAGTATAGTGTGCATATTTTTTTCTTTTTACAGATTCGAATTTATTGTGCTCCACGAGGATGGAGGTGTAAATTTTGTTTTGGAATGTGGCTCTTTTGTATGCCCTCTCCCACTCTATTTGCTCCCCATTTACACTTTCTTAGAATCTATCCATTCCTTTGTTCTTGGTGTTATCATCTTCCTTAGTTTAGGACTTTATTTTATGCATTTTTCTCTTCCCTAGTCCCTTGGAAAAATAGGTTAGTGATAGATTAGTTGTATTTCCTTTTCTAGGATTATTTTTAGTAGTAGAATAGGTAGATGAACCAACCTTCTCTAGAGGTTTTTCAATCAATCGCAAGCGTCCCACACCTTGAGACAATCCCATGTTACCCACTTACATTGATTGCTTATTCATGGTTCATGACAAATCAGAGGGTGTTGTAATTTGGTGATAATAGTTTCGATGCTTTGGTTGGACCTAAGATGTTAATACTTCCATTTTATCATGATTGGGTGTGTGTCTTGGTGAATTTCCATCCTTTGGAGGCTTTGTAGTAACACATCTGGTGACTCCAATCAAAAATCAAGTGGTTTTATCATGTTGGTGGTCCAAGTTCATGAGAAGAATTCAAACAAGGTCTAAGACAAGAAAAAGGGATATTTGAGTACTTACACTATCTCTGTAAAGGAAAATAGGAAGATGAGTTCAAAGATCTCCATCTCTACCAAACAGGACTCTTTCAACACCCGCACTGGTAGTCCCTTTCTTCAATCGATTAGGTTCTCAAGCCGATCAGATGGCACATCAACAAAACCACAAGGACTACCAAATCCCTTTTCAATTTCATGGGAAGAAGTCCACTCAATCTTAATACATAGAATCCAATTCCAATGGAAGCCTTGAAGAACATCCCATATTTCACTGGGGAGAACCATATGACCCTAATTGATCACATCCAAGACATTGTAAATGTTTGTGCCATTCATGAGATTATTGATATGGATGTGGTAGTAAAACTTCTTTCCTCTTCTCTCAAAGGGAAAGCTCTACAGTGGTTTAAAAGCTTAGTAACATGGTCAATTTAGAACTGGAATGAACTATGCTCAAGACTTTGTAACCAGTTTGGGGAAAGGGCAGACAATTTATCTCTTTTGGAGCAGTTGACTACAATCAAGAGAGCACCAAATGAGTAGATGGTGACTTCAATTTCAGATTCCAAAGAACATGGGATAGGATCCCAATTACTATGAGGCCAGCTCTTTGAAGGTGTATTTCTCTATTTCCTTAAAGATCTTAATTTTTATATATTTGTTATGATATAATCTATGGGAGGGATAACCTTACCAAGGGCTTATGTCATAGCCATTAGAGCTGAGAATTTCCTAATTCAAGCCGGTAAACTTACACCTAGGCCACCTATGCCTATTTATCCAGAAATGGGGAATCCTAGTTCTAGTCAAGCTCCTACATTAGCCCCTATTCCTACCCCTAGAAATCAAAGTTCCAATGAGGCTTCCACCTCTTCTTCTAGTACCTCAACTGAACTCCAAGAGGTCATGAAACAATTGTAGAACCTAGGGAATGAATTGGTAACCCTCAAGAGGCAGAAAGCCCAAAATTTTAGACCTTATCAGCCTTAGGCCCAACCAAATAGGCCTCCATATCAGCCTAATAGACCTCCTATTCAAGATGTAAATAAAAATCAAGGACAACCCCAAACCACTAGACCATTCTAGCCATACAATCCTAATACACCTTCAACATCCCAGGTTTTAGTTCTAGTCTAGAATAACATTGCACAGAATATGAATGGTGTTTTCCTTGTGGCCAACCCCATAACCAAGTAAAGCATGTTTCAATGGTATGTTAAACTAGGCCTTGATGGTACAAACTGTTGGTGTGCCTCAAGAGACAAGCCAAGAAGAAAATCAGTAGCAAACAGCTACTCAAGAGGCACCTTCAAGTGAGACCACACTTGTGAACTAGCAAGAAAAGGATTTTTGTGGTATAAATCAGTCTCCTTCTCAGGGGGTAGCAACCAACACAAGGTATAAGAAAATAAATATATAGGAGGAAAATCATCAAATGTAGGTGATGCTCGACATTTTATCATACCCAAGGCCTCGAATCCAGTCCCAAGCTCACAAAATCATCCTAGAGTACATGTTCAGCAGCTCAAGTATAGAAAAAGGAAGTGTCAAGTAAAGGGAAGTAGAAGGACAACCAACCTTCATTGAATATCATTTACCACATGAATAAAATAAATGTAAACATCTCTATGTGGGAATCTTTCAAAATTTTGAGACAAAGGGACCTTTTATAAGCAGTCATATCTAACTTTCCTATCTCAAATGAGTCACCCAAGGACCAAGAGAAGGTACTCACTAATGCAAATCCACAAGAAGGAAGTCAAGGAGTTCAACAAGGTAAAAACATGAAGCCTCCTCCATTCTATATTTCTCTAATTATTGGGGGTAATCTTGTTCACAATTACATGATTGATTCGAGAGCAAGTAATTTTGTTGCCCAAACAGATAGGTGATTAACTCGGCCTTCAATATGAATTTATTTCTAGAGGTGTCGTATAATTAGAAGGAACAATAATGAAAACTATTGGTGCGATAAAATGTTTGAGCCTTACACTACATGCATGCCCCAATTTCATAGTCTTGCAAGATGTGTTAGTTATTGACTTGCCACCACTCTTTGCATTGTGTTTGTCAAGAGACTTCACCACTAAAATTGGCGAGTACTTATTAGTCGATTGCTCACATATGTTATTTAGAATGAGATATGGAGCCAAGGCTATAATAAAATTTGAACATATTACCAATTACCAAATCGAGCCTTACATGCCAATTCCAATCAAAGCCAATTGTTCAACCTTTGATCGGAAGATTTCCCAAGCGATCTAGAGACAAATACCAAGGTTGGAGGCATTTTGGACTTGAATCTTGATGAATGGGAAAACAAAAGGCATGATTTTGACCCATAAAAGGAAATGTAAGAGGTTGAATTAGGTATTTATTGTTTACATGAATAAGATCCACCTCTCCCTAACATCACCAAGAAGGATCACAACGAAGTTTGACAACCATTTTTGATGGCTCAAGGAGTAGGCAAGGTGCTGGAGGAGGAGAAATGATTATGTCACCTCAAGGTATAAAATACTACTCATCTTTCCACTTTCAATTCAGTTGTTCAAATAACACATCTGAGTATGAAGCATTGATCCACATAGTACATTAGTCAAGGAAGAGAGGCATTAAGAACTTGCAAGTGTTCGGAGGTAGTGAGTTAATTGTCAATCAAGTCGAGGATTGAATGTTGTTAAAAATTATCTCCTTAAGGGATATAAGAACAAGGTATGGTATCTCATCGAAGACTTTGAAGCATTCAACATCATTTCCATACCGAGGAAGAAAAATGAGGCTGCGGACAGGACTTGTAGTAGTCGAGACATTTGATGTGGTTGACAATATCAAGAGAGATCACCTCACCTCATATCGAGTGATTGTAAGGTTAGATATTCCATATAACAAAAAAAGTAGTAGTGTTTGAGATTGATCAACGGATCATCAACTTCTTACGAAAGAGGTCGAGTTATCATGTCAGAACCAAGACAAACTGGAGCAACAATATGGCAATCAAGTAGTCTCGATGAGAAAAAATAAGCTGCCAAAAGGCCTAGTGACTCTTGAATCAATATTCAACCCCAATGATCATTTCTGGAAAAAAAGGAAAACATTCGGAAAAGGGGGAAGATTTGGAGCCCATTTCGGTTGGAGAGGGAAAAATCCTCTAGATTAGAAAGATCGAGACCGAACAAGAGAAATATGATTTCGTCATAACTTTGTCAAGAGTTCCTGTGTATTTTCTTAGAGCTACGAAGACTTGAGAGGATTTAACCCAAAGTTGGTACAACACACTATTGAACTAGATCCTAAGAAGCTAATCCTATTAGGTAGAAGAAGATATTGATCAACCCTCATATTGAGCCTCTCATGAAAAGGGAGCTAAACAAGCTCATAGAGGCGAGCATTATTTTTCGATCAAGCACTCAAGATGGGTAGCAAATTTGGTGTCGGTTAGGAAAAGAAATATAGAAATCAAGTTATGCATGGAATTTTTGACTTAAACAGGGGATTCTCGCAAATACCATTATTTGTTGCCTTCTATGGAAAAAATATTGCAAGTGGGATCCGGTTCAAAGATTCTCCTCTTATATGGATACTTGGGCTATAGTAAAATTATGGTAAAGGAAGAATATCAATTCAAAACATCCTTCACCACAAAATGGGGCACATATGCTTATAGGAAAATGTCATTAGGGTTATTAAATGCTAGAGCTACATTCTAAAGGGATAAGGATGTGGCGTTAAAAGGATTGACAAATAAAATAGTGCTTATTTATCTTGATGATATCACGATGTTTTCCAAGAATGCAACAAGTCACCTCCACCACCTTAAGAAAGTGTTCCAAAGATGTAAAATATTCAAGTGTCTTTGAATCTAAACAAATGCATCTTCCTAGCTCATGAAGGAAGTCTCTTAGGACACTTTGTGTCTAAGGAAGGGTTGGAAATTGATCCAGAAATATTTGAGGCTATATGTTTTCTACCGTTTCCTAGTCATAAGAAGGCTCTCCAAAGTTTCTTGGGGAAAATCAATTTTGTTAGAAGGTTTGTTCCTAACTTTGCTAAGCTGGTCAAGCCACTAACATTGATGTTGAAGAAGAACATGGATTTCAAATGGACTACCAAAGGAAAGGAAATCTTTGAAGCCATAAAGTAGGCCATTGCACAGGCCCCAACCCTCATAAATCCATATTTTTCAAAGGATTTCACCCTCTATTCTTTTGGTGGCGTAGATGTAATATCTATCATACTAGTACAGCTAAATCAGGAAGGGATGGAGCAACCTATTGCATTCTTTAGCCATTTACTTGAATATTATGAGGGTAGATATTCATTCATTGAGAAACATGTCCTTACTGTGATTAGAAGTTTAAAGAAATTCAGGCATCTAGTGTTGAATAATAGAATTCATTTACTAGTTTCACATGCGGGTGTGAAATATTTTCTTTTGAATAAGGACCTCAATGAGAAAAGGGTTGGTTGGATAACCAAGGTCATGGAGTATGACATTGATATTAAGGTGACCAAACTGGTTAGGGGAAAATGGTTGTGTGAATAACTAGTTTCAAGTCAACATGCAGATGAAGAGGCCACCCTTGTAGTTCAAGATGATTAAGAGCAAGAAGCCAATGCTTTACCCATTCACTTTGTTGGACTCAAGATATAGTGCACTTTATCTAAATGGGTCGATGTCCTCGGGAATTGAGTAAAGATAAAATAAGGTATTTCAGGTTTCATTGTATTCCATTTGCATTAGTTGATGGTTTTTTGTTCAAAAGGGATGTGAATGGTGTCCTCTTAAGGTGCATCAAAATAGATCAAATAGAGAAGGTATTACATGAGTTTCATGATGGAGAAACGGTGGCCATTTTTCCCCAAGGGTGATAGCTCTTAGAATTATGAAGGCAGGTATTATTGGCTTAACCTCTTTAATGAATGCTACTCATGGATCAAGAAATGTAAGAAATGTGCCTTCTTCACATGAAAAGAGAAGCTAGCAGCACTTCCACTCCACCCCATTTCGTAAATGAGACATTCATGCAATAGGGGTGGATTTTATTGGGGTGATTACCCCAAACTATAATGTGGGTCATAAATGGATTTTCATAGCCACATATCACTTCACCAAGTGGATAGAGGCAGTTGCACTCAAGGAAGCAAATGAAGCCGACATCCTACCTTTTTATGAGGGTATCGTGACAATATTTAGTGTTCCTTCAACTATAATATCAGACAATGCTTTGGAATTTCATGGCACAAAAATCACTAAATGGGTTGTCGAAATGGAATATATCTTAGCACCTCATCTAAATATTACCCGCAAGAGTAACGGGTAAGAAGAGTTCACCAACAAAAATCTTTTGAAAATCATAAGGAGGAATTTAGATGAGAACTAGAGAATATGAAACACCAAGCTGAAATCAGCCTTGTGGGCTGATAGGATTACCCCCAAGAGGTCAACAGAAATTCCCCTTATAGGTTATTCTATGGAAGGAAGCAAGGTTGTCCATATCTCTTCGATTACCAAGATTGGAACTTCTTAAGCAGCCTAGAATTGTCTAAATTTGGCGCCATGGAAGTGAGATATGTAGATATCATGGAGCTTGAGGAACTCAAGATTCAAGCTATGCAAGTAATGGAGAAGTATCATGCTCAAATTAAGATGAATTTTCACAAGAAGGAAAAGGATAGGAAATTCCAAGAAGGGGACTTGGTCCTAAAATGGGATGCAGATAGAGCCAAACTAGGAAGACACTCCAAGTTTGATGTAATATGGAGTGACCCTTATATGATTTTAGGATGCAAGAGTAACAACACTTTCCAACTATCCAAGTTGGATGGAGAAGAATTGCAGATTCCATTCAATGGAATCTATCTCAAGCATTGTTACTAAAGTGAAATATCTTCCTTATACATATTAGTTTAGGATTTCTATTCCTCCAAGTTCTTGTAGCAAATTTCTCTATTGTAGTGTATTTTCTTTGTAATAAGTTCTTATGCACTCTCTACATGTTCTATTTGGGATATGTATGATCTTTGTTGTTGTATATATTTGTCCCTTTTTGTTGTTACACTTTCTAGTTTTAGGTAGGGTCTTGTGATGGGATAATCCATTTTCAACCCAAGGTTTTCAAAGAACCCTCGATCCTAGCAATGTTTGAGAGATTTAGGGAGTGAATTCTCAAGTATTAGATTATTTTCAATAATCGAATGGCTTAATGCCCAATGGATCCTCTGAGGCCACCATTCTTCTAGATCTAGAGGGTAGATCACCCCCACAAGTCACCAATTTTTATCCACTTTTTTCACACCCCGTAAAATGGACAACTGAATAGGTCTGGGCATCGGTAGTTAATGGAGAAAGGTTTGAAAATAGGGTAGCTCATGGTGATCTCGGCAAGCCGTAGTGAAGGTCTCGAGCCGATTGAGTGGAGAAAAGTGGCGTGAAAGAAAATTGTCGATGGCGTCAAAAATGCTACCGGTCGATAAGCAAGAACAGATATTACCGATTGGTATCATTTTATATGCTACCAACCGGTAAAGTGCATGGACATCGGACAAGTCATAGGGAAAACAATTGCAAAAGTGTTAGTAGCACTCAAAATGTTACCTCGGTGGCATGTACGGATGCTACCAAACCGATAGTAGGACATTGGCAAAGGCCGACGACTAGCACTCTAAATGCTACCGATCGGTAGCATTTTGGTGCTCTTCTGGTCGATTTGCACAAGGTAATGATAGAATGCAAGATGGCGATAGTAGGGTCTTCGATAGCATTTGTACAAATGCTATCGACTAACAATATATTTTAAGCTATCGAATGGTAGCGGGAAATCATGTTACCGGCCAGCCTGCATTTATGCAACCAACACCATGAAGAAAATGTTACCATCTAGGAGTAGAAAATACATGCAACCGACCGAGGGCAGCCACAAACTAGGCATTAATGGAAGCAGTACAAGGTTGTTTAATTACCAGTTTAATGAGGTATGGTGCCCATTACTTCCCGTGTAAGAAAAGTACCAAATTTGTATGGCCTCCCACGCCCTTTATGAAATATGTTAGTTGGTGAGGTAACTTGAGGCTCTTCTTCTATATATTGTAAAATTTGCCTTATTTTGAAGGGATACATTTTGTTATGTAAAGGAACTTTGTCAAAATTGTTCCAGAGTTGTTGTGAGTTGTAGGCCTCAAATTTGGGCTTTTGTAATGGATTCTTTCCTTATGCCTATATTCTAATTGATTGTGCATCCTTTTAAGCAATAAAATTGGTGTTTTGTGGCTTTTATTTCCTTAGATCGAGTTTTATTACCTTCTTTACCTTTCATTACACTTACAAGTATAGTGTGCATACTATGTTCTTTTGCAGGATTCGAATTCATTGTGCTCCACAAAAAAGGAGGTGTAAATTTTGTTTTGGATTGTGTCTCTTTTGTCTGCCCTCTCCCACTCTATTTTTTCCCCATTTTCACTCACTTATAATCTCTCCACTCCTTTGTTCTTGGTGTTATCACCTCCCTTAGTTTAGGACTTTATTTTATGCATTTTTCTTCTTCCTGGTCCTTGAAATCTAGGTTAGTGATAGAGTAGTTACATTTCCCTTTTCTAGGAGTAGTTTTAGTAGTAGAATAGGTAGAGGAACCATCCTTCTCTAGATGTTTGTCTCAATCGCAAGGGTCCCACACTTTGAGACAATCCCATGTTACCCAATTACATTGATTTCTCATTCATGGTTAATGAAAAATTAGAGGGTGTTGTAATTTGGTGATAATAGTTTTTTCATGCTCGGTGGGACGTAATAAGTTAATCCTTCCATTTTATCAAGATTAGGTGTGTGTCTTGGTGAATTTATAGCCTTTGGAGGCTTTGTAGCAACACATTTGGTGACTCTAATCAGAAAATCAATTGGTTTCAGTGAGGTTGGTGGTCCAAGTTCATGAGAAGGATTCAAATAAGGTCTAGGACAAGAGAAGAAGGGATATTTGAGTACTTGCAACTATCTCTAGGAAGAGGAAGAAGAGGAAGATGAGTTCAGAGATCTCCATCTCCACCAAACAAGACTCTTTCAACACCTCCACCTAGTAGGCCCTTTCTTCAATCAACTAAGGTTCTCAAACCGATCAAGATTGCACATTAACAACCACCATAAGAACCACCAAATCCCTTTTTCAATTTCACGGGCAACATTCCACTCAATCTCAATATATATAATCCAATTCTAGTGGCAACCTTGAATAACATCCCATATTTCACTGGTATCAAAGTTGGTTTTGGGCACTTGTACACAAGTAGAAAATTATATGAGGATAGCAGAACTAAGTGAGAGGTAATCTTGGAGAATAAAATTACATTTCTAAAGAGCCTTTACTGACCTCCCCGTGAACTTCCCGAACCCCACCCTTTTCCCCACACTCTGTATACATATTTCTATTTGCAATATTTGTAAAAAATTGTAATTGTGCCTCCCGCACTAGGAAGATTGTTTCCATTGTAGAAAAATCAAGAAAAAATACACAATGTGTTTTATACCGCAACCCCACCCAGGGGAGGGGCCCCACATAGTTGTTTACAAATTTTTGCAACAATAAAAGTTGAAAAAATCCATGTAGTAAGCTCATAAAACCTACGAGAGGAAATTGATCAAGCTATTTAAAGGGTTGGAACTGAGTTGAGCCCTCAAGGAATGAGTTAGTAGATGGGTTGGGACAAACCCACCGAGCTAGGTTAACAAGTTCATAACCAAGTTCCTAGGTGAATTTTTCACAAAACTTTTTAGGGAATAAGAGATAAAATATGTGGAATAATCCCTTACAAAATTGCAACAATAGAAACTAATATGCAAAAAAATATTACAGATCTCAAATAAAAGTGCAGAATAAATAACACAACATAAAGAGACAAGATTTAACATGGTTCACCCAATTTGGGCTACGTCCACCAAGAATCACTTGCTCAAATTTTATTACAAGCCTCCACTCTCTCAATACAATACCCAGATCCATTTGGAGCTATGCTCAACAAACTCTATAGAATTCACACCTGAATTCAAAGCACATCTGCAATACATTTGCTTGTCTATCTATCATATGCATAAGACCATATAAATAGACAATTGCTTAAGCAATTTGTATCAAAACCATGGGCAAAAACCATGGGTATAAAAATGGGCAAAAACCATGGGTATCAAAACAATGGGTACCAAAACCATGGGCCCAAAAATAGCCCATAACGGTTACCCATTACCCATGGATTAATAAACCACCCATGAAAATTTTCTTCGGGGCTTCACCCCGAACCCCTTAACCCACTCACCAGTGAGCAGACCGCCATAAAAATACCCGAGTGTAACACATAAAAGGTGTACCACACTCTAACATGAAAATAGGCTCCATAAACATAACAATCTCCCACTTGGAGATTGATTTCCACTGAGCAAGCTTCTCAACCCTTCACTATCATCCGCGAAGGCCAACCAAAGCTGAACATAGCTTTAGTTTATCCCTTGTGACCACCTTGGTCATCATGTCTGCAGGATTCTGACTGGTATGAATCTTCTCCAACTTCAACTTATCTTCCTCCAAAGTTGTCCTGATGAAGTGATATCTCAACTGTATATGCTTCATCCTAGAGTGGAAAGCAGAGTTCTTAGCTAGGTGTATAACACTCTGACTATCACTATGCAGCTTACATTCCTCCTGCTTATGCCCCAACTCCTCAAGCAATTATTGTAACCAAATCATCTCTTTGCTTTCCTCTGTGGCAGAAACATACTCAGCCTCCATGGTTGACAAAGCCACCAACTTCTGTAGTCGTGAAATCCAGCTTACTGTTGTCCCACCTACAGTGTAAATATAACATGTCGTGCTCCTCCTGCTATCTACATCTCCAGCCATGTCTGAATCTACATAACCATGTAAAGTGGTGTCTGATCCATTGTAGCATAAAACTATCCCCATGGTCCCTCTCAAATCCGAAGGATCCACTTTACTTGCTTGCTAATGCTCTTTACTTGGATCACTCATAAATCTACTCACAGCTCCTACTGCATGGGCAATATCAGGCCTAGTGCATACCATAGCATACATCAAACTGCCAACCACTAATGAGTAAGGTACCTTGGACATATGGTTTCTTTCCTGCTCTATCTTGGGACACTGCTCCTTTGATAACTTAAAATGGCCTACCAAAGGAGTCCCAACCGGTTTAGCATCTTGCATGTTAAACCTATCCAATACCTTCTTAATGTACTCTTCCTGAGATAAAGTCAACTTCCATTCCTTCCTATCCCGAGTTATCCTCATACCAAGGATTTTTCTGGCAGCCCCCAAATCCTTCATATCAAAGGATTCACTTAGTTGTTTCTTGAGTAATTTTATTTCCTGCATGTTTTTACCTGCAACTAGCATGTCATCAACATACAAACACAGGATAATATAACTTCCATCCTCAAATTTCTTTGTATACACGCAATGGTCAGAATGACATCTGATATAACCTTGCTCCATCATGAAGCTATCAAACTTCTTATACCATTGATGTGGAGCTTGTTTCAGAGCCATACAAGCTCTTCTTCGCTTGCACACCATATCCTCCTTACCTTTGACTTCATATCCTTCCTCGGTTACTGCATATATAGCTCCTCCTCCAAATTTCCATGGAGAAATACAGTCTTTACATCTAACTGTTCTAAGTGCAAGTCTTATGCTGCCACTATTCCAAGAACAATTCTAATAGAAGTCATTTTTACTACAAGAGAAAAGATCTCATCAAAATCTATACCTTGTTTCTGTGCAAACCCTTTAACCACCAACCGGACCTTATATCTTTTCTTTCCTCCTTCTTCATCTTTAACTTTGTACACCCACTTGTTCTATAATTCTCTTTTGCCTTCCGGTAGCTTCACCAAATCCCAAGTCTAGTTCTCCATGAGAGACTTATGCTCCTCATCCATGGCTTTCTCCCACTTCTTACTGGCATCTACCTGCATTGCTTCATCAAATCTCTCTGGCTCTCCACTATCAATGAGTAATAAATAATAAAGAGAAGGAGAAAAATGTTCAGGTTCTTTTCTTACCCTAGAAGACCTCCTCACTATAGGAGTTTGGGGTTCCTATTGAGTAGGTTCCTGAACTGATTCATGGGTCATTGTCCCATCCGAAAGATCCTCTACCACTGCATATTCTTTCTTGGATTCTTCCCTATTTTCCTACAACTGTTGCTTATACATGACTTTCTCATTAAAGACCACATCCCTAGACCGAATGATTTTCTTATCCTTAATACTCCAACATTTAAATCCAAAGTCATCACCACCATAACCAATAAAAGTGCATTTTTCTGATTTAGCCTCTAGCTTGGTCCTATCATCCTTGTCAATATGAACAAACACCTCACATCCAAAGACTCTAAGAAATGAGTAATCGACTTTCTTACCATACCAAGCCTCCTCAAGTATGCCTCCATCCAAGGCACTTGAGGGTCCTCTGTTTATTAAGTACACAACTATGCTCACCGCTTCTGCCCAAAAATAAAGAGGCAGTCCTGCATGTATCCTCATGCTCCTAGCATGTTCCATTATTGTTCTGTTCATCCTTTCTGACACCCCATTCTGTTGTGGGGTTCCTGAACCATCTTTTACCTACGCAGATTCCATTCTTAGAACAATAATCATCAAATTCATTGCTGCAATACTCCCCTCCATTATCTGACCTGAGACATTTTAACTTAAGACCTGTTTCATTCTCTACTAAGGCTTTCCATTTAACAAAAGTATCAAATACATCATATTTGTTTCTAATACAATAAACCCAAACTTTCCTTATTACATCATCAATAAAAGTAACATAATAACTTAAACCCCCAAGAGATGATACCTGAGCCGGCCCCCACACATCAGAATGTACCAACTCTAACTTACTCTCTTTCTTCGTAGGTCCAACCTTGAGAAACCTTACTCGCTTCTATTTCCCATATATGTAGTTCTCACAAAAATCCAAACCTATTTTTGTATATCCAGAAAATTCTTCTTTATGATGTCCATGCCCTTATGGCTCATATGACCGAGTCTATAATGCCATAATGTTGTATCTCGCATCCAAGCCACAAGATTACAATCATTAGTACTATCAGTGGATAAATACAAGGTTCCAACCTTCTTACCTCTTACCACCACAAGAGCACCCTTGGTAACCTTCCAAGAGTCAGCTGTAAATATCACAGTACAACCATCACTTCCCAATTGCCCCGCCGATATCAAATTTCTCCTTAATGTAGGCACATGTCTGACATCCTTCAATAGCCATGTATTCTCATTCTACATCTTAACCTGAACATAACCTTTTCCAACTATACTGCAAGGCTCATCATCACCAAGAAAAACATGCCCAAAATCCCCTTGAACATAATCAACAAAATAATGCCTATGTGGAGTAGCATGAAAAGAAGCCCCTGAATCTAAAACCCAAGATTCAATAATATTATGCAAAGAAAGAATCAAAGCATCCTGACATACATTACCCGATGCCACATTTTCCTCCTTGTTTTCTTCCTGTTGTTTCTTCTTGTCTCGAAGCTCCCAACAATCCTTCTTTGCATGCCCAGACTTTCCACAGTTCCAACATACAATCTTGCTCTTGGATTTTGACCTTGCCCGATCTTTCGATTTTCCACGGTTTCCTCTATTCTTTTGTCTCCCTCTAGTTTCCACTGTCAAATCATTCCCTGAAGTAGAAGATTCCCTGAGATTTTTCTTCACATTTCCTTGCTTAGAATCACCCCTACAACATCCTCAAAATTCAACTTCGATTTCACCGAACCGAGTTGCTTACCGCCATTACCAGTTATTCCAACTTTCAGTAAAGAGCACAAATTAATAAAGCCCTAACTTCTTCATCAAATTCTATTGTAACTGAAGCTAGCATATTCACAACCGTATTAAAATCATTTAAATGATCTGCTACTAAACTATTCTCAGACATCTTCATATTAAACAACTTTTTCATTAAAAATATCTTGTTAGAGGCAGAGGGTTTTTCATACAACTTCCCTAATGCATCCATTAGATCTTTTGTAGTCTTTTCCTTTGAAACATTAAATAATACCGAAGATGCAAGACACAAATGGATCATTCCAAGTGCCTTCCGATCCAACAAATCACATTCCGCATATGTCATACTCGAGGGTTTGTTCACCTTCTCAGACATTGGAGTATAAAGATCCTTCTGATAAAGGTAATCTTCCATCTGCATCTTCCAAAGACTGAAATTCTACCCGTTGAATTTATCAACCCTAGATCTTCCATCATCTACCATAGCTCCCACTCAAGATAAAACTTTCCCTATGATTAAACACTTCAAAAAACCAAAACCAGGCTCTAATACTAATTTTCAGGGAATAAGAGATAAAATATGTGGAATAATCCCTTACATAATCACAATAGTAGAAACTAATATGTAGAAAATATTACAGATCTCAAATAAAAGTGTAGAATAAATAACACAACACAAAGAGACAATATTTAACGTGGTTCACCCAATTTGGGCTACGTCCACCAAGAATCACTTGCTCAAATTTTATTACAAGCCTCCACTCTCTCAATACAATACCTAGATCCGTTTGGAGCTATGCTCAACAAACTCTACAGAATTCACACCCAAATTCAAAGCACATCTGCAATACATTTTCTTATATATCTATCATATGCATAAGACCATATAAATAGACAATTTCTTAAGCAGTTTGATACAAAACCATGGGTATCAAAACCATGGGCAAAAACCATGGGTATCAAAAATGGGCAAAAACCGTGGGTATCAAAACAATGGGTACCGAAAAACCATGGGCCCAAAAACAGCCCATAACGGTTACCCATTACCCATGGGTTAATAAACCACCCATGAAAATTTGCTTCGGGGTTTCGCCTTGAGCCCCATCGATCGGGGGCTTCACCCCCGAACCCCCTTGACCCGCTCACCGGCGAGTGGGACCGCCGTAAAAATACCCGAGTGTAACACATAGAAGGTGTACCACACTCTAACATGAAAATAGGCTCCACAAACATAACAAAACTCTCCATAGAGGACCAAGTTGTTTACATCTCCCCGACGAATTATCTCTAATATGCAATGATATGGGTCTATAAAGGAGAGGCAAGTTAATTTTTTGATGGTGAGTTAACCACATTAGCAATTGAGTCCTTTACATTATAACCAAGTGAGTTGTCCATAGTATCTAGCCGAGGAGGTGAACTATACCGGTCAAAATGATTCCCTATGTAACACATTGCATTGTGAGTCATGAATTATCTCAATAGGTTGAGTTGACCTCTTATCTACTAATGAGTTTATAAATGAACCCTCCTCTATTATATCCTTCCATAGATTTTACCCTACAAAATCATTCAAACGAAAACCAAAGCATTGTGAAGGTGGATCCATAATACCCCTATAAACATGGTAAAGGGCGGAGATAAACAATAAAACATAACAGAGATAGATAAAATAGTGGATCCATTTTGGACAGTAACACTAAACCATTCTCATCCCACATAATGTCACATGGCTTCCCAAGTAGTTACCATATTTTCCTTTCAAAAGTTAGTCTTGTTTCATATTATTCAAATGTAATTTGTTACATTTCATTGTTCATGCACAGAAGACAATAATCTGTCTACTTCGAATATTTTAGGAGTTGGAGGTCACAGATTCAAACCCCCTCGCAAACCCTTATTTTAAAAGTAGGTGACATTTTTAGCGAAACGCACAAAGATAGCAATGGAGGTCCTCTAAAATACTTAGTTATAGCCAAACCCCCCAATTAGTGGAGAAAACCCTATTTTGGGAAAATAATCTCTATATAGCTTAGAAATTGATTCTAAGCAACTTTTGTAAAAGGAAGGGTGCCCAGAAAGGGTTGTTTTCATCTATTGTTCAAAGCAATTTTTCCGGTGGTTTTTCACATTTTGAGTCGGTTTTAGCTCTAAAGGCCACCAAGGCCTTGCGAAAGAAAAAAATTACCTCTAATTTAATTTTTCCACACAAGTGACTGGGTACGTGCACCAAGTTGGGCCCAAAAGTGGACAAAAAACCAAAAATGAACAAAATGTGATCGCATTATGTTTTCCTAGGCTTGGGAATTCATGAACCTAAAACACATGCATGCTATAACGTGTACACGTTATAACATGCACGGGTTTCTAAAGACATGGAACACGTATAGTTTTTAGCTATATGAAGTTTAGGATGGCCTAAAGGAGCCATATTTACTAAAATAAATGTTAAGTTTCTTTATACTTTTATTATTTCTTATACTTTAAATTTATTTTAGTAAATATAAGAAGTTAGGGTCACTCTACACCTAATGGAAGTGGTCCCGTAGCTCTGACAGTTATAATCTAGAAGATAGTTTTTCAAAATCTAATATGGTCAGTACTTACTCATTTTCAGAATTTTAGCAATGACCTAAAACTTTCAAGCCATATATATTGTAATCAATCTTTGTTTTGTGAAAACATATAGTCATTTTGTAGGTTTTTTGACCTCCTAATTGGATTTTGGCCCTACCACTACTTGAATTGGTAGTAATTTTGAAATTTGGACCATAATTCACTTTAGTGACCATGAATCAGCTCTATGATGCTTGTCTACTTCTTACTAAAATGAGATCCTCACTTTGTAGATAGAGGATTGCTCCCATAATGGGATTCCTTTCCTATGACAAAAATGATGTGATTGTAATGTGCCTCCTCATTGAGGTTTGATCACACTACTAGGTGTTGAATGAGTTTTTAAGAATAGTACCAAGTGAATTGCATCAAGTAAACTTAGATGATTGCTCATTCTTAGAAATAGGGTGCTCCATATAAAGATCATCCCTCCACCTTTTCGTGCTCTAAAATCATATTTTCATGTAATCAAATTCAAGATTCTCATACGTGTCTTTTCTCATATGTATTTTATAGAGATAGATGATGTCTTAATACTTCACACATTATGGTCCCGAATACCTTGGTGGTATTACTAGCTCATTTCATATTGTTCTTTGGAGAGATTTGGGTACAATGACAGAGAATCAAGATATGATTATCATCAAGGGTTAGGGTTTATAGTTTAGGGTTAAGGGTTTAGGTTTTATGCTTGTATAATTTACGGTTTAGGGTTTAGGGTTCTAGGTTTAGGGTTTAGGGTTTAGGTCTTAAGGTTTATAGTTTAGGTTTTAGGGCTTAGGGCTTAGGATTTAGGGCTTAGGGTTTAGGGCTTAGGGCTTAGGATTTAGGATTTACGGCTCAATGTTTAAGGTTTAGGGTTGAGGGTTGAGAATTTAGGGTTTAGGTTTTAGGGTTTAGGGATTAGGGATTAGGGTTTAAGGTTTAAGGGTCAGGGTTAAGGGTTTAAGGCATATGGTTTATGGTTTAGGGTTTAGGGTTTAAGGCTCAGGGTTTGGGGTTTAGGGTTTAGGGGTTAGGGTTTAAGGCTCGGTTTTAAGGGTTAAGGTTTAGGGCTCATGGTTTAAGGCTCAAGTTTTAGGACTTAGGGTATAGGCTCACCCATTCACTAAGTCCAAATTGACTCCCATTCAGAACTAAACAAGAAATATTTACTAAGTGATTGATAACCCCTTTGTGTTCTTAGCCATTCCCCTATTGTTATGCTTATTTTGAACACTTCAGGAAGTTCTATCAAATTTTATATCCATTCTAGTAGTATAAGAGCTTTCTCTTTCTCCAAAGGAGAGGATACTGTAAGAAATTTGGTTCTGATCCTACACCTCTGCATTGGTATATTATCTATGTTTCTTCCATTTCCTTTGAGATTAATTTTTGTGTTGCGATGGTTATTTTTTCCAACTTCCAATGGGTCATCCTGGCTTGCATAATACCATACATGGAAATATGAGAAATGTGAAATTTGTTTCAGAGTGTGAAGAAATTGACATTCAAGAGCACAAGTATATGTGGGGAGAAACAGGTTTGGCAAGAGATGTGTAATATGCATTACAAGGCATAAGGTAGATGTCATATCCATTTAGTTACTTGTCCCACCTCTCATAAATAACGTAGTTGTATAAGCATACTCGATGATGGTTCTAGGCACGAGACTAGGAAATATGGTCCTAATATTGATATTCAAAAAGATGAACTCACTCATGAGACCTATTAGAAATATATGAGGTTTATGGGTTAGAGCTTAGGGCTCTAGATTTAGTGTTTAGGGCTAGGGCTCAGGTTCAAGGTTTAGAGTTTAGGGTTTAGGGTTTATGATTTAGTGTTCATAGTTTAGGGTTTATTACTTTGGTTTTAGGGTTTAGGTTTTATAGTTTAGGGTTTAGGTCTCAGGGTTAAGGGTTGAGGGTTGGGTTTAAGGTCACAAAGTTTAGGGTTTAGTGTTTAGGGCTCAGGGTTTAGGGTTTAAGGTTTAGGATTTAGGGCTCAGGGTTTAGGGTTTAGGATTCAGGTGTTTATGGTTTAGGGTTTAGGGTTTAGGGGTTAGGGTTTAGGGTTTAGGATTTAGTTTTTAGGGTTTAGGGTTTAGCATTTAGGACTCATGGTTCGGTTTTTAGGGTTTTGGGTTAAGGATTTAGTATTCAAGGCTTAAGGTTTAGGGTTTATGGTTTAGGGCTTAGGGTTTAGAGTTTAGGGCTTAGGGTACATGGTTTAGGGTTTAGGGTTTAGGGTTTAGGGTTTAAGGCTCAGGGATCAGGGTGCATGGTTCAAGGCTTAGGGTTTAGGGTTTAGGGTTTAGGGCTTCAAGTTTAGGGTTTATGGCTCAAGGTTCGGGGTTCGGAGTTACAGGTTTAAGGTTTAGGGGTTAGAGCTCAGGGCTTTGGATTTAGTGTTTAGGGTTTAGGGCTCAGGGCTCAAGGTTCAAGGTTTAGGGTTTAGGGTTTAGGATTTAGTGTTTAAGGTTGAGGGTTTATTATTTTGGTTTTAGGGTTTAGGGTTTAGGGTTTATGTCTTATGGTTAAGGGTTGAGGGTTAAGGGTTTAGGTCATAGAGTTCAAGGTTCATGGTTCGGGGTTTATGGCTCGAGGTTTGGGGTTCAAAGTTATAGGTTTAAGGTTTATGGGTTAGATCTCGGGATCTAGATTTAGTGTTTAGGGTTTACTACCGAGGGCCGAGAGTTCAAGGTTTAGGGTTTAAGGTTTAAGGTATAGGGTTCAAGATTTAGTGTTCACGATTAAGGGTTTATTATTTGGTTTTAGGGTTTAGGGTTTAAGTCTTAGGGTTAAGGGTTTATGTCATAGAGTTTAGGGTTTATGGTTTAGGATTTAGGGCTTAGGATTTAGGGATTAGGGCTCGGGGTTTAGGGTTTAGGATTCAATGTTTAGGGGTTAGGTTTTAGGGTTTATGATTTAATGTTCAAGAGTTTAGGGTTTAGGGTTTAGGTTTAGGGTTTAGAATTTAGGGTTTAGGGTTTTGATTATAGAATTTAAACACTAAAATCTTTAGGTTGAATTTTGAAATCCTTAAAATTACCTATGTACTAACCAAATTATACTATAAAAATTATCTCCTAAACCGTGACTCATGGAGCTATGAGACTAGTTCCATAAGGTGCAAAGTGACCCTAATTTCTTATATTTACTAAAATAAATTTAAAGTATAAGTTTTCTTATACTTAAACATTTATTTTTGTAAATAGAAGCATGCCAAAAGCACATATAATGTTCATACTATGAAGAACGCGTACGCATTATAACGCATACGTGTTTTGTGTTTTTACTTTTTCCAAGCCATGCCTCAAGGCTTGGATCTGGTTTGGATCCCCAAGCTTGAGGCATGGACTTGCACAAACACAAAAACAACATGTTTTTGCAGGAAAATGTAAAAATGCCACTTCCACCATGATAAATCAACATAAAATGATCGATTCGTTTAAAAACAATTATACCACAATGTAGAATAGACTTTCTTCTTTATAAAAATATAATTTTTCAAATTTTCTGACTAATATAAGGTTTCCATATTATTTATTTTCTAACTATGCCTTTTTATAGCTATTTTTGAAGTTTAAACATGTCTTTCTTTCGTCGTGTATCTTTTTTTAGCTAATCAAAATTGAAAAAAAAATACTAGCCTAAACTAGGCCTAATTCTATACTGATTCAAAAAAATCTAATTTTCGACATTTTTCGAGGTAGTTATGGGGGACACATGGTCGAGTCTGTTATTTTTCAAATTTTCATTTTTTTCCTATAAAAATCATTAAAAAAATACTCGCTAAAAAAATCTAAAAATTGGAGCTTAAACTAGATGCTCCTATCTATCTTTCTAGCAAAGGGTTTTCAAAAATACTAAATGGTGCTCAAAAATGGTGGGGTGCACGAAAGTCACTCTATTATGTTTTTTAACAAAAACAGGACCACCTGTTGGTATTTTAGATATTTGACCCACTTAAACTTATATGTTTTCAATAAAATTTAATAGCTTAGAAACTAGACTCAAAATGCTACAATTCATATTTATACAACATCTTCCAATTTTGAGTGTAACTATTTCAAAAAACTTGTACAAGTTGAAGTTTTTATTTTTCAGAAAAATGCATCCACTTAAGACCCCCTTTTGGCCCCCAAATTGGTGCACTTACCCGATTGTAATATCATATTTTTAGTGTATTTATTGCATTATTTTGTGCTAACATGCCCTCTTCAAGAATAGTCCGCCACCCACTATGGCAAACAATCCTTCAAAATTTTCTTGTTTAACTTGCAGCTACTCGTGGTGATAATTATGCCACATGGAAGACCAAAATTTGAACTCAACTCGAGTTTGAAGAAATTTGGTCAGTTGTAAGTGTTTCAATAACTAGATCGGTATATGATGTTACACAACAATAACAGTTTGACAGGGTCAATTAGAAGGCAAGTTAATAATCTTATTCACATGTTTTTATAAAGTGCAACCCCACATTCGAGATGTCAAAATAGATAAATAAGAATGGGACAAGTTGAATATAATGTACAAGGCTACAAACAAGAAAACAATGTTGAATTTATAGATTCATTTGCTTACACTAAAATTCAAGCCAAATGAGAAAGTGGAGGCTTTCTTGTGGAGATTTACAACATTGAGGGCTTCACTTCTAGCCTTGGGAGAGGAGGTTTCCAATACATCTCTCATATGCATTGTTCTCATAGCACTTACTCCCCTTAACACATTTTTGTTATGACACTTAACTTGTCATACCACATCATTAGTTCCGAGAAGTTGGAGAATTTTTTGGAGCAAGAAGAGGCATTATAGAAAAATATGAAGAATAAGAAGAACATGCACTATGCTCATCGAAAGGGAATCACAAAGCAAAATCTTCCTAGAAGTCCCAAAAATAACATCAACAAAGGGACAAGAAAAATTATAAATGTCTTATCTATAAATGAGGACATGAGTTTAAATGTTATAAGTAAAACACATTCAAGAAAGGTTCATCAAGTAATTTTAGACCTCAAAATCAGCAATCAAATCGGGACAGTCACACTATAAACAAAGGGAAAATAAGGTGAACTGGAAAAAGAAACCCCATCAGCAATGAAATTTAGTTGAGCAATAAGACCATTCAGATGATGAGGACTTCTTGTACACTTCTTATTCTAGTGAACCATCCACATCGTCTAGTGCAATCTAGTATGTTTATTTGGGAGCCACTCGACACATGACCAGATGTAGAGACTAGTTCACCACTATACGAGACACACCCTCTAAAAATCATGTTTCATTGGGGGATGACTCTTCCTACACATTCCAAGGTATTGGAAACATCACTCTTCCTCTTGGTTCATGAAATTGTAGGTTATTAGATGTCTTGTATGTCCTTGGTTTGACAAAGAATTTGTTATTAGTTAGCCAACTTCTAGACCATAATCTAAACATTGATTTTGATAGTCATTCTAGTAAGAATATGTGTTTGTTTCAAGATAAATCTAAAGGCTCAAAAATTATTGCAAAATCCTCAAATGTGGGATGGATGTTCTAACTTGATTTGGTCTATAAGGATGATCATGTACTAGTGGATAATAATACTTCCTCTACATATTTGTGGCATTGGAGACTTGATCACATCAATTTTGGATATCTCGATACACTTCATCGGTATAATATGGTAAAATACTTTCCATCTCTCAAGAAAGATACAAACAAGTGTCCTAATTGTCTCATAGGAAAACAACACATAGCTTCATTCTAGAAGAGTACTTATCGAGCTCCAGGTAAGTTTGATTTGGTTCATACAGATATTTGCATTTTAAAACAACCTTGTCATTTTGGATTTCAGTATTTCATGTTATGTGTTGATGATTATTCTAGAAAATTGTGGAATTTTTGGATTCATAATAAAATTGAAGCTTTTGAGAACTTCAATAAGTTGAAATTGATATTAAGAATTATTTTAGCCATCATATCAGATATCTCCACTTAGTTCAAGGGGAATTCACCAGTAATGAGTTTAAAGCCTACCTAGAAGCTCACAACAATCATTGACATCTGCCTCCTCCACACACCGCAAAGAAGATGGTGTTATTGAGAGAAGGAACCATACTATCATGGAGATGGTGTATTGTATGATCGATGATTCTAGACTCGTAAAGATATTTTGGGCCAAACAATGAATACTACAGTATATTTGTTGAACAAAGTGCCCACAATTTCTCTTAATGGAGTAAAACCACATGACGTAAGGTTGAATCAGAAACCATCCATTGCACATCTCATATTATTCAAGTGAAAATCCAACATGCACATACCCAAGTAGAAAATAAATAAGTTGGACATGAAATCAGATAAACTCATCTTCATTGGCTACATTGAAGAGGCTCTTGGGTACAAATTGATGGATCGAAGACCAAGAAAGTCTACACCAAAGAAATATGTTGAGTTCTTTGAGAAGAAGGAAGCTAAGGCACCTTCTATAAACTCATCTGATGTAGATAGCACATTTTTGTGAAAACAAAATAATATGTTACCACTAATGATGACATTGACAATGGGGATGATGGTGATGATTAGAAAGGACCACAACCCATGGGAATAATACAATATATGCCCAAGTGGTATACAAATAAGATTCAAGATGCAAAGTTGGATGCTCCACTGGAAACATCCACCATTAGACCAGGGACTTGCAATAAAGCTTGAGAAGAGGTAAATTTTGTTTTGATGAGTAGGGTTATTGAATTTTTTAAGCCCTCTACCTGTCCAGGAATCCCTATAGTGAAAATCTTAGAAAGATGTAAAACAACACTTGGCATCTTTTCCATCTTCCACTAGGGAAGAAGCCCATTTGTTGCACATGGATATTCAAAACAAAGTACAAAGTAGATGGGACTATTGACAAGTATAAAGTGAGATTGGTATTAAAGGGGTATGCAGATAAGGAAGGCATAGACTATGAGGAGATATTTTCTCCCATGGTTAGGATTGAAATGATCAAGATGGTATTTTCTCTAGATGCATAGTTTGGATGGAAATTCCATCAGATGGACATGAAAAGTACCTTTCCGAATGGATATCTATAGGAGAAAGACTACATGACTCAACCTGAGGGTTTTTCCATACCGGATTATAAACAAAGGATTGTAGACTCATAAAATCTCTATATGGCATTAAACAGCACCCCAAGCTTAGTACATTAAAATTAATGAGCATCTCATTCAAGTATGGATTTTTAAGAAATCCATATGATCCCAATCTCTATCTTAAGATCCAAGGAGGAGAGATTGTGATATTTTTTGTATATGTCAATGATCTAGTCATTAATGATAACACAATGAATATGATCGATACTATGCAGAAATATATTAATCGATCATTTGACATGACATATCTTAGGATCCTACACTATTGTCTTGGATAGGAAGTATGGAAGAAGGAGAATCGTGTTTTTATTTCTTAGTTAAAATATACCAACATAATGCTCAAGAAATTTAGGATGTTGGATTGCACACCGATTGCTACACCCATGAAGACAAGACTCCAGTTATCTCGTCCATATCAATATCCTCTAGTAAATTCAACTCTTTATTAACAGTTGATTGGAATCTCATTTACCCGACATATACTAGATCAAATATCGCTTTTAAGTTATCTATCTTTCCGGTCTATACAGAACCTAGATTTTTTCATTAGACATTAGTAAGACAGATCTTGAGATATCTCAAGGGAACTATGGATCTTGGTCCAGGGTAAATAAATAATGATCAATTCTTCTTGATATGATATTCGATTCGATCATGCAGTAACATTGATGATAGGAAATCCACTTCTAGATTTGTATTCTTTTTTAGATCTAGACTGATATCATGGGGAAGAAAGAAACAAAACTTTATTTCTCGCTCTTCTACAAAGGATGAATATCATGTTATAGGTTGATTTGACTATGAAGTGATATGGCTACGTCACATACTTGAGGGTCTTGGAGTACCACGTAAGAAATTTAATACCTTGCACGTTGACAAGGAAATGTTCCATAAAAATAGATTTGTCTTGGAGATATATGCTTAGGAGAGAGCTTGGAGTACATGACACTCAATTTAATGAGCATTAATTAACTATAACATCATTTTTTTGTATGGGAATAAGGAGAATAAGTAGAAAAGTCTATCAACCAATCACATATATAAAAATTGGTGTATATATATATATATATCTAACTTGTTCACAATCTAGTGTTTCATGAGATAACCAAGAACATTGAGGTATAGGTTCATTTCATTCATGAGCATGTTTTGAAACATAATATACAACTTCTATTTTTCCCAATAGTTGGACAATAATCAAATATTTTCATGAAGTCACTTGCATGTGACAAATTTGAGTTGTTTAGAGATTTATTCTCCTCATCTCTTGAGCAATGCAAAATTAAGGGGGATGTTAGTGAAACTTAGTTTATTGTAAGTAATTTAGCATTATATATACCATTTTACTTTTTATCGTAGGTAAGTTGGATTTTATTGTTTATTATGGTAATCGGGATGTTACTATGGGTAATTTGTTGTTTGATTGTTATATGGTTTTATAACCATATTTGTTTTATTTCATTCATGTATTGCATTTGTTAATTGGTTGTGCATGTACAATCGCATATAGTTTTGGGAATTGCTATGCAATATCTATAAATATTGTAGCATTCCATTTCCCTGTAATCTAATGTTTTCTAGATCAAGAAAATATTGTGGCGACCTCCCTATTTCCTCTGCGAGAATCATCTCCATTTTTTGATCTACCTTTTCCACTTTTTTACACATTTGGATCTCATTTGTTCTAACTTGTACAACTAATTATTCATCTTCCCTTATGTATTTGACCTATCATTTATCGTGTATCAATCATTACAAGTATTAATGTAATATTCTATTTATGAATGGATAATTGTAAATTGATTTGATCATAATAATCCTTATTACAAACCCTTACATTTTATTTATTTTTTCACTTTCCATAAACACAATTTAATTAGGGTGTAAAAACTTGTTCTAGAAATTAGAACTAGAAAATGACCTAAGATAGGTATGTATAAACTAGGATTGTAGTATAGTATGACCTAGTCCCTTTTGTATAGTTTACTACTCCTTTGTCCTAGGTTTTTATAAATTCTAGTGATCATTAGTGGTCTATAAATGTGCTTTTTTATCACATATTAGGGTTACCACAAATGCAACAATACTTATAATGGCATGCAACAAGTAGAAAACCTTATATACCTGCAACAAACTTCACAAAACCATTAAATAATAAAAGAGAAATATGTGTGTGGTGAGGTTGGACTGACCCTAATGGTCTAGACCTACTAAACCAATACAGTGTTGCATTACATCCCCTTGAGCAAGAGTAAGCCTTATGTAGTTCTCCTAATGTAGGTGCAAGTGTGAATGTAACTCTAAGAAAACCTCTTATGTGACCTCGATATCTTAAACCAAGTGTTGTAGGAATAGCTATAGATAGACTGAAATGTACCCTTCACAATTATGTATGTAGTGCTAGTTTATGCAGATCTATAGTGAATGTTATTTAAACCTTTGATGTTTGGAAATGTGTAACCTTGGCATGATCTTAACTATGACTTAACTCATAAAGAGGGAATTTAGAATCTTTCAGCTTGTTAAGTGCTTTAAAACTAATGTATGTGTTGCTCTTAAAGATATGTTGTTGTTTTAGATGGAAATAGGAGAGCTTGAACATGATTTTGAATGATATTTGTAAGAGTGTCTCTTGAAAATGTCGGTGAGTTCAAATGGTGAATTAAACTTGTTTATATAGATGTTCACGATTACTATATCACACTAAATCTGACCTAGGGGATAGAAAATGACCCATAGAAAAATAAAAAATTAAGGAATTAGTCATTATATGTGTTAGGATAGGTTCATATGTGTCGATCCAGTTGTGGGAATATAGGGTTTCATATAAGCAGTTGATGCAATTAATCTAGAGTTTCATGTGAGATGTTTGGGATTTATGATTTACTTTATATTTATGTGACTTAGTATATTAATGAATGAAAAGAGTATGAAATAGATAAATTCATGTAATGGTAACAAGAATACAACACATGGGCTTAGGATGCATGCACAAGTCATAGTGTAGGGATGAAGTTAAAGTTATAATTGCCAAATGATAAACTACCAAATTTATGTGTCTATAATAATTACTAAATGTGTAAATGATAATTAAGTTAATATACTAAATCTAAAGATCCTAAAACATTTACCAACCAAATATGTAAATAAGCAAGCTCTAAATAAGATAGATTATAAGTTAGGGTTAGGGTTTAGAATGATTGCACTATTACACGAGATCTGTAAGTTTAACATAGGATTGAGATTGTCTAAATGGGATGTGTATAGTGTCATAAATGAGCCTATAAATTTTGGAGTGATAAATTTGAGTGCAAGGTAGGTCCTCTTAAATGGGGTAATTTGTTTTGGATGATTATGCCCAAGATGGATGATTTTTCCTTCTTATTATGACCTAGATCTGAGTTATGGTACCTAAACACTTTATGTCTCTAAGTTCAAAATTTTTGTTCGTATGTTCTTGATCATGTTTATGTAATGGATATGAGCTCCTTATCCTTCTCTTTCCATTTGAAGGACCTAAATAGGGGTTAGTTTGATCATGGTCAAGCTTCCACAACCCTTTGTTGAATTGATATTTTATTACATAACAATACTCCAAATATGTCTTAGACCGATGTATGTCTCCCACCCAAAATATGTGAAAATTTCCAATAATATTGTGTTTGGAAAAGAGAAACCTTAATAAAGTGGCCTTTAACAACTTGGAAATGATATTTGCTATAAATTATAGCATGTGATAATTGTATAGGTAAGCAATATGAGATGTATTTAGACTTGGTAGCTTGTTGGTGTGCTTTAATGAGGACTAGAGCAATGATAGTCCTTTTCTTGTGTGTTTTACATGTGTGATCCCCTATATAGCCAAATATTTGAGAGATGAATCCCCTACAACGAGTACAATGATTATGTTATTGTATCTAACTTATGCATATGGTTTTACCACTCAATTGGCCCTAAGATAACATGGGTAACTTGTACATTTAAAAATTGATTGGCATGAGTTTTGGAATAAAAAATATGGCTAGGGTAAAAATGTTGGTCTTTTGATCCGCATTGGGTGATTCTTCCCCAACTTAGTTTAAAACATAATCTAAAATCGAGAGAAAGGTGTTCAAAGGTCTAAATATGTGTTATTTAAATAACATGAAGGTTCTTGATGAGCTCAAGTTGAGTAACAAGTGTGGCCTATCAGTTGTGTAGTATTGAATTGAGAAAGATGTGTGTAGGACTGAGTCAATTAGTTATGTAAATGGAAATAAATCCGAAATGAATATTTCCAAGTTTCTTTGGTCCAAATTTAGGGTATTGCAAGTATTGAATAAAGAGGCAAGTAGTGCTACAAAAGAGATAACATTGGAAGATATGTGTATGAGAATAATAAATTACCATTATATAGAGATTGATGGTTTTATTATAGTAATTAATCAATGGAAAAAGGTTAAGAGGATGAAAAAAGAAGTTGTAGTAAAAGAGGATTTGTAGAAGAGATACATTATAACAATGATGGTGTTGAATGGGCTAATACTCATGAGAATGATTGGATTTTTTTGTTTCTTGGTAGGTATGAGTGAATTTACAAAATAAGAGGAGAGTGGGCCTTCATAGTCCAATCATGGGATATATCATATGGCTATAAGTATGGTGAGGAGTATATGTGTGATTATTTAATAATGTATCCATAGTAGAAGAAGTGGAGGATGAGGTGTACTCTTGCACTACTACATATAGTTAAATTAACATAACAATTTGTGTCAAATTCATGTCATTTCCTTTTTATTTAATTCTATTTTTGATGGAAAATTTAAAGTGATTATGGCACGATTATTGTGGTACAAAAGTAGTGTAAACTAGCATAATTTTTCACCACTATCACCCCTAACTTTATAAGTAAAACGAGGCAACGCCTTCCACATCCTATAATTCAAAAAAAAATAAAGTGCTATAGAAAAATTTCATGGGTCAAATACAAAGGAGGAAAATTGGGTAGAAGAGGAAAATATAAAGAAAACAAATTATGTGTGTAAGAAGAAGAAAATGGTGTTGGGTTTATAATATTAAATGGGAAACTACTTATTTAGAAACCCACCAAAGATTGTATGTTTTTGGTTTATAGATTATATTTAAAATATAAGCATGATAGACCCTAAAGCGGGTCATATTTAAAAGTGGATCATGACCACCCACCTTATATATAACAAGGTGATCTCATTAGAGATCGATTACATAGATGTTGGTAACATTTATGTGAGCTATATGAGTGAGATGATAGAGAAATAGTGGGAGTGTTGGGTGAAAGTTTATTCTCAATAAAGATAAGTGATTTTCAGTGGGTTTTTTACCTTCCAAGGTTTTCCCACTTATATCTTGTGTCATTGTGTTCATTTACTTTCATGTTTATGTTATTTACATATTGTAATCTGCAATATAAACATCTTAATCTATGTTTTTAATTACTACACTTCATAAACTATAATCTTCAAGACAATTTATATTATGGATTTATAATTTGTAACATTATTTATCCCTTAAATTTCCTAACATGGTATCAAAACCTGTGTTTATGCATGTGCAAGATATATTTGGATGTTTTTGATTTGTAGGTGTAAAGAAACTTGAAGATTTTCAAATCTGTAAAACCCTAACTTGCTTTGTGGTTTGCTTCAAGTTTATCAGGTTCAAAACTCTAATTCCCACCAAAATAATTTGAATTTGAATGATCTGAAGTGTTAAATCATTTAAAGAAGATTTTATATTGATTTTACATATGTTTATATCATCCACAATGTTGTGTGTCTAGATTCACATTTTTCACCATATGTTTCCTTCTTTTATGTTTATCATATCTTTACATCAATTTCTAAGTCTTAAGTGGCTTATATGGATGTTTCTCCTTTTTTAGCCATTTTATAGTTGGTGTGTGACTTATTGGAATAGTTCACACATTTTTAGTGTTGCACAACTTTTTTAGGCTTACACAAGTATTTTTAGTGTTACATGGTTTTTCTTAGTCTTTCATGGCCTTTTTAACTTGAGCGGAATTATTTCTTTTTCTATGGCTTTTCACCTGATTTTTGTGTGGGTGTTTTGTTTTTGGATTCATTTTGTTTGTTGTGTGGACTTGTTATATTTCATGGCTCTCTTACGTGTTTCCTAGATTCTTTATTCCGAACTTCAAGACTTCTTCATGTGTTTTCTCTTTGTACATTTACCTTTGTAGAACTTTTTAGCATGTATTTCATGCTTTGCAACTTCTTCTAAAGGTCTACCTCTATTTTGAGACTTTCCTTTATTCCACATACTTTTAGTGTCTCACGGAAATTCCTTTATTCTACGAAATTTTAGTGTCTCGTGGACTTTCCTTTGTTCTATAGACTTTTAGTGTCTCGCGGACTTTCCTTTGTTCTGTGAACTTTTAGTGTCCCATGGAATTTTATTTTTTCCGTGGGTTTTGGTTGTTTTTATCTATGGAACATAATTTTAGTATAAAGTGGCTTGTCAATTTTTTCAAAAGGTCGTATCTTTTTTCTCAATGCCTTGTGGCCTCTCGTTCTTTAGTTATTTTTGTTATGTAGTAATCCATCTTGGTATTAGAACCTTGTTTGAGTGTTTTCATCAAGTTATAAGTTATTTTATTTGAGTTGTAATCTATTGTAGATTATTCCTTTGTACCACGATCTTTGTAAGTTCTGAAACCCGCCTAACATTGTGTCTTTGAATTTTGCTAAGTTTTCCTTAAAATGGCTAGTTCTTCTAGTTTTTCCATGGATAAATCTCAACTTTTAAATGGAAATAATTACAATATCTGGAGAATTAGGATTAAGGATATCCTTATGGCTAGAAAGCTATGGGATTTAATTAATGGTGTTGAGAAGAAACCCACTTGAGGACACAAGCTACTCCTGATAAATTAAGTGTTTTCTCTCAAAAATCCCAAGAGGCTATGTCCATATTATTGAAAAGTATCAAAGATGAGTTCTTGTTGCATATTGGACATATGAAATCTCTAGTTGATGCATGGGATCAATTGCAAACTATGCATGAGGGTAGCCACCTCTCTAGGATAATTAAGTTAATCATGGAATTGTTTACAACCCCTATGAAAGTTGATGAAAAGGTTGTTAATTACCTAGCTAAAATTAAGGATATTAAAGCTCAATTAGATGGATGTAATTATGAATTGTTTCATGATAAGTTACTTTACTTTATTATTCAAATTAACATTCATGAAAAGTTTAGAAACTTCATCTCTATTCTAAATTCTAAATATCAAAATGAAGATGATTTACCTGATTTAGACACATTGTCTTCTCTCCTTATTCAAGAAGAGAGTGTCATGAAGAACTTTGACTCAAAATAAAATGTCTCTCATAAATTGTTCTCTCAAAGTCAAAAGTCTTCTAAAAATCAGAATAACAATAATACAAATCAACAATCAAACTTTAGATCCAAGTTTAAACCTAAGCACAATAGGAATAATCAGAAGTTTAAAGTAAATTTTGATGGCACTTGTAACAATTGTGGTAAATTTGGTCATAAATCAGTTGATTGTCATGCTAACAAGTCTCATAAAAATCCTAAGAATAAGAACAAACAATAAAAATAATAAGAATAATAAAAATCAGAGTCATACTAACAACCAAGCCAATAATGTTGAGCAATTTATTGCTCTTTATACTGCCCTTTCAGCCTCCATGATAGTGGTTCATCTAGACATATGACATATATGCATGATATTCTTCATGATGTAGTTGAATGTCATGAAAATATTTATCTAGGAGATAACTTTGTCATCAATTTTGAATGTTGTGGCAATGTTAAAATGAAATAATTAGAAATGTGTTATTTGTTCCTAACTTAAAGAAGAACATTTTATCTTGTTCACAATTAACTAAAGATGACTATAAAGTTGTGTTATTACAAGATAAATGGTATGTTAAAAATGAGCTTGGTAAAGTAATTACTTTGTTGGTTTACAAAAGAATGGATTGTATTTTTTATGGATTTGTTGTTGAATCTTGTCTTTCCACTTCTTGTAATGTTGTTTAATTTTGACATGAAAGGCTTGGGCATGTAAAATTTAAGATTTTGTATGAGATGTCCCACCTTAACCTTGTTGTAGGTCTTCCTAAGATAAAATCATATCATGAATCTTGTGAAATTTGCTTGTGTGGTAAGCAACATGTATAACCATTTCACAAACACCATGAGTCTAATTCCTCTTACTTTCTTGATTTAATTCATAGTGATGTTAGAGGTCCTTTGGAAGTACCTTCTCTTGGTGGTGCTTTATATTTTATTATTTTTATTGATGATTTCTCAAGAATTACTTGGTCTTATTACATTAGGAAATTTTTTTATGTCTTATCTAAGTTTCAAGAGTTTAAATCCCTTGTTGAAAACATGGCTAATCTAAAAATTAAAAGAATCAAAATTGATAATGGAGGTGAGTATGTTAATAAGAGGTTTGATGAGTTTTTTTATGTAGTGGAATTAAAAGGGAGCTAACCACTCATTATTCTCCTCGGTAAAAAAATCGCACAAATTGAAAGAAATAATATAACCATCATAGAAATGGATAAGACTATGTTTCATGCTTCTAATATGCCTAAGTTTCTATGGGCTGAAGCAATGAACACTGTTGTTCATATCCTTAATAGATTTCCCACAAAATCTTTACATCAAATCACACCTCATGAAAAATAGACTAAACAAAAACATGATATCTCTTATTTAAATATATTTAGCAGCCTTGCTTCTCTTCTTATTCCTAAAGTTAAAAGACAAAAGTTTAATCCTACCTCTTACTCTTGCATCTATGTTGGGTGTGACAGTAAAACAAAGGATTAATATTATCTTATCTAGCTAAGCATGTGATTCTAGAAAATAGGAATGTGCATGTTCTTGATAAAAAAAATTAAATATGCCTCTCTTCCCTCTTCTGAGTTTCCTATGTTTGAAACTGATTTTTAGATGACAATCCTTGCTTCAACAATATGGAATCTAATTTGAAAGACTCTAATCATCCTTATAATAATATTATGGATGTAGAAATAGGGGGTATTCTTCTCAATCCTTATCTCAATCTAGGAATCCTAAATGGTCCAAAATTTGGTTTCAAACTCTCATCCTAACGATTTGAGAAAGATGACCCGTAGTCAACATTCTTATCATGCCTTGTCAACCATATATGAGTTTGAACCTCAATATTTTGAAGAATCCATCTGTATGAAATATGGATTGCAGTTATGGAAGTTTAATACAATGCTCTAATTAAAAATCAAACTTGGGAATCAATCCTTCTTCCTTATAAAAGAAGCATTGTAGGCTCTAGATGGTTGTATAAAATCAAATATAATTATGCTGGTAAGATTGATAAATTCAAGGATATATTAGTTGTTAGAGGGTTTACTCAAAAACCTGGTTTGGATTATGTTGAAACCTTTTCTCATGTTGCCAAAATGAGCATTGTTATAATTCTTCTAGCCATAGCTGCTCAACATGGTTGGGAGATTCACCAAATGGATGTTAAAAATGTCTTTTTAAATGGTGATTTGAAAGAATAAATTTATATGCATCAACCTAAAGGTTTTGAAGAACCTGGAAAATAATTATATGTGTGTAAACTTAAGAAATCTTTGTATGGTCTTAAACAAGCTCCTAGAGCTTGGTATGCTAAGATAAATAGTTTCTTTCATGAGCTTGGTTTCTCTAACTATTTTGTTGATAATGATTTATTTGTCAAGTATGAAAACAATCATGTTATCATTATTGTCTTATATGTTGATGATCTCTTGATTACTAGTAGTGATAAGAATCTAATTCTTAGAATCAAAGAGAAGTTAAGACAATGTTTTGAAATGACTGATTTAGGACTATTAAATCGTTTTCACAAATCTATTATTATATCACAAACATGGTATGTTTCTAACCTTCTTAAAAGGTTTAATATGATTGATTGTAAGACTATCTCTACTCCTATAGAAGTTGGTGTTAAATTATATCCAAAACCTTATTGTGATAAATTTAATCCTACTTTATATAGATATTTGGTTGGTATTTTGATTTATTTAACCGTCACTAGGCCTGATATATCATATGCATTTGGAATTATTTCTAGATTCATGTAGGATCCTTACGAGGGCCATTGGAAAATGGAAAAAAAAGATTTTAAGGTATATAAAAGGTACAATCAATTATGGCTTGTGTTATTCTTCTTGTGATAATGCAATTCTATTTGGTTATTGTGATTCTAACCATGTTGGTGATATTTTGGATAGAAAATATACTTTTGGATATGTTTTCAAGTTGGGTGTAGGTGCAATAACTTGGAGTAGTAAGAAGCAACCAATAGTATCTATCTCTTCTACTGAAGTAGAGTATAGAAGTGTTATGGAAGCAGAAAAAGAATTCATGTGGCTCAAAAGACTATTGGAAGAACTTCAAAGCACTCTACTTCTATGTGACAACCAAATTTGTATTTATCTTGCAAAAAATCTAGTCCAACATCAAATAACCAAGCATATTGAGATCCATATGCACTTCATCTAGGAAAAATTATCAATGGTGATATAGATCTCAAGTTTTGTTCCACTAAAGAGCAGGTTGCAGACATTTTTACTAAGCCCTTGGGTGCTACAAAGTTCTGTAAATTCCGTGTTATGTTCGGAATTTCAAATATTATCTCTTATGATCATGTGGATGACATTGATCTCCACCTCGAATAATCTCAACATGTGTTTTTAGCTCTTATGTTCATATGAATGAAGTTAATCTTCACCTCTAAATCATATGAGTTTTGGCCTTTCGAGCTTCCTTGGGAAAAATAAGAAACAAGCATATTATATGGTTTTTCTTATGTAATTCCATCTCTTAATGGCTTGATTGTGTCAAAATGGATACTCCCTAGACTATTTCTATGTTGTTTAAGTAAATTGTTGTGTATGTGAAGTTTACTTATAATCCCCAACAAAACATTAGATATGAAGAGTTTATTAACTCCATAATCTTATGTAAGACTTCATCCTTAATCACTTTATCTTGAGAATTTGTAATGTTCCTTTGTATTGTGGTTTTTATAGAATCTGTGGAACACTGCTTTGAACCATGGAAAAATAGTTTATTATAGCTTCTCTAAAACCCGCACTACGTGTATGGTTATTTGTAGCTTGTATAAGCCGCAGGACACTGGGGTAGTGTACCGCGGAGTTGAAAAATCCATCGGATCTTTGTTGTAGTGCACTATGGAACTATAAAACCCACTAAAAAGTGTTTGTTCCATACTAGGCTAAATCACTTGTTGATTTATGGATTTTAATTCCTTTTGTACCAAAAGATGACTGGCATGTATTATTTAGAACAAACTTTGACATGTAACATAATTTTTTCATGTTTTCCTACTTAACATTAAGGGGATTGTTGGCTTTATAATATTGAGTGGGAAACTTCTTATTTAGAAACCCGCCAAAGACTAGTATGTTTTTGGCTTATAGCTTATATTTAAAATATAAGCATGATAGACCCCAAAGCGGGTTGGCTTTAAGAGTGGATCATGACCACCCACCTTATATATAACAAGGTGATCTCATTAGAGATCAGCTACAACAATTGTTGGTAATATTTATGTGAGATGATAGAGAAATAGTGGGAGTGTTTGGTGAAATCTTGTTCTCAGTAAAGATAAGTGATTTTTCAATGGTTTTTTTACCTTCCAAGATTTTCCCACTTATATCTTGTATCACTATGTTCATTTACTTTAAAAAAATTGTTTACATATTGTAAGTTGTGGTATAAATATATCAATCTATGTTTTTAATTACTACACTTCATAAAATATAATCTTTGATAATTTATATTGTGGATTTATAATTTGTAACATTATTTATCCCTTAAATTTCCTAACAAATGGAAGAAGACGTGTATGGACAAAACAACTATACACACCTTTGAGGAGGACAAACATGACAAAGATGGGGGAAATGATATATTTGTACAACCAATGAGGAAGAGTTAGAAGAGGAGGAATACTCCAAAACCAAATACGAGAGGCATATACATGGTTTTTATTAAAAAAATTGTAAAGAATATATAAATTTATTTCATAGAAAAAACCCAAATCCTAGCAAAAAGAAAAGGTAAAACTTTAGAAATAAAAATAGCTAACCTTAGGAAAAAACAACAGACCCTAGCCAAAAAAACCAAACCCTAGCTATATATTGCAAACCATGGTAAAAAACAATAAACCCTAGCAAAAACTAGAAAAACAAACAATAAAACCTAGTAAAAACATAAAACTCTAGAAACAAACAAAACAAAAAACCTAGAAATAAAAAATAAACCCTAGCGAAAAATAGCAAACCCTAGAAATAAAAAACAATATACCAAAGCAAACAAATAGTAAACCATAAAGAAAGAAAACTAGGAAAAATAACAAACTAGCAAAAAAATCTAGCAAAAGAAAAATAATTGTATGAAAAAGACAACAAAACTAGTAAAAATAACAAACCCTAAACCGAAAAACTATGAAAATAAATAAAAAAGTGTCGCAAATAATTGAAAAACCCTTGTAAAGAAAAACCCTATAAAAACAAACAACAAAGCTTGGCAAAAAAATCAAACCTTAGTCAAAAACAAACCCCGCAAAAAAATTATAAAAGAAACCTTGTGATTTTTAAAAATTTGGTAAATGATTTTATTGATTTACTTTTAGATATCAAGCACATAAAAAGAGAAACCCCATGATCATCTCTTAATTATTTTGAAAAGGGTGTTGCATAGTGTGGGGTGTGGTGAAACTAGTGTTTGTGAAGCCACCACGCTAGATATAAAGGAGTAATCCACCCATCAATATGACACTAGTCATGTACCTTGATAACCATATCATGTACATCATGATTCATATGTGAATTGTATTCTGATGTGCATCAACGATATACAAGTGATGGGATTTTCAAGATTGAATATCATGTTTTACATGCTACAAGGAGCCAAGGAGGTAACATATTATTTTATTCTCGTAATATTTGTAGTCATGTTCAAACATTTATTTTACAATTTATTGGAGTTTTCAATTTATTGGAATTTTTAATTTATCATTTAATTGTAGATCCTCCTTTTTAGTGTCGTATATTCACAACCCCGTATATCTCATGATCAACAATATAAAAGTGGTGACATTTGTGAGATGGTTTGTCATGTTTCACCTAATTCAAGGGAGGTGGGGAGGTAAATTGTTAGTTTATTATATAATATTTTTAGTCATGTTCAACAATTTTTTTATAATTTATTTGATATTTTAAATTTATTGTATAATCATAAACACTCGTCTTTCGTGTCAATGTCATGCATCCTTGAAAATTTTGTGCTTACTAATATAAATGACACGAGACCACCCCCAAAGGTGTTGAGGAGGTCTTTCCTACGGGGATGAGGGGAGATATAAATTCTTCACCCGATTTTAACAAGGACCAACCATCTCATCTAACATTAAATGAATTTAAGTATCAAGTATGGGGAATTTGTATGTGAAATCGTATGTGAGTCGTGTTATGAAAATAATACAAGATGTTCGTGGCAAGTAAGTATTAGTGTACCATTTTTAATTTAATCATTTTTCTTGTATGTCATCAAAAATTTAAAATTATTTTATTTTTGTTATTTTGTTTCAGGAACTTCCAAAAAGTATTATTGTGTGAGCAAATGTATTATTTTCTAACAATTGTCGTGCGGGAATATAAATTTTAACTAATTAAGCATAAAAATAGTTACTTGCTTATACTAAAAAAGAGTTTTGTAATGCCTACTATGATGTGGGGATTATTGAAAAAAATTGTGATAGAGGCACTTAGGAGGATGAGACTTGACATAGATGGGTATGACAATGAAATAAATTAAAACGATGTTTTAAATTTATTTATATGTTTATATTAATTTATGACAAATTTAATGTGTAGGAGAATTATAGGGGTAATACACATGAGGAGATACTAGTGTGCCCATTTGTATGCATGAATGCATCTTCATGGAAAATACAATGTGAAAAGTGGTGCAAACAGGACCTAAAATGAGTGATAATTTGAAAAAATAAAGAAAAAGTGAAACAAATTGTGTTTTTGTCATATTCATGAATTACAAGCTATTTATGTACTTATTAATATAGGGGTCCAAAGTATCTATGACAAAATCCCACCATGACAAAATCCCACCAAGACAAAATGAGTCAAAAGAATTAGGTGACTCACCGTTTGGGAATAATAAGCATAAATGAGGTTGTCTGCAATTTTTTAATTTATTTAAATAATGTAGTATATAATTTTATTGTTCATACCTCAATTATGTTTGTAACTTTAAATTATTTTTACAAGAGAATATATACGACTTCAAAACCACTAATCAAGTGTAGGCACAAATCAAAGTTGTTCGATGGAACTTTGATGCATTCTCATGGGTTTGTACCAAGAAGACACGATTAATTTCTTAAATAATTATTAAAAATAGGTAGTTAAAAGATATTAAATTTGAAATATTTTCATAATAATTAAATAATGTCATTGTAGGTGGATAAACCATCGCTTTAGTTAATACCCTTGACTTTAGAGAGGGTACTGATGATGATGATCATGACTACAACTATGACAACCCATCATTGCATGGAATGGAAAATAGTATAAATAATGCTAACAATAAGCTGCATAGACTATTATGATGATAATGAGCTCATAGATGATGATGGCAATGATCATTTGATGGTTTAGCTAGTTCGTGGTAATAGTAGTAACTTTTACATAAATTGTAATTTGAATTCATGTTATTGTATTGTACATGAGAAATTAATTATTTTCTCATATTTGAGAGTATATTGTTATCTTTATGATTAACTTACCTAAAACATTATTTTATGTTTGGAAACTGGTCTATGTTATTTTCGTAATCTTATTTTTTATTTTTAAATTATGTAAAAAAATTCCAATGTGATATATTATTTTAGTGTTTTAATTTATTTTTAAAAACTTATTTTTATTTTTATTCTATTATAATTAAAACAAAACTTAATTTTAATTTAATTCAATTATTTTCTATATTATCCATTTAAATATTATTAATTGTTTTTGTAGAAATGGTGTTCAATATCATTTTTAGCATATGTATTTCTAATTTAAAATATGTTAATTTTGTTTCACATTTAAGAATATTAAAAATATAAATTTGTGTGTGTATAAATTTAAAAAATAAATGTAATATAATTATTTGATATTTTAAATAATTATGTTATATTTTTTAAAAATATCTACCGAACAAATTTTATGTCACTTTTGCAACACTTGATAATACAAAAATGTAGCACAAAAGTGATGTAACTATGGTGCAAAGGTAGCGTAATTAAAAATGTTTAGTCGTGTTAAGTTGTGTAGCCTTCCTTAAGGAAGAATGACCAAAAAAATCCAAAAAGATCGATTTCTAATGCAAAATTTAACCAAACAATGGCATTAGTTCCATTTTGTGTGGTAGTTTTGGGGAAAAGGGGTCTTTGGTTGGAATGATGAGTGGTATGAGTTATAAAAGGGAGGAAATTAAAATATTTATGTTTCTATTTGAGGAAGAGGTGGTTGGTTCAAAGCTCATGAGGGATACTAAACAAATGATGTTGATCCCACGTAGTTGCAATGTATGAATAATGGTGGGTTAAATACCACACAAGGATGAAAGATGAAAAACAAGTGTATTTGAGGTGGTGAATGGACTATGTCCGTGAAATGGGTAAAAAAAAGAGAGCAATAATCACTAATATCTGGATGAGAGTGGTTTATGGACCAACTAGTGGCTATAAAAGGAGAAAGGAACAAAAAGAAAATTTTCATAGGTATCTAACTAGGTGGAAGGGAATATTGTGGTCATGCAAAGTGGCCAAGAGAGTGGTTAAATCACTCACATTAACTTTGTGATAATGAACTCAAACATTTTATACCTCATATGTCCGATGTAGGAGCATCCAAGGAGTACAAGCAATCTTGCATCACCCCAAAATAATAGGTTTTTGTTTGTGTGAGTTAGTAATTATTTTCATCATTTTAACATGGTGAATTTAATCCTAAGGAGGCATCAATAATCCAAAAATTCAATGGCATAAAGCACATCATATGATATCAATTTTAAGTATCCACAAGATTTTTAAGAAAATGATATATTTTATCAATTATTAGTAGATTTTTGGAAATGGTTGTGTCCATTAAAGGGATAAAAGTTATAGGTCTTGAGGTAGAGGGAAAAAAACACCAAAAGAGCACCTAACAACAGAATTTGATCATATACTTGGATTCTCCTCAAAAAAATATGCAAGTTAAAAAACACTAGATTTTTAGTTTATATGTAAAAGTTATGGTCTCCTAAAGTTATTGGACATCTTTAACTGATAAAATGCATTTAGAGCCTAGATTTTCATACCATCCCATGAACTTCCTTTGTTTGAGCCACATTATTATAAAAAAATTGGTGTCACCACTTTTAGTTTCATAAAGGAAGTAATTTCCCATGATGATTAATTGTCATATATTGAGCATTTTCAAGATATTAGGAGTTCTAAGTGATAGTCCAAAATGTCGGGGGATGTTATAATGATTCAAATTCTTGGATGAGAGTTAGAATTGAAAAAAGGAAGGAATTATCAAGAGACATAATTTAGATTTGGAGTGACATTTGGTTTCGGTTTGATTAGAGAGAAAAAGAGACATTATCAAGTCTAGGAGGGACTACATGAGGTATTAGATCTTCCTCATGTATAAATAATCTTGTAAAGGTAAGTGAGTGTAAGGATGTGTGTTTTAATCAAATCTTGGGGAGTGTAAGCATGTTGTTGAATGTAATACAGAGTGTTGAGTTTCAAGTTTGAGAAATGTGTTTGGGTGTGTGTGTTTATAAGAGAATGAGTGAAAATCCTTGTTACGGGAGTAAGGATACCATTAATCTAGTTCCCTCACCCAATCTATATCAAAACATAATATGGAAAATAGTGATGAATAGAAACTAACTAAAAACATAGAGGCTACATTTGTGGTAGGAAACTATAAAACTAGAAATGTGTTTACACCCTAGTTATATTTTATTATGTTATCATACAATAACTATAGAGCATGTAACGGTTTGCAACATGTAGACTATTATGATATAATTAACTTCCATCATCAATTATACACATTTAGAATAATTCATTCAAACTTGAAATGATTTAAAAATTGATAAATGATAATTACTTGCTCAAATACACAAGAGGAGAATATACTTATTTATGCAGACAATCTAGGAATATATGGATGTGCATGTTAGTGAACTAGAATGACCTAGAATTGTAGATGTTTTAGTTAAAGTTCTAAAGTTGGAAACCCAACATGGGCAAGATTGTACAACTTCTATATGGTCTATACCTGATCAATACGATCCTAACTTGAAACTATACGGTCTTGACCCTTTGATGGTCTAGAGTTGTAACTTCTCATGTGTTTTACTTATCTAGAAATGATTTAAATTGTATATCACTCTTTCTCAAACAACTTCAGGATGACCTTGAATAACCTACAACAAATATAAAAACCCTAGAAACCTACACAACCTTTCATCGAGCATTAGCAAAAGCAAAAGGATAAAACATGTGTGTGTGACGAGGCTATACCACCATTGGTGTCAAACTCCCAACTATTTAACCAATCCAAATACATACTACATGACCTCATTATGGTATCAATCCTCGTGTAGTTCTCTTAGGTGTTTGTGTAAGTGTGAATAACTAACCAACACCCTTGGGGTGCCCTCGCGTCTCTTGACACCAATATAGTGGGCTAATTGCATAATATAGAATGTACCCAATGTGGTAGTAGTGAGATGTGGTGTGCCTCATCTATGTTACCTAACCCTTTGTTGATTTAAACCCTTACTCAATGCTCAAAATGACTTTTATCTTTATAAGAAATGACTCTATGACCTTTACATACTTGGAAATGGATGAAGCTAAACTCTCTGAGTATGTTGAGTACTTCAGACTTGTAGCAGGGACTCCTTTAGATGATGTGTAACTTATATGGGTGGATTTATGAACTCTTTAAGTGCCTTCGGAAATATAATTGTAATACTAGCTTGTAAGAGTGCCAAGTGAGTTAGGAGGTGATAATGACTTGCTTATATAGCCTTCCATAGGTGAAATATTATAATAAGGTTTATCGAATGAATATGAAATGACCCAAATAATAATTTTAGATTTAAATAAGATTTTTTTAATGTGAAGGGGCATGACCGTAAAGGTCAACCAAGACCAAACCTTACATCTCGACGTTTTCATACATTTTCAAACCAGAGAGATGAATACCAAAACTAAATTTTGTTTCATGAATATCAAAGGTGTTATACTATTTTTATTAAATAATATTCTCAAAATTAATGACAGAGTAGAGTGTAAATATAAGTAAGTTGTAGAAAAGATAGAGAGATGAGGATATTGGATTATGAATGCTAGTATTTTTCTTAGCAAGGGAACATGGTCAAACTTGGCATTTCCTAAGGAAAAGTTACCAAAATTTAGTGTCTACATTTTCCCTCATTAAGTGTGTATTAAAAAATTGCATGCTTAAAGGAAAAATATACCTAAGTGTGCATACACACTTTTCCCTTGCTTGAAAATGTTTCTTAATGTGTTGGTGTTGGCATACTCCATGATTAAACTTGTAACGCAAAAGTCTAGTCGAGTGTTTATGATAGAAACTAGACTTTAACTCAAAAATATAGATAATGTTTATAACTTTGAATATTGCAATAATTACACAAAGGTGATGCAAAACATGGAAGGAATACACATGTTTGTTTTGTGGAGGGAGGAACTCCTATTGTTTCCATGCCTTGGAGACTTAGAATTTTCTACAAAGATGTCGAGGATTGAGGGTGGTTAGTCCCTAGTGTTGTGTCATAGGAGATAATAGAGGAGAGGAATTAGGTTTTCCCCATTTTTGAAATTTTTATAGAGAGGAATCATTTAGAATATGAAGAACCCATGTGTTTAGATGTCTTCTTTATTTGATAATTTGGTGAGAGAGGAGGAAAGAGTATTCTACAAATCCTTAATTTTTCTTCGACACTTTCCACATTTGGGAATTTGGTGAGAGAAGAGGAAAGAGTAGTCAACAAGACTTCGGTTTGATTTTAACACTTTCCACTAAACCCATAGACCACATTGTTGTAAATAGATCAAGGCAATTTGTACCAACTCAAAAATTATACCTTTGAAGAAATGGACAATTTCATTCCCCATAAGGTGGTATTGGGACTAAAGTAATCGTGTAGAAATTTGAAACATGGAAGGGGAGGAGGCTCATGCCCTCAAACCTTGTTTTGCAACTAAATTTGAATAGTGTCATAAAGAAGGAATGAAGTAACCATGCCCCTAGTAACTTACTTTCATTTGTGTCATATGTATTTGTAAATATATGAAATTCATGTAAATAACTGATAACATATGTAGAAATTGAAAATTATAGATAATATTCACCCCGAGTAAGAACTTTTATCATGGTCAAGACCGTACAAGGGTCTTACATGTATTGTACATTTTTGAACTTATTTAAATTATACCACATTTTAGTATCTATGAAATTTTATTAGGATCCAAGCCCTATGAAAATTTGATCATGTATCTTGTATCTTGTGTGTAGATGTAGAAATGTCCTAATGAATGCCCCCTATTTTGAGGCATGTGTGATAAAGAATTTAAGCATGTGGCTCAATATTATACATGTATACCCATGTATAATATGTCTATAATTTTGCAAGATCACATAGAAGGTTGAAATGGTGGCCAAATTTGAGAACCCATACTTGTAAAATGGGTTGTGCAGGCAACCATGATGCAAAGAAAAAATAACATGCAAAAAGAAAAAAAATGAATACATGTGTAAAACTACTAGTAACAACAAAGAAAAGTAGCAATCATGTCCTACTCCATAGGAGATCAAGTATAGAAACATCATAATAAACATGTTAGGATCTATAATAGAGACAACAAAGTAACAATCAAGCATGTCATAAGCCATAATAAAAATAATTTTGTGATCAACAAAGTGTAAGCCAAGTATGTCATAAGATAACAATATAAACATCAATGTATAATCAAGTAAGTAATAACAATATCAATAGGTACATTATTCTAATATAATTAACTTCCAACATTAATTATACACAATTAGTTTAATAAAATTTAAATCAATGTAAGGAAACTATTGATCAAATAAATATAATAGTATTCAAGCAAGATCTAGCTATAGAAATATAACCAAGAGTGATAGATAGGGTTTATAGAATGACTCAACTTACCTCTAAAGGTATGAACTAATTTTGGGTTGGTGAATGATCTAGAAAGGATAATTTTAGACTAGGTAAGCTCTAATTCGAAACTGGAGTGTGATAATCTTAGGGACAGAAGTGCTTGGGAGAGGACATGATCACATGGGCACTAGAATCTACTACGAATGTTGATGTCTATAAAATAGCTCTGGTCCTGGTTCTTTCTATGTCACTTCTTGTTTTTTTTTAGGTCACGTCGGGTTCATGTTTTAGTGGATTTTAGGGTCTTATTCTTTTACATGGAGTAAACCACTAAAAATCAAAAAATAATTGGGTTTAACGATACATGTGTCGACCACGTCGAGATGTACGAGATCCACAACGAGTGCAAGAGATTATTCTTCTCGAGAATGAGAAAACATGTAGACAAATAGACAACTTGAAAAGAGATGTGTTAGATAATAATATGAAGAGTTACTTAGTAAAGGCCAATCCTAGGAACCAAAGCGCTTCCTTTTAAAACAATTAAGTTAGAGATAATAATGGAAATACATACAATATCAAAGGATATGAATGGATGAACTTACTTGACGTCCTCAATGATAGGTAAGGGAGGGTTAAAAATGTCTTCCTCGTAATGGTTGTCCTCTTCACTTTGTTCGAGGAGAACTTCTAATTTCTCATTGATATCATCTGGATTGGGTGTGGAAGTGATGACAAAAAGACTTAATTTGTAGTCGATATCTTCTTTGCTCCCACATGAATGGTTGTTACATGATCGGTAAGTTCAAATGGTTTTTAGTTTCATACCCCTCACTGGAATGGTCATCTAAAAATAGAGGACACTTGAAACATAAAGATTAGTAGAAAATAGATTATGAAATGCAATATGTGAGTGAATGGCTTAAAATAAGGAACTGTTGGTGATTCAGGTAGTTGGTGATTCAAGGAATCATTGGTGATTGCTATGTAATTTGATAATTTGAATAGAATGCAAATTTGTACTTGAAATATGTGATTAAATGACTAAATTGTTGTTAAAAATGATGCATAGATAAACAAGGGATGTAAAGAGAAAACAATACCTTGCCTATAATGTGAAATGCAAGATGATGAATGTTGCAGAGAGGCCTTACAATGGTGTGGGATCTCAAAGGGATTAGTGTGGCTCCACGGGGTGCTAAGATGTCATGAATGACAGTATATCGATCTCTAGAAAATCCAGGGTTTCAATATAATGTCCAGAGATATCCATTCAAGGAAGCTAGTGGGTTTATATAGAATCATCGACGATTTTGGTATTCGTTAACAATCCAGGTAAAAGTGGGAAAAACTCACTTGAAATTAATTGAAACCACCTCAAAATGAGTAAGCTTTGGGCTCGGGCGAGAGAATAAACGGGTAAGATTGTGTTAGGGAGGTTAGGAGGCAATGAGGGTTTGGCCTTACTAGGCTAAAATGGGTTTAGGAGGTTTAGGAGGTTCGGGGGGTAAGTAAGTATTTCTTGGAATAAATGGATATTACAAGGGTAGAATATGATTTAGGGGATGACAAAACTTAGGTATATTGATCAAAATATGAATAAGAGATGTGTGAGTAGGTCACCTAAGGGTGTCAAAAAAACTAGTGTCTACGGTTCCCTACAATTATGCTCAGTCGCACATGTACACTGCAAAAGGAACCCTAACTACTTACATAATACTCAAGCAAACATTAGATGAATAAAATATGCATGTGTTTGATTCATACTTGACCTCGATGGTCACCCCACTTTGATTTTCATTGAGCATTGCACTACATTCAAACTCAATGTACTTTTGGTGTGTGTGATTAGAATAGTGTCCCTTGAGCTAGGATGCCCTAGTGTTAGTCACACAAAGAATAATGGGCTACAACTACTTTTTCCCAATGAAAAATGTGTGGTATGGAATTTAGAATAGCTCCCCTATGCAATGAATAATGCATTCCTTTGATGATGTAGTAGATTGGAAATATTTAGCTCCTTGTGGTAGTAAGTGCCTCTTGAAATTGATTGCCCCTTAATGAAGTTAAATAATTCATGTATGTATGTATGTATGTATGTATGTATGTATGTATGTATGTATGTATGCATGCATGCATGTATGGATGTATGTATGTATGTTTTATGTATGTTCCTTCACTTATGTTTTGTCATTAACAAGTGAAAGGCTGACCTAGGGTGATAAAAAGAGACAAGAAAGAAGTAACATTTGAAAAATCATAAAAAGCAAGAAAGAGGATAGAAGCACCCGGAGGATCAACAATTCCCAAGAGCTCCTATCCCTAATGAGAATTTATCTAAAGGGTGCCCAAAAGGATAAACCATGAAATCGAGAGAAGGATACGATGTTGACCACTATGAAAATTTGTAAGGTGTAAGTCCATAACAATAAGCAATGAATATAAGAAAGATAAAATCAATGTCAAACTAAAATAAGTGTTGTTAATGACTAGTTCTCTTGCTTAGGAATCATGCATATAAATGGAGTATTTAAAGGCTAGATGTACATAGTAGGTGTTTGATTTAATGACTACATTTTCCCCCACTTTATGCTAGTGAATAAGGATTAAGTAGCATAAATTAGAACAAAAAAGTGTACCTTAGGTATTTGAAAGAAGATTGTGCCTAATAGTGTGTCGAATGAGTGGTGTAGCATGCTGAATGGAAGAGTACAAAATGTGCACCATATAATTATAATGGAAGGGAAGGATAAGGATCCTAGAGGTGACCTTTATATGCATGGAGTGATAATGATGTATGCGTGTAGTTCCTTGGAATATCATCTTTACAGTGTGTTTGCTTTATGGTTTCTTGTGTGCTTTCCCTTCGTTGGGATAGGATATGACTTGAAAAAGGAAACAATTGTAGTCAATTCTCATGGTAAAACTAATTGAACTTTAGCTTGAAGAATATGTAAAATGGGAAATGCGCATTGGAAAAAAGCTTAAACCAGGGGTTAGAGTACACCTAAAATGTTGAAAGAGAAAAGGGTTGAAATTTTTCATGCTTGTAGACTTGTTGTTTAGTATTGGGTTGGAATAATAAAAGGATTTGGGTGTCGTGTCACCAAACTAGAGATTTAAGCATCCCAATGCTAAACTTCAGATTTAAGCATCATGTTGTCGCTAACAAAAAGTATATTGAGAAATCTCATAGGATTTTCGCTCCAACTTTTATGTTTCCCCATGAATAAGTGTCACTACAAATGATCACAAATCTGATTTGTAACTTGTATTGGGTGGAACATTGTTCCAAGCATGTCATTTTCTTGTATATGCCCTAGGTGTCACTTCCTTATTTTTCTTGTTTTGGTTCCTAAGTAAGTAGTTAGTTCCTTATTTAATTCATGTTAGTAATTGATTGTGTAATCTTGTTGAAATTGGAGAAGACTACAACTGTATAGCTATTTAAAAATAATTTTTAACTATTTTCCCCAACATAAGAGTGCCCAGGTGGGACACTACCACCCGCTATTTTTGCACTAGGTGGTTTTGTCTAGGATGAGTTTTGTGGCCAAGTCTATTTTTATCCCTATTCTATAACTGGTTTCTGTTATGTTTTGTTGACTATGATTTTGTAACTAATTTTTGTAATTGTTGGGAGGGAGAAAAGGTTCAACCAACCCCCACTCATTTGGAGTGCATAAGATGAACAAAAGAGAACAAAGCCTAAACAAGGAAGTATGAAACTAATATGCATATCTGGGATAGGTATTCTTGCAGGGGGAATAAGGATCATGCGTCGTAGGTACCATGATACAAGAAAAAATTGGAACATGTGCTACCATACAAGGGTTAATGATAAAATGGTAATAAAAACTAGTAAAATCATATAGGAAAACAAAAACAAGGACACGACAAGAAGTTAGTTACATACATGAGACACCACACAAGATGTCACAAGGTAATTGAAGTCATTAACACTTGTGTAATCCAAGAAAGAAACAAACATAGGGATAACCCGCAAAACAATAGCAAACAAGATACAAGAAAATCAAACAACCATGATTAGAATGAGTCTTGCAAGGAAAATGCTACACATGAAGCACCCATTAGCATGTTAGAAAAGATAAATAGTATGCCACAATGTAATATTTGAATATAGGAATGAAAATGTGAAATATTACAATGATAGAACTTGATAGTAATTGATAAAAGGGGATATTCCCAAGGATCCGCGGTGGGACTGGTAATAGACATGGCCAAGCATCATACATCATGTAACAACTTGTAAGTGACATGCATTCACCTCAAGATACCATGTGAATGCACATGTGTTTATGAAAAATGATAAAGCATACTAGGAACCGTAGTAACATGATAAATAAAGGTGCAATATATAATAGTATAAGGAAGCAATAGTAGATCTAATCAAGATCTAAGCAAACATGTTTTTGGATTTTTAATTGTAAATATGTGAAATAGAACAACTAGAAGGGAGGAATAAGGATGCCCCCTATGTATGTGTGAAAATTCATGTTCATGTAGGTAATGATGACCTCAAAAATCAAGTATGACTAGGAACAAGAGTGAATCATCGTGTGGTGTGGGGGAATTAGGATTCCCCAAGTGTAAATGCTAAGATGATCTATGCAATAAGATTACTAGGAAAGGGCCCACGATTAGTTAATGTAAAAGAACCACGCATGTGAACATGATCTAGGACTTAATGGTCATGAGAGAGTGCATGAGGCCAAATATATGGAATAGGTATAGAATAATCATGTGGAGAAAGAGAGCACAAAATATGTCTAGATGGAGCATGTGAAGCATATGACCTATGTGAAGATTTTCCCCTATGAGGTGGGTTATGTGATCTACAAATGCAATGAGGCCTATGAGTAGGAGCCATGTGTGAAGGAAATTGAGATGGATGTGCAAAAGGTGTTATAAGAGGAGCAAGGGCTCTAGATACCATAGGAGGTGTCAAGGATAAGGAGCCATCATGAATATGAGAAGATGCACTAGGAGTAGGAGCAACTGAATATGGGATGGTTGGAGGAGCCAAGGACAAAGGTGTCCATGGTGGAATGCCTCGAATAGTAATAAGATGATACTCATGGATGAACTTAAGGCATAAGTGAACAATAAAAGACACACTTTGGCATCTCGGAGCCAAGGGAGTCCTAAGACCATGTCACAATGCGTAACAATAGATCCAACAGTAAATGGCATAGAAATAGTAAAAGGCCCAATAGTAATGGGTAGAATAACATGGCCATGAGAAGTGGGATAGTTATGTGTCGGCTATGATAAAGAGAAGTCAATTGACTATTGTAAGAAATATAATAAGCGTACAATTTGCTCGAATGTAGGATGTACAATAACATTATTGATGACATGGGGCCCAATAGAAGCATTGATATGTAATCTATGGGAGGATAATGAGGCATGAAAATCAACATTAGTGAAAGTGATAGCGGGTGATGGGAGATCGTGCAGAGCAAAAAGGAATCCAAGGGGATGATCCAAAGAATCAAGAGGAGGCATTGCATGGTAGGTATGATTAGAAGATGACTCAGGGGCTGACTTGTCATGCTTAGGAAATGGGTCATTAAATATTTTTAACTTTTCATTTGCATTAATAGGTTTGGAAATGGAAGCAATGATTCGAATCTGGATATCGTTATTTTCAATAAGATCTTGAATCAAATGACAAAGCTTGAAACACTTGTCGGTAGAATTTCCATTACATCTATGGGAATCACAATATACGTGCTCATCAAAACTCTTACTATGGATTCTATTAAGATTATACTCGAGAGGAGGTGGAAGATAAATTACATTACTTTTCAATGAGTTGGGGAAATAGCATATGGGGAGGATAAGGAAATCAAGTAAATGTATGCCAAGGGGCTTAGAGTTGAAGCTTAGGAGGTTGAGAAACAACATTGACAGTAGGCTTAACATCATTATACTTGGGTTTAAAGGGAACCTTTCTTGAAAATTTAGAAGAGGAATGATCGGAATTATTAGAACCATATTTGAGTTTTCCCAAAGAAATTAGCTTAGTCTCACAAGTCTTCAAGGTATGACATAGATGGTCAAAAGAATGATAGGAATAAAAAAACACATTCTTGTAAAGGAGGCAAAAGACTTTGAATAAATATATCTTGCAATTTAGATTCAACTAATACATTGTTAAAGGGTGTCATCACATGCATAGTTCAAACAAACAACATGAAAGGATCTAAGGTGCTCTTGAGAGTCTCCATGGCCATCAAATAGAGGAAACTTTGGTGAAACAAAATTGACAAGGATTGGATAAGAAGACACTTTGGGTGTAAGAGGATTGTGAAGAAGAAGTGAAGAATCAAGGGATGGGGAGGAAGAAGAAGTAGCTTGTTATAACTGACGAATTTATGCTTGCAAATCATGATAAAGAGACTCTAAAGCATGGGTGCCTGAAGAGGAGTTAGGTTGAATGTGTGAAATAAGAGGAGAATAATAATGAGTAGAAGGGGTAGGAATAGACATGTGAATGGTGGAGACTCCAATATTGGAAGGAGAGGAAGAAAGTGGGATAGAAGAAGTAGTAGTGGTAGAGAGTTCCAAGGTACAAATCATACTATTATGGGTAACATTATCACGGGCATGTTGGGAAGCCAATAGAGCATCTAAGATATGTGGAACATGGGTTAGATTATCACGCATTGCAAAGTAGAAATTGGTAAGGGCATCTAATTGGGCTTGATCGACATTAGTGTCTTCATCATAGGAATGTTCATTGTTAGATGCTTATATGTCATGGAGAGGGTTTACTTGGAATTGCTAAGAATGTTGTCATTGATGGAGTCATCCATGGTAGAATAATGATGACAAGTGGGTGGGGAAAGCTCTATATAGGTTGGGGATCCAAAGTGGCCACTATAGGTAATGGGCATGAAAGAAGAGATCCACAATGGGCATGCAAGAGGTGGAGTTCACCAAATGATTTAATAAAATTTAAATCTATGCAAGGACATTGTTGATTAGATAAATATAACAATATTCAAGCAAGATCTAGTTATATAAATACATGCAAGAGTGATATTTAGGGTTTAAAAAATGATTCAACTTGCCTCTATGGTATGAAATGATTGTGGGCTAGTGATTGATCTAGAAAGATAATTCTAGATTATGTAAGCTTTGATTCGTAAAACCATGGTGTGACGATCTCAATAATAGAAGTGCTTGGGAGAGGACACAACCGCCTCGACACTAACATATTTTCTAGGTGTTGGTTTCTATGAAATATATTTGGCCCGGTTCTTTTTGTGTTGTTTCTTGTCACTTCTTATTTGATGTAGGTCATGCTAGGTTTGCTTTATAATTTTTCTTAGTCACACCTGTACTATAAAAGAAACCCTAACTACCTACACGATACGATACTCAAGTGGACATTAAATGAATAAATTATGCATGTGCTTGAGTCGAGAATGACCTCGGAAATTACTCCAATGTGATTGTCATTGAGTGTTGTACTACATTTTAGAATTAATCTAGTTCTAGTGTGTGTGTGTGTGTGATTGGAATAGTCTCCCTTGAGCTAGGATGCCCAGTGTCGGTCAGACAAAGAATAATGGGTTGCGACTACTTTGTCCTAATACAAAAATGTGTGGTCGAGGAATTCATAATAGCTCCCCTATCTGATGAATAATGTAATATTTTGATGATGTAGTTGATTGGAAATATTTAGCTCCTTATGGTAGTAAGTGCCTCTTGAAAAAAATTTCCCTTAACGAGGTTAAATAAGTCGATATATATATATATATATATATATATATATCCTTCATGTAGGTTTCATCATTAACAAGTGAAAGGATTACCTAGGGTGATAAACAAAGACAAGAAAGAAGTAACATCTGAAAAATCATAAAAAGAGAGAAAGAGCACGAAGTTCTCGGATGGACAAGTAGCACATGGGAGCTTTTGTCCCTAATGGGCCATTTTTACGGGGGTGCCCAAAAGGATAAACAATGAAATCAAAGTAGGCTAGGATGTCGGATGGTATGAAAAACTATAAGGTGTAAACCCATAACAGTAAACAATGAAGATAAGAAAGATAAAAGTAATGTCAAAGAAAAACAAGTGTTGTTAATGATTAGTTCTCTTGCTTGGAAATCATGCATATAAATTAAGTGTTTAGAGGCTAGATGTACATAGTAAGTGTCGATTTAGTAACTACAATAATCTAAACAATTCACTCAAACATGAAATGATTGATAAATGATAATTAATTTCTCAAATACATTATAGAATAGATAAACTTAGTTGTATAGGAAAATTTAGGAATAATCTAGATGTACATGGTAGCGAAACAAGGTGATCTGGAACTATAGATGCTTAAGTGAAAGTTTTGAAGTTGGAAACCCAATAAGGGAGGGGTTGTATGTATGGTCTAGTCTGATTTGTACAGGTTTTGAATTTGAACTATACGATCTTGTGTCCTTTAACAATATGGACTTATAACTTACTATGTGTTTTTCTTGTCTAGAACGAACTTCACTATAATGAAATTACTTAGGTGGATCTAAATATCAACAAAAATAGAATTCCAAAAACACCAAAATATATAGAAATGATCACAATATGTAAGTAGGATGACTTATCCACTTCGATGGGGTAACCTCCAAACCATACAAGAAAAATCAAGTGCTCAATATGATGATCATATCCTACTCTATAACTCCCATATATACCATACTATACTATATAAATCCCTAAGGTCAACCCACTAACCATATGAAAGCATAAATAACTATGATATGACATGATAAGAGATCATGTTAGCCACATGTCAAATAACCACATCCCGATATATGAAATAGGGTTAAAGGCATAGCATGCCCCTCCTCTTTAAGGAAACATTGTCCCCAACATTGGTAATCTCTGGATGCTTCTCCCAGAATGCTTCATCCTCCCATGTTACATCTTGATGTTTGAATTCTTTCATTTGATCGGATACTCGGTGTGCACCCTTGTCCTTAACTTATTATAGTACATGTCTATAGGATTCCTTCAGGTTCCAAGATGATACATCCCTCTTCATCAAGCTCTGATAATAATAATTGAGAAGACACCTTCGCCCAATGACCTTCTTCAAGAAAGAAACATGGAAAATTGGATGTATTTTACTTGACTGAGGAATCTCCAATTTATATGCCACACTACCAATTTTTGCAACACTTGATAAGGCCCATAGTATTTTGGTGAAATATTGTTATCTTTTTTATGTTATTTCAAAGATAGTTACTTATATGGCTATAATCACACAAAAACCAAGTCTCCAACTTCAAATCTTCATTCACTATAGTGTTGATCAACTTGTTGCTTCATGTAGTTTTGTGTCATGACCAAGTTCTCTTTTAGGCTAGAGAGAACCTCATGTTGGTGTTGAATGTGATCTTTAGTTGCTCTTACTTTAGATTGGATCCTTAAATTGATGGATGGTAATCGTATAATTCTAGGAATGGGGAAATTTTGGATGAAGTGTGAAATGAAGTGTTATACCACCATTCTGCAAGTGGTAGCCACTTAACCCATCTCTCCTACTTATCTGAAGTAAAGCATCATAGATACCCCTCCAAAAAAATTGTACTACCTCATTTTGTCCATCAATTTGGGGATGATATGATGAACTACGAGCCAATTGAGTACCCAAAAATGAGAATAAATCAGTCTAAAAATTGCTAGTAAAGATATGATCATGATAAATGACTATAATCTTGGGTGTTCTACCTATATTTTGAACTATATCCATAAAAGATATGGCAACTATACTCGTTGTAAATGGATGTGGCAAAGAAAAAAATGATTATACTTGATACGTCTATCCATAACCACGATAATTACATTTTTCCCTCATACTCTAGAAATCCTTTGATGAAATCCATGGAAACCTCTTCCCACCTCTCACTAGGAATAGATAGAGGCTACAAACATCTCGAAGACTTAATAGTTTCAACCTTGTTACACTTACACACCAAGCATTAGACCAAAAATTCTATACATCTGCTTTTAACCCTTCTAAGAAAAAAAAATTCTTAACTCGTGATAAGTTTTAAGGAATCCATAATGGCCACCCAAAGGAGAAACATGGATCTCGAGTGAGCCTAACTTTTAAGGGTAAATTTTTTGCATAAGTACAATCAATCCTTATACTGCAATGCATCCCCCTTCTATACAATTTTTTTGAAGTGCTTGGATGTTGTTGGAGATTTTGAATGAGAGTTTGGGTCTCTATGTCATTTTCCATTCAAATATTTCCTAATTTACCCAATCTACATATAATATGGGCATGACATGTAATAATTCCTCTATGGAATCATCTCTCATGAATAGTGCATCGACTACCACATTTCTTTTCCTTTTTGTAAATTATCTCAAATTCATATCCCAACATCTTAGTGACCCATTTTTTTGTTCTTCAGATGAGAGTCTTTTCTCTAAGAAGTATTTCAAGTTGTCATGATCTATCTTTACCTTGAAGTGACAACCCATGAGATACAGTCTCCACTATTTGACTGAATGAAGAATAACCATCATTTATTTCTCATAAGTTGGTTTTGAGAGGTTTTTACCTTTGAGTTGACAATTCTCAAATACAATGGGGCATACCTCTTTCGTAAGTATTGTGTTTATATGCGACACCACGAAGCATTACATTCAATAATGAAGGTTTTGGAGAAGTTTGGGATAGCCAAAACTGGAGTGGTACACATGGCCTTCTTCAGTGATTTAAATGCCTATGTTTGCTTCATCATTCCAATGAAAAGAGTCTTTCTTCAATAATGATGTGAGTGGTGCGGTAATTCTACCATAATTCTTTACAAACCTACAATTATAACTCGTAAACCTTGAGAATCACCTGAGGTTTTTAGGAACCGGTCAATCCACCATATCTTGGATTTTATGAGGATCCACTTTTACACCTTCATAAGACATGATATGACCCAAGTATTCTACCTCTCGTACCCCAAAAGCACATTTGGAGGGCTTGGCATAAAGGTGGTGTTGTTCAAGAGTGTCCAATACTTTATTGACATGTTGTAAATGTTCCTCCCAATTCTTGTTGTAGATTAATATATCATCAAAGAATACCAAGACAAACTTCCACAAAAATGGATAGAATATTGAATTCATCAAAATTTAAAAAATTAGATGGTGCATTTGTAAGGCCAAATGACATTACAAGAAATTCATAGTGGCCCTCGTGTATCCTAAATGGTGTTTTATTTCCATTGAGAATAATTGTGCCACAAACCCATCTACACCCTTCCTAATAAATTGATGAAAACTTACCAACTGTGGAGCTTTAGCCTTCATCCCATATAACTCAAAAGTCCTTCCTTCAGAATGGAACCACATGAAAAAATCCTAGAAGTTCATCTCCATAGTTCCCAAAGTAGTAAGCCATTAGACCCCTAACAAAATGTTTGCTCCTCCCATTGAAATGGCATACATGGGGCCCTCTTATAGGTAATATCTCATAGATAGCTTAATCTCGTGGAATTTTCTTGAACAACTAAATTCACCTCCATTAGAAACCATGACCTAAAATTCTAATGCTAGATAAATGAAACAATTCAAACATGTGGAAAACTTACGATTGATGAAGTTATGAGTACTTATTGAGTCAATTAATATTGTCACCCTTTGATTCTTCATAAACTAGATGACCTTGAGTGCTTTTGGGGTGCTTGATTCTTGAAATATCATGGTAAGAGATAGTTAGTTGAGATTCTTCAACCTCGATCTCAAGAACCTCTTCCTTTGCATTAGTTGTTTCCTCCTCATCTTGTTCCTCATTAGGACCCTCAATGTAGAATAACTTCTTCTCAAGACATTTATGTCCTTTTCTCCACTTGCTATCACAATTGTAACATATTCCTTTTACTTGTTTCTCTCTAATTTTTCATTAGTCAATTGTGTTGATTGGGGAAATGGTGTTAGATTTTTGCATTCCTTATGATTAGTGAGGCTTATTCTTTTTACCATATATCTTTCCTCCACATGTCGAGCAATGATCATGGATTCTAATATCAAACCTATATTGAGAAGGTGAACATCATGTTGGATGTTATCCTTGAATCACCTAGTAAAATATTTGCATATAATAAATGAAAAAGTTAAATAACATGCAAAATAATACCCTTGAGGTAGGGCAACACCATACAATGCTCCTTAAGGAAGGAGCAACTATGTAATCTCCCAAGATGGGAATCCATTTCAAGGGGACACCTCCAATATACCTCTACCAAGTAGAATACTCAACTCATACATCCATGACCTAACTCATAATGATACTCACATCCTTTATATAGACATACATTACTCTTAATGGATGGGTAACACCTAATCCCAATGTAATCGACTCGTTACCCAATATAACTAATTCCTATATGACCCCATATATTATAAACATATAACTAAGGAGGATGTGTGCTACATGTTGGCATCTCCATCAACCCATATAAATTATAATATCATATCCCAAGGTACATAACATTCCCTCCCTCCTTGACATGTTTCGTCCCCGAAACATAAGAAGAAACCATATAATGAGTGTGTTTTAAATCATTGCACACTTGTCGCCATGCTCAATCATCCAACCACCCATATGAGATCTTAGTGGGTGATGTTTCTCCAAACCTAATTCCATATTCCATTGCACTCCTTTGATTCCATCCATGTCTATATGTGTTCCTCTTTAGCATCCATGCATATCCATAATAATTATTCCTATGATTCCATGTCATATAATTGTTTCTCCATTAATTCCATGTATAGCCATAATGATTACTCCTCCAATTCCATGTATATCCATATAGATTGCTACCCTCATGTGTCCTAACATGTCTCCATGATTGTTTCCTCTCATGATGATGTGGGTGTCTATATGGTGCAACCTTAGTATCCTCAACCTTATCAACCTTTTCCTCAACTTTATTTTCCTCTTCCACCTTGTTTACTATTCCTTTTTTTTTCTTGAGTAGATGAATTATTTTTATCTTTTTCATCATGTTATTTAGCCTCTCCTTTTGAATCATCCTTATTACCTTCTTCACCATCTTTAATTTCATCTTCATGCTCCATCTTAACATCAATTTTTTTCTTGCTTAGTGTGATACCTACAATGTAATTTTCTTTCTCTTGTACCATAATTTCATGAATTTCTTTTACACATTAATATTAATTGTTTCCAATGCCTCTAATCAGAGATATCTAAGAAAAATACCCATACCATTCATATCTAAAGCATAAAAATTTGAATCTGCAAAACATATTTATCCATAAAAAGCTTTAAATCTTCAAAAACTTGAATCATTTACCATCCACTCGAGATTCTTTGATATGCTTTGCTTGAACATGTAGATTTTGAGCTACATCCATATTGATGAAGTTATATTTTTGCTAGGGCTTATGGAAACAATTACTTTTTCCTTTGAATTGACCCTTTAAACCGAAATATTGAAGCTTCCTTCCTTGGAGATGCATTATTTGAACTTGTATCTTGACATGTTGTCTTTACTTCAAAATCATGTGTAGTAGCTTTAACATCAACATTTTCTTCTTCTTCTTCTTCTAATATTTTTGCTTGCTCACTATTATCCTTACATTTGTCACCTTCTTCTTGATTTTCTTCTTTTGTTTCCCATATATCTATGAAAACTTGTTCCAGTTCCTCCCAAGACCAATTATAATTTTCCTTTTCTAACTTAGAAAACCAAATATGTGTAGGGCCACTAATCCAAAATTTGAATATCCAAATTTATGAAGATGTAGAATAACTCTACCTAAATTTGTTCCACCATTCTCTTACATCAATCTTGCCATCTCCATAAAAATTTCTCATCCCCGTGATCCACAAAAACTAGGGTCTTAGGAATAGATCCTTTTGATCAAAACTTCTTCTAACGGATTTGGTAGAGAAAATACACATCAATAATTCTCTATTGTATTCATTCACCCATGATACATTTATATAGGACCTTGATCTCCATTATTATAGGAGATAATTTTAACAATACTAACAATCTAATATAAAATTCACATGAGTTAATATAGCAACTCAAAAACTTACCCAAGTGTAATTTACCCTCCGGTAAATATGTGGAGCACCAACATTATTTTCCTAACAATCCCCCTTAACACTCATTTGCAATATATTCACCCCTATGAAACATGTCCTATTATGTGACTTGTGATCTTGATCCAAAAAAAAAGGCTCTCTCCTTCCATGGTTTAAATAGGCTTACCACAAACCTTCACATGAACATGTCCCATCAGTTGTCCACGTCATTCTTTTACGGATCCTCCTACAAACCCTCTCAAGATCCATGAATTGAATTAATTTGGTGTTATTGTTCACCACTATGCTTTTACATCAGGAAAGTATATAGGAATCACAACTTGCTTATTAAAAAATTGAACAATAGAACACATATTGGAAAGAGATTTCACATTACATCCTATAAGAATCACAATGTTCTTAATTGCACCCACTCGATCTCGAAAACCATAGACAACTTCCATTGCCATTGAAGTTATCCTTGACTTTAGCTAGTTTGGGTGCATAATGGAAATGGAACATTGGTGTCATGTTCCCCCATATAATGTGAAATTTTCACTTTATTCATCAAACATGAACACTGAAAAGAAAATCATACCAAATTGCATACTACTAACCGGATCTTGTTAAATGGATCTTGTTGCACATGATCACCATTGCCAATGAATGTATTCATTGACCAATCATCTTCCAACAAAGTATGACAGTCAAATGATCACCATGGTCAAAGGATCTCTACAATCATTTACTCTCCAATATAATTATTTTTCCACTATCCAATATACACACCATGCAAAGCAAAAATTTAAAAGAAACACACCGCACAACTAAAAAGCACATACTCACACCATAAAAATGCCACCATAACGATATGCATCCCCATTGTTGGCAACTAATGAGATGTCATTGATCAACCTCCGACCTCCAATGCCTCCGTTTTCCAATTAGTCTACTTCTAACTCGGTAAATGTGCTTTTGAAGCTCAAATACATACCTTGAACAAACATTGGATTCCACCGAAAATGCGTCCATAAGGAATTTTTTTATAAATTTTGACTCCACAAGACACTAATAACAATGACACAATTGATGACAAAATACAAGGATTTTTAAAATGACTCAATTTTTTTTTCCTTTTAACGATAAACACTACTTTGACACAACAACTCAAAATTTATAATGACATACATCCATATGAAAACAACTAAAAACAATATTGCATGTGGCATTATACACAATATTAGTATGAATTATTTGAAAAGACTCCTCTTTTATACTTGATTTGTAATGGACAATTACAAATCAATACACCTAAAAAATGATTTACCAATAAAAAGACACTTATTACGTTCTTGTAGAAGAAGGTGTTCTTGTAGTGAAGTGAGACCTCTTCTCTACGAAAAATGACAATAAAATGACAGTAGATTTAATTTATCATGTACTACCTGACATTTTCATCCGTCAGTATGTGGTGTGACCAGGTTTAATTTGTCATGCACATGTACTACACATTTTCATCCATCCATGTGGCGTGACCATGGTTTGTCATTTAAATCCAAATCGATGATGGTCGAGGAGAGAAGGTTCATGATTGGTGCTTAACGGTGGTGCCCTAAGAATTAAAAAATGTTTGCATACACAATGTCCATCTGGAGTGTTGCTACAACATCCTCAACAAGGAGGAGAGATCGGATCTAGTCATGTGCCGTGGGAGATCGTCTTTAGGCTTTTAGGTAATGTTTGCGTTTTTACGTCCCCATTCTCGAATGCTCATAACATCCACCTCTTTCCCCAAATCTAAATCCATGTTAATCGATGATGGTTTTCATACGAGGAGAAGGTTCATGATTGGTAAACTACTCTTAAAGGAATGTGTTACACTCGGAAGAGTTTACCCACTCTTGAATTAAGGATTACATGATGCAAACTCTGCACAATGTCCATCACTTTGGGGCTTCCTGTGTTTTCTGTCTGATTTACATCCTCAACCCGAGGTTGTTATGAGAGGAGAGATCGGATCTAGTCATGGCTACACCTCATGAGGCGAAAAGTGGGAGATCAAGTGCGGAACATCTGTGGCGGTTGGAAGGCTGGATGGAGGTTAGAAGTTAGTGGGAATTGTTGTCAAAATTTCAACCCCCACAGGTAATTTTGATAACATGCATCGGTAGTTAAGTCCAGGACTTTGAAGTCCCCTCAAATATTTTCTAAGTTCCTGTCTGAGAGGAAAAGAGCAAGCTCACGAGAAAATGTGAAAAAGGTTGCAGAGAAGGCAAGTAGGTTGATCCCCATTAACATGCCTCTCAATAAGTAGCTTTGAAAAAATTGGCAACTCACGAGAGGGACAAATGTTCGGGCAAAAAGTTAAAGTTGTGTCATTATCCAGAGGGTCCAAAATCATTTCCTCAAATGACGAAAATTCATTTCCTCTCTCAAATGGGACATCCGGACATTTAGGCAAGTTTTTGGGATCAATCGAAAGCGCCACGTGTCCTCACAAGAGAAAAGTTCTCCTCTTTCCCCAAATTGGGCCCAACGCTTCAAAGATTTTTGTATGTTATAGGTGGTGAATGTTTTTCATCTTTTAGGTCTGCTAAATTATAATACCTTTTGCTAGAATGAAGGAAAACATGTTAAGATAAACTCTGATCTTAAAGGAATGTGTTGCTAACTTGGATTCTTGCATGCTGTGATTTATTGTATAGGACAACAGTTATTGTACTTGCGTGTTTGCTAATGTGACGACAAATTGTCATGTACTTGCTAAACTCTCGTTCTTTGATTGACCCACCTTGAATCAATTTCATTGATCCAAAGTATGCTTTGAGGGCTTCGGTGATTTTCGTGTCGATTTACTCTGAAACCGAACCCGAGGTTGTTATAAACGTCTCGGTTGTTTGATTTCGGTATGAGTTCGAGCCTCCTCCTCCTGCTTTAATGGCATTTTTGCCTAAAATGCCAATGCGAGCTTACGGAGCAACAGCGTGTTTGATTCTTGAACCTTCCTCTTTTTGTCGAATTAAAAACCTCGTGAGGCAAGAAATGCACGGACACGGGTGGCCTTGACACGTGATCCCAACATTCTCCTTCTCTCGGGGCGGAGCGTCCTTTCTCTCTCTCTCTCTCTCTCTCTCTCTCTCTCTCTCTCTCTCTCTGCTGGCATGGTTAGATTAGTGATTGTCGGTTGGAAGAACTTGGATGGAGGTTGTTTGGTGTTAGTGGTTAGTAGGAATTAAAATCCTAAGCTAATCCTAAGTCCTAACATGCATCCTAACTACTACCCAACCCAGTGGATTTTTAAATTACAAAAAAAAAAGAGGAAAAATAAACCTAAGTCCTAATAACCTAAGGCTAAACTATGACCTAGGTTAAACACTATATGTAACCTAAACTAATCCTAATCTAAAGGGGCGCGCAGACCCTTGGAGGGAAAGGATAAGGATGGAGGGGAGTATTCATTAGCATTTATTGGAAAGTCCATACGTGGACAGCGCCAGTTTTGGCGGGGCAGGTAAGAAATGGAGGTATCTATTTGGAGATAGAGCTAAATTCGGTTTTGCATGGGAAATTTGAAAATTGAGTTCACCAACTCAAGTTGGCAGTGGCGTGGGAAGCTAGGAAAAGGCAGAGCCTTTAATGCATTGATTATTCTTGGTCCTCACGACCAGTTCGCCTTGGAAAGTGTATGAGGGAATTTTGATTTTCATTTTTGTCGATTCGGCTTTTGCAAAGTTTCTCTGCATTTGGTTTTTGGTAGTGCAGTTCGGTCAACCACTCTTTGGGATTTGACACTGTTCTTGGAGATTTTGAGGCTGTTGCTAAGCCTGAAGAAGAAGGGAGTGTTGGGAAGTTTTTGCTGTCACTGTGGAAGGAAATAACGCGGAAAACAAAGCTTTCTTCGAGTTCTGGAAAAGAGATCACAGGCATGTTAAGCCCTTCTCTTTAAAAATTCTTGCTTTGTTTAAGTGTCTCATTAAAACAACCCTGCTCTTGGGTTTTGGTTTCTGTGATTGTTGTCGAGTCGATATGATTCGGATTTTGTTGGTTCTTGCTTTCTTTCTTTGGAAAATGTTAAGAAGAATCGCTTTGGTTGCTAGGCTTTGATTCGTCTTTGCACGAATCGAGTTGGAACATGAATTACTGTATTGGTTGTTGACAGTATGGTGGATTGAAATAGATATTTTCTTTCTCTGTTCATGTTGTATGAAATAGGAACAGGCTTTGTGAGATGTTCTCCTTTCTGTGAGATTGTTTTCTTGCTATTGTGATTGATCTGTCCTTGCATTTTAATTGAGTGGAAACACCTCCATGTTGTCTGGGTTGTTTGACAGTAATGGGGAATTCGTCATGTGTATCATGGGACTGTACATGTTATATGAGTTGTTTTCACTATTGAAACAATCGTTCTTTTGCTAACGAACTGGAATGAAAGAAGCAATAGTTGTTTGAAGTTGTTTCTTATTGAAATTTTTAAGGAAATAGATCCTTTTCCTTCTACTGTTGTGGATTTTGATGGAAATGGCATTTGGGTTTTCTATGAGTATTTGAACTCGATTTGAATGAAGTAATAGCAATATTTTCATTGCTGTGCCTTTTCTTGTATAGGAAATGAACGAATACGTATTGGGTATTCGTGAAAGTAGGAAAAGTTAACTGTTTTTCCTTCTGAACTTATTAATGAATTGTGTCTCTCCTTGCTGTGAGGATAGGATGGTTTTATTATGTTTTATTGATGTTGTTCGGTCTTCTGTTGGACATGGACACGATTACAAATTGGTTTTGTATTCTGTGCAATGAATGATTATATTTTCTTCTTGCTGCGATGGAAAGTTGATTCCATTGCGTCTTGTAGTTGTGGTTTGACTTTCTGATTTGAACTGTCTTGTGAATGCGAACTTGACTTGGATTCTGTGTAAATAAATGGAAAATATGGGAATTAGCTTGTTTTCTGAGTCTGTCCTGACTGTACCATGCTTACGCAAGTAACACCCTATGCGGGTTTGCCTTTATAGAGGTATTGATATATGAATATTTTATTTTGAGTTACATGCCTCATTAAGAAAATGGAGAATGTTGTTGTTGGAGTTAACATTTGATCGAAATAGAACTCAAATTGGATATTCATTGTTTGTGGTATATTGGATTGAAACCGTATGCAGCTATGTGAGTTGCTTTTCAATGAGAACGATTGTTACATTATCTTTATAAGTTGAAATTTTGTCATCATGCTAAGATAAACATGATTTGGGTGTTTTTATTTCATTCTGAACAAAATGATTGTTTCTTAATGAAATTATAGGGAAATGAATTCTTCTTCTTCTGTTGTTTTCAATTTGATAGAAACAATCATTGGGCTTATTGAACTTTATAAGTTCAGATTGTTGGAAGAGACATTGGCATTTAAATTGTTTCCTGAATGTTGTGTTTTTCTGTACAAACGGAATATTTAAATGTTTCTTGCGGTCTCCGAATTTGCACAGTCATTTAAAAGAAATGAAATCGACCTGAATAATTCTTGTGGAGTTTGAAGAAAGTGGTTGTTTTCTTATTTGAATAGTTTAAGGAATGAATTCTTCTCTTTTTGCTATTTTGGACTCTGAAAATAACATTGGAGCTTTCTTGTGCATATGAATTGGTTTTGCTGTAGGTAACAACAATGTGCAAATTGTTATTATGAACTGTATGCATTCATGGATATAAAAGATCATATGAATAAGTGATTGCGTGATTGTATAACTGTTTATTTGGTTAACAATACAGTGAAAGAAGTAGGGGATCTTCTAGTACAACAAGTACATAGTATGCATCTTGATATTGCTTGTTCTATGATGAATACGATGTCTTACTAACCTGTTTTTGGTATTCGTATGAACCGGAATTAAATGAAGTATTGATAAGGACGATAAGTTCTTCCTTGTTTTCATTTAAAGCTGATTATGAATGAAATTACTCTTACCGTTGGAAAGTGAATTCTGAATGGATTTTGTAAGTTTCACTCTGAACTGTTATCTTGAATTGTGTCTCGTTTGGATTCCATTTTTAGAACAGCCATTTGGAAAGAAATAGGGACATGGATGAATGACTTAGAAAAATGATCTGTTCTTCTTTCATTCAGTTGGAAATCTATAATTCGTTGGTAACGAATCTTGTAGTGCTTAGATATGAGCGACTATATGCATTGTTGTTCGCTTTCTTGTCTGTGCTTGATTGCTTGGAACCTAATATGATGTATGAACTGAAAGGAAGGTAATGGGTTTACATTTCAGTTTGTTTCATCCTTGCATTTATTATTAATAAAAGGCATGGAAAGGATAACAGTATATCATATCAGCAGTAAGCTATTTGTATTTCTAACTTTACAAATATTGTGAATCAAGACTTGTAACGGTTATGTGGAAACGGGACAGCAGTTCTTTGGCTGATCGTGATGATATTTTGATAGTGCAGTTGTTATGCTGATCTTTCTTTTGTACCTATTTCGTGATTGATGTCTTACTGTCGTTTCATAAAAGTAGGGTTATTTTATTGAGACAGTTAGTTGAAGCACCTCATTTTAAGGATAAGTGCTTAATATGCTCAGTTCATTGAATCCGACCGTGTAAATCATTTTGCAGATGGAATTTGATTAGAATGAAGACATGGCTGTTTTCTGATGCTTCTTGATTAGTTGAAGATAAATTGTAATTGTTGCTTTTATTCCTCTTCGAGGAATTGTGAAGAGAAGAAAGTATATTCTTCTATCTATGAATTGTATTGATGTTTTATGTAAACCTTGTCCATTCAGTTGGATTGGCAAAGGTATGGATTATGACATGAAATGATGAATACAATTACAAGTGTGATATTTTAATAATTATATCAGTTTGATATTGTTGACTAAATTGGAAATATAACGTTATTTCTTGATTTGGATTTGTTTAATTGTCCTTGGATGGATGTTAAATGGGAACTGATATCTACTCTTACCTAAATGCAACTTTTAAGTTGAAATATGCAATTAGTTCATACTTGGGTAAAGATGAATTTTTAATTGACATTAAAAAGGGTTAGGAAGAATATGATTCCATAACCGACAGGTATTCAGGATTAGCTTAGGAGCTAAGGAATATCAATTAACTTCGGAGTAATCGAACTTCGCTTTCGAACTCCATTAATGATCTCGTATGTTGAATTCAGAATAAAGGATATAGGATAAGTATATCCATAACTAATGGACCTTAACTATGTAACGTTAAGGAGAACAAATGAATACATTTCTTGGGAATTAGACCTCGTTTGAATGACGTCTAATAAGTTAGAATTCTGAATTTAGTTACAGTTGGGAAAATCTTGGCTAAGTTTAATAGGTTAAACTTATCACGTCCGTCGGTACGGACTGCTTAATCCAATGATTAAGAAGAGAACCAAGTAGGAAATGCAGCCCTTCGACACGAAGGAGAAGATGCATAGCAAGCTAATGGATGGATTTAGTCCCTCTTAGCTATATACAACTGTAACGGAAACGAGGATCAAGGAATCAGCATGGATGCTGAAAGTTGATTCTTAATTGTCAAATCGTATCCAAATCACTTGAGCAGGATGTGTATTCTCGATGGGAGGATTCTGTAGGACATTGGCATACGCCAGCTACAGCAAGGTGTCTCCATGAAGATGGGGTCTTCATGACGACACAATGTTGCAGCTGACATATTGCAATGCCCTCCCGAATTAAAACATCAAGAATACATAGGCTGAATGTGTAGCTCTTAGCAGGGGATAGAGTATGATCTGGTATACGGAGTGACTCCGGAATACTAAAGATAACTAGACACACGGAGTCGTGGGGAAACGACACCGTATGTCTGCGTATCTTTAGTTACCAGGAGTGCCTTCCTATATTCGTTCATATTACTAGTTGGAAATTGGAAGTTTAAAACTGACCTTAAACGAAGAGGACTGGTAGGAACCAGGAAAGACCATTCTAGATAACAGGTGAAGTGAAGTGAAGGACGTATTCCGTTGATGTGTATCACATCCAGGAATATGATCATGCAAAGCATGTGAAAATCTTTGGCCAAAGTATTGCGAATTCTTGGTTGCGTTGTCCTTATCACTTAATTTAAGATGCGGATGTCGATGAATATCGTATGATGATATTCGAGATAGGCTTCTTAAATGGATCACTTCAATAACGGAAACGGTTATGAGAATAGGTATATATAATATACTATGCATAAACGAACATGAAGGATCGGTTGTTGCCGAGTCATGAAATGAAGGATCGTTGAAACTCCGAGCCATGAAAATGGAAGATCGGCAGTTCTCGAGTCATTTACTGACAGCATATAGAATTTGTTATAAGATTGAATGGCATTGAATGTGTGTTCCATATTGTAAATATGCAAACAAAGAACATTAGTTTTAAAAGGAAATTGTGTGATCCAAATGTGTTGTTTGGGCGAGAACAATTATTAAAACTTGAACGTGTGTTTGAATTTTATAATTCATAACAGAGAACGTTATCAAAAAAAAAAAAATTCCCTTGTTCTGGTATCTTAAAATGGGGATGTTACACAAATTTAATGGGAAACTACATACAATTGCATTTAAATGTATCTGAAGGAGGGGGAATGGCGATGGGGTTAACATGCGGTCACATGCTGGCGGACCCAAGTTACATGACCCTGTTTATGAAAGCATGGGGAGAAACACACATGTGGGCACATGTTAGCATCCACCCTTCTTTCACCTGCCGGATCTTGAGCCTAGGCCCAACCTGCGCAAAGAAACCATCGTGACACATTCAAGCCGCAGATTCAGTCATATATATTATGTCCAGTGGTTATAAGAAGGCCATTAATAGATCAATGCATCTCGGAGTTGCAGAGTGGGAGGCATAGTTATCTAAGCGTGACCATGTTTGAGGCCCTCTCTGCCCTCTTCTGGGGCACCTTCACAACATCCAGCCCCTGTCTTAGAGATGGAGACAATGCAAAGCTCTGTATAAATCCATGATTTATGATATTTACATCTCACATTTTCTTTGTTGGTTGAACAACAATATGGGAAAAGAAGATCATTTGATTGAAACTCTAATAAAGGCTTGTAATGACACTAAAATTTACCATTTTTCTAATGATTGCAGCTATATTGCTTAACTGTAATAAGATGTAGTTTCTCAAGGTTAGAACAATGTAAAACAATGATTTCACTTTTTTGGATTTAAGTCATATTTCTGTCACCTTGACATAGTCCCATGGAGGGGTTTCGGTGCTATTTTGTTGCAATAGAAGGTCCCTTGAAAATATTTGAAGCCGGTTACAATAAAAATAGTTTCTCCTTAGAATCTTCAAAGGAAGGGCTTGAAGTTTCTTTTTGCCTATTTATTTATTTTTTGTCCACCTGGCACCTATTTTTGTGATTTTGGAGTAAAATCTGCAAATAAATCACAAATTATCTCAGTTGATGTTATTCAGGAATGTTGGAAAAACTCTTGAGATATTTTAAGAACACCCACTCTACGGGATCATGGGTAAATGTAGACTTTATTTATAGTACTCTGAATTGAAAGATTTAAAGGGTATGTGAGTCACTATCTGTCTAACATATAAACCGTTCATCACTTCTTTTTGGTGTTTTTGAAATTTCAACACCATTCATGAAAAAAATTACTCATTTTTTACTCGAGGCCCTAATATCATCCATTTGTTGGGTTAGTTGTGAATCAGTGTGACAATTCTAGACGTTGTCGATTTTTTTTATTTTATCGTGATTGGGCTTTATTTGTTTTTCATGGTGCATGCGGGGACGATTTCTAATACGATTCACGACTTTTGGGTGAAGGTGACATGCTTCCCTATTATCAACCTTCAGTGCAAAATACAGTTCCCATATATTCATATGCCTTCTTTGTGAAACCAATTTTGTAAAAGACAGATTGGTGTCAGAGTTAAGCTTCCAATCAGTCTATGATTCTCCCTTAATATAAGTGTTGTGTCTTAATACTTTAGAATTGAAAAATTAGTACTAATGGAATCAAATACTGCAACAAGATCTTAAAATACTATTACCTAGTTATTATGACCGGTTGGAATGTGGCACAATATATGATATTTGGGGATTGCAATGCTTGCCACCATCTCTACTAAACTTGAGAAGGAAATGAGTGGTATTAGAACTTGACATCCACAATGTTGCAAGGCTTTTTTAATTAATTTTCAATTGTAATTTTCCTGTCATCTTTATTTGTAGTGCAATGATGTCATCAATATTTTTCTAATATCGTCCTGTCATCATTATGGTATAACAACATGGGACCAATGTTCTAAGTGCTCAGACTGGATAATGATAATCATCTGAAATCCTGACCCTCTGCTATTTTTAATGTATTTTTTATTAGTGGTATGATTAGGTCATTGGTTTTAGGTCATTTAATAACCAAGTGTGGGATCTGTTATTCAAGAAAAATTTAATTGTAATTATTGAACTTAATCAAGATTCCAAACAAAACTGTTATCCAATTTTTCCCTTAGGCAAAATTGAACAAACACAACCTTGCACACTGAGGAATTAAAGGGGCCATTTGGCCATGAGAGCTCACATTTTGATTCCAAAAACTAGGTTACAGGTGGGCTCGGAAATGGAAGTGCAAGGTCGAAAAGGAATGGACAAGGGCCAACTTGGCCAAGGGAACATTGAAGGATATCGGAGCTTGACCAAGAAAGGATTTAGATCAACTCAACCGAGCTAAGAAGAAATTCGAGCTGAGTGCAGATAAGTAACTCACTTAGTGAGTCAAGTGAAAGAACAGAGGCCAAATCCCAAAGTTTTCAGACTTCGGGCATTCGACATTTCAAAGACAAGGCGGGGGAAAATGAAAAAGCAAGAGAAAAGTCATGAAAGACAGAAGTCCGAAAGGTTTTAGGGGTTTTCGGGGTCAACGATGCCACGGATTCGGATTTCGGAGTCCGAACTCACGAAAGTCTAAAATCTTGGACTTCGAGGTTTAGGTCTCTTTGCCAAACAAAATGGAAAAATGCAAGCCAACGCCCGAAAGCCTAAAATGCTAAATTCTGAAAGGGTTTGGGTTTCAGGGTCAACTTGACTTTGGGGTCAACACGGTGGGAATTTTTAGACTTTCGGAGGTTCCGGTTTCAGAGTTTCGAAACTCTCAACTCGACTTAAACAATGAATAGTACCCTGAAGTCCGAAAGGCACAAGGTCCAAAACCCAAAGTCTAAATTTCAGAATTTGGAGTTTCGGAGGTTCGGGTTTCAAAGTTTCAGAACTCTCAAGCCAAATTAGCAAATGAATAGTAACATCAACCTCCGAAGTCAAAATGCTTAAAAGTCTAAAATTTTAGATTTCAGAGGTTGCGAGGCATTTCGGAGTCCGAAGAAGAAGAGCCAACCACTCGCCATTAATGCAGTATGGCACCCTAATCTTCAAATGACCATAGTGTTTAACTGGGATCTCAAATTTGCACAAGAAAAGACTTTTTGGAAAGCTCTTGGCGTCCTATACAAAACTATGACTTGGTTATCTTAATTTAAGTGGGACTAAGTTATTCAAAATGAAGAAATACAATCCACCATTTTAGAGGATGTTCCAGGTTTCTCACCTACCACAATGATGAAGTATGGGCTTCCTTTCTTATCCAACAAGGAAAAGTACGGAGGAATGGGTTTTGCAAGAAAACCCATCATTGTTTCAGAGAAATTCAATTCATTTGAGGGTGGTTGAATTCTAGCGGCCCATTCTCATGTGGATAAATGTATATTTCCGGCACGTTTTTGTTGAATTCAATGGTATAAGTATTAATTTGGCATCATTTTTGGGTGTGGTAGAGTGTTAAACCTAGATTAGTCAATGGTAATTTTCTAGAACTTGTCGGTAATTTTCTTTCGCTACAAAGATCGCTACATGAATGGTTATTATTGATGACAATGGTGATGTTGATGGCCCAAAAACATTTTTATCTGGGCAAATAAAAATTAATATGCATTAATGAAAACCAAGTATTCTTTTTTTTGTTTGGCATGTATTTGATTCCACTAATACTATATTGATAGCTAAATGGAGGTACATGAAATAAAAATTGAAATTTAATAAGAGACTTGTTTCTAACAAATGGGTCAGAGGTGCAATAAAAAGATGCTCCACTAGACACCATATATATACTATATCATTATTAGGAAACTCATAGGTTTAGTATGTGAATGACAACATTGTCAACTTAATATAGCCATCTAACTTGCCACTCTACGACACAATTAAATGATTTTAAATGACCAGAATTAAAGTTGGCAATAAATTTTAATACAACATTTTATGACATTTAATATAAATGAGTTGATCACCGTTTAAAATTGATGGCGTCTTATCCTTCTATAATGCCCCGTTCGATGTTTCCTAGTCCACGACTGCCGACCTTGTTCTTTGAAGTCCCCGGGAGAGCCGGTGTGTGTGTGCTTTTGTTGAGCGATGTTGACCGTATCAACTCGCAGGCGAAGATTGTTCACCTTCCCTCTTCTTCTTGCCCTTGGTCGTTTTCGACACCCCAAACTATGGACCCCGTAGCATCATGGACGGTTATACGGTTAAAGGAAAATTTGGTTCTCAACTCTTTGAGTTTTTTGGGTCGTCGACATTAATAGGATTAATAATTATTATCATTATTTTAAGCCGTAAAATTGAAATGATAATGTTTGTAATAATATTATAATTTATATTGTCGATCTGTGCTTATTAATTGTATTACTCCTTGTTGTCGGGCAATCATTAGTAATTCGGTTGATAAAATTGTGTTATTATTATTATTATTATTATTATTATTACTATTAATAAATTCATGTTATTATTATTAATAATTTAGCAATCGTTACTGTGTGTTTATTATCTTTTTTCTTCGTTTTAGGCTTGTTTGTGTTTTTATCTAGTTAAAACAAACAAGCAAAAATAAAATAAAATAATAAAAAACTAAGAAAACCCGTGATTCTCTGTGGGGGCGGATTAGGGCAAAACCCTTCCCACGTTTTGAAAACGTAGCTAGGGTTTTGTCATTTTGGATTTTGGAATGAGTTAGTTTTGGGCATGGGGCGGCTGGCTTGGGGTGCGGGGATCTACTCAGGAGTTTGTTGAAGAGGCCTTGGAAGCTTTGAAGCAGATGCATTTGATTCGAGTAAAGCAAGACGCCACAGTCGTTTTGACTTCTTCTCGGGCCGCACCACATACCTACGTGGGAGAATAATGCAAAACGAAGGAAGTTTTGTGTCTAATTGATTTGTAACTTTTCCAAAGATACTACCACCGCACCCGCACTGTGTGGTTTCTAGTAAATAAAAAAAAACAAAGGGGCTTTGTCAGATGTTGCGATTCTGAAGTGCGCTTAGTAGATTTGCATGTAAAAACGTGGAAGCATTCGATCTGGTCATCTAAATGCATGAAAGAAATAAAGTTCCATGGACTGCAATGATTTTGGGTTATGCACAAAATGGTTTTGTTGAAACTGCATTGGAACCTTTCCAAGCAAATATGGTTGGCTGGTTTGAAGCCACACCCCCAACCTTTGTTGATATCTTCCTAGTTGCTTTGTCAAAATGGGAGCTTTAGAACTACGCATGGACATCCATCAAAGCATCATGGGGAGATAATATCCTTTAATGTCTTGTCAGGTACCCAGATCTGCTTGTATGCAAAATGTGAAGGCATACACAATGCATGTGAACTATTTGAAAAAATACCTGAAAGATATGCGGACTCCCTGACTACTGATGATAGCAAGATAAACAAAAATGGAGTGCATTAAGAAGGCGTTGAACTATTTTTTTTAATGCCTCAAAGAAATGTTGTCTCATGGAATGCCATGATGGAAGCATATGCAAAAAATGGATGTGTAGCAAAGGGACTATGATTTGTTTGGCAAAATGCCTCAAAAGATGTGGTCTTCTGGAACATACCCTGACCATGTAAGCTTCATTTTTGTTTAATTGGCTTTCAGCCATGCATGTTCAGTGCATGAGGGTTGTAAATACTTCGATGGCATTAGTGCCTCTTGTAGAATCATGCCTAAAATTAATCATTATGTTTGCTTGGTGTCTGCATGAGCACATGAGAATGTGTAAAAATGTGGAAGCATGCAAAACGGTTCGACAATGCCCTGAAAGGAATGTGGTTTATGGGCAACAATGATTGCGGGAGGTGTAAAAATAAAAATAAAAATGAGTTGGTTAAAAAGGCCTTGGAAACCTTCAAGCAAATGCAATGGTACGTGTAAAGCCGATTCCACAACCTCTATCAAAGCATCCTCCCCACATGTGCAAAAACAAGAGCTTTAGGATTGAGCATGGAAAACCATCAAGGCATACAAAACAAGATGTTTTTGTTTGCAATGCAACTTCCTTGATAGACATGTGTGTTAAATGGTGGAGCTGAGGATGCTCATGGTCTAGTTGACGAAGTGCCAAGCAAGAGACTGAACCCAAGCCTGCGGCTTCAACCGACTTCGTTCTCCAGGCATGGTTCTTCTTTCCTTACCTCTCATAATTCTCGTGTTTTAGTTCTCTTTTACAACTAAATAGAATATTAAGTTATTGTATTTTTAATACAGCTAAATGTCTCTTCAACTCATTGCAAAACAATAAAGTGTCATGTCGCAACTCTCGAAGCCATTATAACTCACCTACTTTAAACCATGAACTATCACCCTCGCTTCGAGATGATCTAGAAAAATCTTACCCTTTTTTATCACTCCAATATCGTTTTATCGACCAGAAAATTTGACTCTCCATTGATTAAGTTGACCTTCTTCCTGCTTAAAATAGTTAAATTTTGCATTTTTCGGAGACTCACTATGTACCATTCGCACTCTAGAAATGAGATGTGAAGTTTAATTCGTGTACCTTGGTATACGAGGAGTCGCTTGATTTTTGGTTTGACCCGAAATGATCATATGACATCCTTTTGACGCTCTTATAGGAGCCCTGTTACACCGGTTTACAATAGTAGAGAGTTGTTAAAACTAGAAAGTTGGCTTTCGTTTGGGACCACCATTTGAAACCCGGAAAGAGAAATCACATTCCGTCTTCACAAACCTCTAGCGTTTATACTAGACAAATGCATGAGATGCTAGTTTTAGGGATAACATAGGAAATGTGCCTCTAATCACCAGTTCAATTTGATTTTTAGTTGTGTATGAAAAAAAAAAGGTTTGATTTATATATAGTAAATTGAAATTGAAGTTAATATATTGTAGTATTTTCTCAGTATTCAATAAACGATTAAATTAATTTACTGGGTTATCTTCTTACCTTGCAAACATAATAAAGAGTTTTAATGGGAACACTCAACCTTAATAACATACTCGTGCATAGTTTTCCTGCATGTGTGATCCTTTTTACCATATAAGAAATTTAAAACCGTAGAACGACCTTAAACTTTGCACTCGATGAGACCTCCTAGGTTAGGTAAATAAAACCCCTAGTCGGAGTTTACCGTCATAGTCATTAGGTTTAACGACATTATCGTGAACCCATATTTTAGGAATGACATGGTCCAACCTACCCAGAGTATGTGGTTTCCTTCTAGTTTTGGTAATCGCGAGAAGAATGTCCTCTCTTCAGGTCCGACACTAGGTTGAGTGTTGAAGACCACCTTAGAAGTCACCTTATGACTCATTGTTCGAAGGAGCGATTCAACTGCTACCTTGGTTTCTATCAAAATAACTTCTTGGTATCTTCTTCAACGTGGTTCATGTATAGCTAAAATTGTTCTTGTCATGTACCCTTTCAAGATGTTATTCAAATGCTTATGTAACTCCCGATTTCAAAACAACGCTAGAACAAGATCTTGGTGCGATATAAAAGCATATTATATAAATGTTGCACACGACATTGGAGGTTAGGATTAAGGTCAATCTTGGAGTCCTTATAACTTAATTAAACTTTATCATGCGTTGCAGAAAGAATGTAAGTTACCTTGTGCGAACAAACTTTGAGGAAACAAAAGATATGTATATATCTATAAATCTTATAGGAATTCAATAAGTTTTCAAATTATAATAACAATGGTAGGGAAATAAATATAGTGTGAATCGAGAAATATTTTGGTGAAAATCTTCCCTGTATCTAAATCTCCGTCAAATCCTTTCATTGCGTTTTGGACATCAAGTCACTTTCGCTTGAGTTGTAAGGGTAAAATTGTAGACATCAAATAAATGTTGGAGAAGAATATTTTTACATAATAATAAGATAATTAAGTACTTTGTATGCAATTTGATTTATGCCAAATATGTATGTCAGTTATGGAAATTTATATAAAGTATAAGAAGCCAACTTGAGAAGGTCGAATTGTATTTTCAACCACGGAATAAACTTAAGAAAATGTAGGTGGACAAACGAGAAAATTTATCCTTGCTCATAATGTCCTTGGAATGTTAACTTTAACCAAAAATACATTTAAGGAAATGATGTGTTGTGGGTTCGCCGTTCCTGAAGCCATGTTCTTGTGGTTGGGTCTTTACTAGTAACCTTCCATTGGGAAAAGTGTAGCGTCAGCATGCCTATGTCATTTTCGTGTGTCTATGTGAGTCGATGATTTTTGTGATTGTCGTATGCGAGTCGAGTTCTGTACTTAAAGCCCATGTTTTGTTGTGTGTAGTGAACAATGTCACCAAAAAAAAAAATATCTCGGTATTTTACTGTTGTATTTGTGTGTGTAAAGTGTGGGCACTACATATGGTATCAGAGCGGAGGTTCATACTCTCGAACCTCTGGGACAGATTGGAGTTGTGATGATTCTACATGATGGTGGTGGATAATGGAAGAGTAATGTGATATATGTTGTTATGTGAAACTATGTCGTGATTGTGACCTTATGGAAGCACATGTGGTGCATGTCACTTAGTGCGTAATTGTTGTCATGTTGATGTGCTTGTGATGAGAGTGTCGACTCTCGTTTCGTGGATTCAATAAGGAATCCGTGTGTGATGTATTGCCTTGTTTTGTGTGAAAGGAATGATATTGTGAGTTGCGGGTGTTGAAGCATTTTGACCTTATGTGATGTGAAGATGTAGTGATGTATTGCATGAAGAGATTGATGTAAAGTGAATTTCAGTTTATCGTGATGTCATCACAGTATTGTGATTAGTTGTGTGCTTCGTCGTGTTGTTTTGCAAATGACTATATGCCGTAATGTTAGACATTGTGTTCCTCATGCGTATAATTCATGTAATATGTGATGGTTCATATCGTGATTTAGGGGCATATGGTGAGTATGATCCCTAGCGTACAGTGATTGCACCTTGGGTGCAGGATGTGGTAATGTGATGTATCGTAACCCATGAAAGTAGTGATTGTGTTATACCCTGTATATATATATATATATACCATGTGTAATACGTTATGGTTGTTGTGTGTGAATTACCATTGTGTTAGTGATGTAGTTATGTGTATGTCGTGGACCCTACACTAGACGACCCTAAGGGGATGAACTGTCAAGAGTGTATGTGTGGAGAGAGGAGGTGTGGACCAGGTTTTCATAATCTTGAGCCGAGTACGAGTGAGGAAGTGGAGTCTTATATAGACTAAAAATCCACTTCTATCTGTTTAGTATACTTCGAGCTTGCTCAGTATATTGTGGGTGTGCACCACCTTAGGCTCAACTTATGTAACCTTGTGTCCCCTGTTCTTTCCTATTGGATTGTTCGTTGAATAATCCTATGTGATTTTGACTATGTTGATCCTTGTGGGAGTATGGAGGAATGGTTCAGGAAGAGATGATGACAGTTACATTATTTGATATACTCATTTCTGGTTACATGTATATTTTTACGAGCTGAGGCTCGATGTCCGAGTGCCAGCAACTCGATGAGTACCCCTTTGGTGGTGGTATGAGGCCACATAGTGATTGTGATGTGCTATTTTTCTCATTATGTATTTTATTCGTAAATTAATCTTTCTCTTTTCGCTAGAACCACCGTTTTCTTGATTGACATGTTTGTATATTTTGGGCATTTATTTGATTATTGCATTGACATTTGGATTTTGCACTAACCAAGGCTAATTAGCCATTTATTTTTCTTGGTTTTAAAACTTTCTTTTCATATTTGAAAGTTTTGTAGCCTAGCCCAAGGCTTTTGATTTTTCCACTTGGCATTTGATTGGATTATTATGCTGGTTCTAATGTCGTAATGTGTTATATTAGGGTCATGGGGTTAACTATGGACTGGTTGAACCTATGGACTCGCTTCGTTGTATGGGGTACGCCCCAAGGAGTTCGAGATAACTAGCGGATTGTTGAACCACGAGTTATTATGTCACTTGGGTTTGGGGGTGACGGGGCTCTATGTGCCTAGGGCAATAGGGTGACCCGGCCTCATTAAAAGGAGAAAGGAGACAGGCCTCTATGGTTGAGTGACCTGTTATTCTTTATGACACTCTATGGTTGAGTGACCTGAGATTTTGATGGGGCTCTATGGTTGAGTGACCCGACTTGGTTCTGGCACTATGTTTCTTCCTCTTGGAAGGTATATGGAGATTATCTGGTGATGCTTTGGGGAGGTATATGGAGTTGTATTCTGTTGCTTTTGGAGATATCTGGAGTTGTTTCGTGATGCCTTGTGATGTGTGGAGATTGGTATAGTGAGTTATGTGTACTTGTATGAGTCTTTTGATACCTTGTTATGTATGAGGCTTGACCCTCCTCTTGGTTGGTATGGACTATTGGGTATTGTTTTGGCACTATGTTGGTGCAGTCATGGATTTTTGGGGCTTGTGATACCCATGTATATGTATCAACGTGTTGATTCTGTTGTTAGTCATATGCGTGCACTAGATCTATGTCTAGGGCATAATTGTTGGAAATTAATTGTTATGTGGTCTACTCGTTGTCATTCCATGGTTTGGAGAAACCCTTGTGATGTGGTACGGTCATGAAAGTATGTAAAAGTATGCTTGTGAAAATTAGGTGTTGTGTATAACCCTGGTAGGGTGTTGTGGATCAGTAGTTCAGATGGGAACCCACATGAATGAAATAACTAAAGTTATGCAACAATGAAATGCTAAAGGACTTGAATTAATAATAATGTTAATGGAAAGAGATTAACGAAATAACGAATAAGAGAGAACTTCCAATCTTCACAGAACCTTGAAAGTTAAAATTTCTACTAAATGTTTCTAAGACTACCTTTGGGCCGTGCTTTATGTAGCTAAAATATTAAACCATAGGGTGTACTTTTCCCTTTACTTGTTTTTGGTTGCGTACCATTTCTTCCCTCTGTGTTATGTCGCATCGAGGATGATGCTTTCTTAAGGGGAGGAGAATGTAATGCCCCGTTCAATGTTTCCTAGTCCCTGACCTGCCGACCTTGTTGCTAAGTCTGGGAGACTGGTGTGTGTGTGCTTTCGTTGACCGATGTTGACCGTGTCCAGGTCACAGTGAAGATTGTTCACCTTCCCTCTCCTTCTTGCCCTTCGGGTCATTGTCGACACCCCAAACTGTGGACCCCGTAGCATCATGGATGGTTATACTGGTTAAAGGAAAATTTGGTTCTCGGCTCTTCGAGTTTGTCGGGTCGTCGACATTAATAGGATTAATAATTATTATCATTATTTTAAGCCGTAAAATCATAATAATAATGTTTGTAATAATATTATAATTTATATTGTCGATATGTGCTTATTAATTGTATTACTCCTCGTTGTCGGGCGATCATTAGTAATACGGTTAGTAAAATTGTGTTATTATTATTATTATTACTATTAATAAATTCGTGTTATTATTATTAATAATTTGGCGATCGTTACTGTGTGTTTATTATCTTTTTCTTCGTTTTAGGCTTGTTTGTGTTTTTATCTAGTTAAAACAAACAAGCAAAAATAAAATAAAAAAATAAAAACTAAGAAAACCCATGATTCTCTGTGGGGGCGGATTAGGGCAAAACCCTTTCCACGTTTTGACAACGCAACTAAGGTTTTTTCATTTTGGATTTTGGAATGAGTTAGTTTTGGGCATGGGATGGTCAAGGTGGCAGGGGCACAGGATCTGCTCAGAAGGAGTTTGTTGAAGAGGCCTTGGAAGCTTTCAAGCAGATGCATTTGATTCAGGTAAAGCCAGACGCCACAGCCATTTTCAGCTTCTTCCCAGGCCACGCCACATACCTGCGTGGGAGAATAATGCAAAACGAAGGAAGTTTTGTGTCTGATTGATTTGTAACTTTTCCAAAGATACTCCTAGTGCGCACTGCACTGCGTGGGATTCTAGTAAATAAAAAAAAAAAGAGGCTTTGTCAGATGTTGCAGTTGTAAGTGCCCTAGTAGATTTTCATGTAAAAACGTGGAAGCATTCGATCCGGGTCATCTAAATACGTGAAAGAAATAAAGTTCCATGGATTGAAATGATTTCAGGTTATGCACAAAATTGTTTTGTTGAAACTGCATTGGAACCTTTCCAAGCAAATACGGTTGGCTGGTTTGAAGCCACACACCCAACCTTTGTTGATATCTTCCTAGCTGCTGTCAAAATGGGAGCTTTAGAACTGCGCATGGACATCCATCAAAGCATCATGTGGAGATAATATCCTTTAATGTCTTGTCAGGTACCTAGATCTACTTGTATGCAAAATGTGAAGGCAAACACAATGCATGTGAACTGTTTGACAAAATACCTGAAAAATATGTGGACTCCCAGACTACAATGATAGTAGGATAAACAAAAATGGGTCTCATTAAGAAGGCGTTGAATCGTTTGTTTTAATGCCTCAAAGAAATGTTGTCTCATGGAATGCCATGATGGCGCATATGAACAAAATGGATGTGTAGCAAAGGGACTGTGATTTGTTTGGTAGAATGCCTCAAAAGATGTGGTCTTAAACATACCCTGACCATGTAAGCTTCATTTTTGTTTAATTGGCTTTCACCATGCATGTTCGGGCATGAGGGTTATAAATACTTCGATGGCATGAGTACCTCTTACAAAATCATGCCTAGAATTAATCATTATGTTTGCTTGGTGTCTGATGAGCACATGAGAATGTGCAAAAATGTGGAAGCATGCAAACGGTTCGACAATGCCTGAAAGGAATGTGGTTTATGGGCAGCAATGATTGCAGGAGGTGTAAAAATAAAAATAAAAATGAGTTGGTTAAAAAGGCCTTGGAAACCTTCAAGCAAATGCAATGGGTACGTGTAAAGCTAGATTCCACAACCTCTGTCAGCATCCTCCTCGCATGTGTAAAAATAAGAGCTTTAGAATTGAGCATGGAAAACCATCAAGGCATAGAAAACAAGATGTTTTTGTTTGCAATGCAACTTCCTTGATAGACATGTGTGTTAAATGGTGGAGCTGAGGATGCTCATGGTCAGTTAACAAAGTGCCAGCAAGAGACTGAACCCAAGCCTGCGGCTTCGACCGACTTCGTTCTCCATGCATGGTTCTTCTTTCCTTACCTCTCATAATTCTCGTGTTTTAGTTCTCTTTTGCAACTAAATAGAATATTAAGTTATTAGATTTTTAATACAGCTTAAATGTCTCTTCAACTCATTGCAAAACAATAAAGTGTCGTGTCGCAACTCTCGAAGCCATTATAACTCACCTACTTTAAACCATGAACTCGTCACCCTCATTTCGAGATGATCTAGAAAAATCTTACCCTTTTTTATCGCTCCAATATCGTTTTATCGACCAGACGAATTTGACTCTCCATTGATTAAGTTGACCTTCTTCCTACTTAAAATAGTTAAATTTTGCATTTTTCGGAGACTCACTAAGTACCCTTCACAACTCTGGAAACGAGATGTGAAGTTTCATTCGTGTACCTTGGTATATGAGGAGTCACCTTGATTTTTGGTTTGACCCGAAATGATCATATGACATCCTTTTGACGCTCTTATAGGAGCCCTGTTACACTGGTTTACAACAGTAGAGAGTTGTTAAAACTAGAAAGTTGGCTTTCGTTTGGGACCACCAATTGAAACCCGGAAAGAGAAATCACATTCCGTCTTCACAAACCTCTAGCATTTATACTAGACAAATGCATGAGATGCTAGTTTTAGGGATAACATAGGAAATGTGCCTCTAATCACCAGTTCAATTTGATTTTTAGTTGTGTATGAAAAAAAAAAAAAAAAGGTTTGATTTATATATAGTAAATTGAAATTGAAGTTAATATATTGTAGTATTTTCTCAATATTCAATAAATGACTAAATTAATTTACTGGGTTATCTTCTTACCTTATGCAAAGATAATAAAGAGTTTTAATGGGAACACTCAACCTTAATAACATACTCGTGCATAGCTTTCCCGTGTGTGATCCTTTTTACCATATAAGAAATTTAAAACCGTAGAACGACCTTAAATTTGCACTCGATGAGACCTCCTAGGTTAGGTAAATAAAACCCCTAGTCGGAGTTTACCGTCATAGTCATTAGGTTTAGCGAAATTGTCGTGAACCCATATTTTAGGAATGACATGGTCCAAACTACCCAGAGTATGCGGTTTCCTTCTAGTTTTGGTAATCGTGAGAAGAATGTCCTCTCTTCAAGTCCGACACCGAAAGCCGAGTGTTGAAGACCGCCTTAGAAGTCACCTTATGAGTCTCTCGTTCAAGGAACAATTCAATGGTGTTACCTTGGTTTCTATCAAAATAACATCTTGGTATTTTCTTAAACGTGGTTCATGTATAGTTATAATTCCTCCGGTCATGTACCCTTCAAGATGTTATTCAAATTCTTATGTAACCCCGATTTCAAAACAACGCTAAGAACAAGATCTTGGTGCGATGTAAAAGCATATTATATAAATGTTGCACACGAGATTGGAGGTTAGGATTAAGGTCAATCTTGGAGTCCTTATAACTTAATTAAACTTTATCATGCATTACAAAGAATATAAGTTACCTTGGTGCGACCAAACTTTGAGAAAACAAAAGATATGTATATATATATAAATCTTATAGGAATTCAATAAGTTTTCAAATTATAATAACAATGGTAGGGAAATAAATATAGTGTGAATAGAGAAATATTTTTGGTGAAAAGCTGCCCTGTATCTAAATCTCCGTCAAATCCTTTTATTGCATTTTGGACATCAAGTCACTTTCGCTTGAGTTGTAAGGTAAAACTATAGACATCAAATAAACGTTGAGAAGAATATTTTTAACTAATAATAAGATACTTAAGTACTTTGTATGCAATTTGATTTATGCCAAATATGTATGTCGATTATGGAAATTTATATAAAGTATAAGAAGCCAACATGAGAAGGTCAAATTGTATTTTCAACCGTGAAATAAACTTAAGAAAATGTAGGTGGACAAACGAGAAAATTTATCCTTGCTCATAATGTCCTTGGAATGTTAACTTTAACCAAAAATACATTTAAGGAAATGATGTGTTGTGGGTTCGCCGTTCCTGAAGCCATGTTCTTGTGGTTGGGTCTTTACTAGTAACCTTCCATTGGGAAAAGTGTAGCGTCAGCATGCCTATGTCATTTTCGTGTGTCTATGTGAGTCGATGATTTTTGTGATTGTCGTATGCGAGTCGAGTTTTGTACTTGAAGCCCATGTTGTGTTGTGTGTAGTGAGCAATGTAAGTCAAAAAAAAAAATTATCCTGGTATTTTACTGTTGTATTTGTGTGTGTAAAGTGTGGGCACTACATATGGTATCAGAGCGGAGGTTCATGCTCTCGAACCTCTGGACGGGACTTGAAGTTGTGATGATTCGTATGATGGTGGTGGATAATGGAAGAGTAATGTGATATATGTTGGTATGTTAAATTATGTCATGATTATGACCTTATGGAAGCACATTTGGTGCATGTCACTTAGTGCGTAATTGTTGTCATGTTGATGTGCTTTGATGAGAGTGTCAACTCTCATTTTCGTTAATTCAATAAGGAATCCGTGTGATGTATTGCTTTTTTTTATATGAAAGGAATGATATTGTGAGTCATGGGTGTCAAGCATTTTGACCTTATGTGATGTGAAGATGTAGTGATATATTACATGAAGAGATTGATGTAAAGTGAGTTTCGTTTATCGTGATGTCATCACAAGATTGTGATTAGTTGTGTGGTTCGTCCGTGTTGTTTTGCAAATGATTTTATGCCGTAATGTTAGACATTGTTTTCCTCATTCGTATAATTCATGTAATATGTGGTGGTTCATATCGTGATTTAGGGGCATATGGTGAGTATGATCCCTAGCGTACAGTGATTGCACCTTGGGTGCAGGATGTGGTAATGTGATGTATCGTAACCCATGAAAGTAGTGATTGTGTTATACCCTATATATATATATATATATATATACCATGCGTAATATGTTATGGTTGTTGTGTGTGAATTACCATTGTGTTAGTGATGTAGTTATGTGTATGTCGTGGACCCCGCACTGACGACCCTAAGGGGATGAACTGTCAAGAGTGTATGTGTGGAGAGAGGAGGTGTGGACCAGGTTTTCATAATCTTGAGCTGAGTACGAGTGAGGAAGTGGAGTCTTATATAGACTAAAAATCCACTTCTATCTGTTTAGTATACTTCGATCTCGCCCGAGATATTATGGGTGCGCACCACCTTAGGCTCAACTTATGTAACCTTGTGTCCCCTATTCTTTCCTATTGGATTGTTCGTTGAATAATCCTATGTGATTTTGACAATGTTGATCCTTGTGGGAGTATGGAGGAATGGTTCAGGCAGAGATGATGATAGTTACATTATTTGATATACTCATTTCTGGTTACATGTATATTTTTACGAGCTGAGGCTCGATGTCCGAGTGCCAGCAACTCGATGAGTACCCCTTTGGTGGCGGTATGAGGCCACATAGTGATTGTGATGTGCTATTTTTCTCATTACGTATTTTATTCGTAAATTAATCTTTCTCTTTTATTAGAACCAGTTGCTTTCTTGATTGACATGTTCTTATATTTTGGGCATTTATTTGATTGTTGCATTAACATTTGGATTTTGCACTAACCAAGGCTAATTAGCCATTTGTTTTTCTTGGTTTTAAAACTTTCTTTTCATATTTGAGAGTTTTGTAGCCTAGCCCAAGGCTTTTGATTTTGCCACTTGGCATTTGATTGGATTGTTATGCTAGTTCTAATGTCGTAATGTGTTAGATTAGGGTCATGGGGTTAACCATGGAGTGGTTGAACCTATGGACCTGCTTCGTTGTATGGGGGTACACCCCAAGGAGTTACAGATAACTAGCGGGTTGTTGAACCACGAGTTATTATGTCACTTGGGTTTGGGGGTGACGGGGCTCTATGTGCCCAGGGCAATAGGGTGACCCGGCCTCATTAAAAGGAGAAAGGAGACATGCCTCTATGGTTGAGTGACCTGTTATTCTTTATGACACTCTATGGTTGAGTGACCTGAGATTTTTGATGGGGCTCTATGGTTGAGTGACCCGACTTGGTTCTGGCACTATGTTTCTTCCTCTTGGAAGGTATATGGAGATTATCTGGTGATGCTTTGGGGAGGTATATGGAGTTGTATTCTGTTGCTTTTGGAGATATCTGGAGTTGTTTCGTGATGCCTTGTGATGTGTGGAGATTGGTATAGTGAGTTTTGTGTACTTGCATGAGTCTTTTGATACCTTGTTATGTATGAGGCTTGACCCTCCTCTTGGTTGGTATGGACTATTGGGTATTGTTTTGGCACTATGTTGGTGTAGTCATGGATTTTTGGGGCTTGTGATACCCGTGTATATGTATCAACGTGTTGATTCTGTTGTTAGTCATATGCGTGCACTAGATCTATGTCTAGGGTGTAATTGCTGGAAATTAATTGTTATGTGGTCTACTTGTTGTCATTCCATGGTTTGAGAAACCCTTGTGATGTGGTACGGTCGTGAAAGTATGTAAAAGTATGCTTGTGAAAATTAGGTGTTGTGTATAACCCTAGTAGGGTGTTGTGACTGTAGTTCATGATGGGAACCCACAGGAATGAAATAACTAAAGTTATGCAACAATGAAATGCTAAAGGACTTGAATTAAGAATAATGTTAATGGAAAGAGATTAACGAAATAACGAATAAGAGAGAACTGCCAATCTTCACAGAACCTTGAAAGTTAAAATTTCTACTAAATGTTTCTAAGACTACCCTGTGGCCATGCTTTAAGTAGCTAAAATATTAAACCATAGGGTGTACTTTTCCCTTTACTTGTTTTTGGTTATGTACCATTTCTTCCCTCTGTGTTATGTCGCATCGAGGACGATGCTTTCTTAAGGGGAGGAGAATGTAATGCCCCATTCAATGTTTCCTCACCCCTAACCTCGCCGACCTTGCTGCTAAGTCTGGGAGAGACTGTGTGTGTGTGTGCTTTTGTTGATCGTGTCGTGTCCAGTGTCGCAGCTTAAGATTGTTCACCTTCCTCTCCTTCTTGCCCTTCGGGTCGTTGTCGACACCCCAAAATGTGGACCCCGTAGCGTCATGGACGGTTATACTGGTTAAAGGAAAATTTGGTTCTCGGCTCTTCGAGTTTGTCGGGTCGTCAACATTAATAGGATTAATAATTATTATCATTATTTTAAGCCGTAAAATCGTAATAATAATGTTTGTAATAATATTATAATTTATATTGTCGATCTGTGCTTATTAATTGTATTACTCCTCGTTGTCGGGCGATCATTAGTAATACGGTTAATAAAATTGTGTTATTATTATTATTATTACTATTAATAAATTCGTGTTATTATTATTAATAATTTGGCGATCGTTACTGTGTGTTTATTATCTTTTTCTTCGTTTTAGGCTTGTTTGTGTTTTTATCTAGTTAAAACAAACAAGCAAAAATAAAATAAAATAATAAAAACTAAGAAAACCCGTGATTCTTTGTGGGGGCGGATTAGGCGAAACCCTTCCCACGTTTTGAAAACGCAGCTAGGGTTTTGTCATTTTGGATTTTGGAATGAGTTAGTTTTGGGCATGGGGCGATTCCGTTGGCTGTGGGGCGCGCAGGATCTCGCTAGAGGAGTTTGTTGAAAAGGCCTTGGAAGCTTTCAAGCATATATGCATTTGATTCAAAATCCAGACGCCACAACCATTTTCATCTTCTTCCTCGCCGCGCCACATACCTACATGGGAGAATAATGCAAAACGAAGGAAGTTTTGTGTTTGATTGATTTGTAACTTTTCCAAAGATACTCTCCACGCCACGCCTGCACTGCATGGGCTTCTAGTAAATAAAGAAAAACAAAGGGGCTTTATCGATATTGCAAGATTCTGCAAGCGCCTAGTAGATTTTCATGTAAAAATGTGGAAGCATTCGATTTGGTCATCTAAATGCATGAAAGAAATAAAGTTCCATGGACTGCAATGATTTCGGGTTATGCACAAAATGGTTTTGTTGAAACCGCATTGGAACCTTTCTAAGCAAATACGGTTGATGGTTTGAAGCCACACTTAACCTTTGTCGATATCTTCCTACTGCTTTCAAAATGGGAGCTTTAGAACTGCATGGACATCCATCAAAACATCATGGGGAGATAATATCCTTTAATGTCTTGTCAGGTACCCAGATCTACTTGTATGCAAAATGTGAAGGCAAACACAATGCATGTGAACTATTTGAAAAAATACCTGAAAGATATACAGACTCTGACTACAAATGATAAGCGGATAAACAAAAATGGGTCTCATTAAGAAGGCGTTGAACTGTTTGTTTTAATGCCTCAAATAAATGTTGTCTCATGGAATGCCATGATGGCAGCATATGCACAAAATGGATGTGTAGCAAAGGGACTGTGATTTGTTTGGCAGAATGCCTCAAAAGATGTGGTCTTCTGGAACATACCCTGACCATGTAAGCTTCATTTTTGTTTAATTGGCTTTCAGCCATGCATGTTCAGTGCATGAGGGTTGTAAATACTTCGATGGCATGAGTATCTCTTGCATAATCATGCCTAGAATTAATCATTATGTTTGCTTGGTGTCTGATGAGCACATGAGAATGTGTAAAATTGTGGAAGCATGCAAACGGTTCGACAATTCCTGAAAGGAATGTGGTTTATGGGCAGCAATGATTGTAGGAGGTGTAAAAATAAAAATAAAAATGAGTTGGTTAAAAAGGCCTTGGAAACCTTCAAGCAAATGCAATGGGTACGTGTAAAGCCAGATTCCGCAACCTCTGTCAACATCCTCCCTACATGTGCAAAAATAAGAGCTTTAGAATTGAGCATGGAAAACCATCAAGGCATAGAAAACAAGATGTTTTTGTTTGCAATGCAACTTCATTGATAGACATGTGTGTTAAATAGTGGAGCTGAGGACGCTCGTGGTCTGGTTGACGAAGTGCCAAGCAAGAGACTGAACCCAAGCCTACGGCTTCGACCGACTTCGTTCTCCAGGCATGGTTCTTCTTTCCTTACCTCTCATAATTCTCATGTTTTAGTTCTCTTTTGCAACTAAATAGAATATTAAGTTATTAGATTTTTAATACAGTTAAATGTCTCTTCAACTCATTGCAAAACAATAAAGTGTCGTGTCGCAACTCTCGAAGCCATTATAACTCGCCTACTTTAAACCATGAACTATCACCCTCGCTTCGAGATGATCTAGAAAACTCTTACCCTTTTTTTTATCGCTCCAATATCGTTTTATCGACCAGACAAATTTGACTCTCCATTGATTAAGTTGACCTTCTTCCTGCTTAAAATAGTTAAATTTTGCATTTTTCGGAGACTCACTAAGTACCCTTCGCAACTCTGGAAATGAGATGTGAAGTTTCATTCGTGTACCTTGGTATACGAGGAGTCACCTTGATTTTTGGTTTGACCCAAAACAATCATATGACATCCTTTTGATGCTCTTATAGGAGCCCTGTTACACCGGTTTACAACAATAGAGAGTTGTTAAAACTAGAAAGTTGGCTTTCGTTTGGGACCACCATTTGAAACTCGGAAAGAGAAATCATGTTCTATCTTCGCAAAACCTCTAAGCGTTTATACTAGACAAATGCATGAGATGCTAGTTTTAGGGATAACTTAGGAAATGTGCCTCTAATCACCAGTTCAATTTGATTTTTAGTTGTGTATGGAAAAAAAAAAGTTTGATTTATATATAGTAAATTGAAATTGAAGTTAATATATTGTAGTATTTTCTCAGTATTCAATAAATGACTAAATTAATTTACTGGGTTATCTTCTTACCTTGCAAACATAATAAAGAGTTTTAATGGGAACACTCAACCTTAATAACATACTCGTGCATAGCTTTCCTGCATGTGTGATCCCTTTTACCATATAAGAAATTTAAAACCGTAGAACGACCTTAAACTTTGCACTCGATGAGACCTCCTAGGTTAGGTAAATAAAACCCCTAGTCGGAGTTTACCGTCATAGTCATTAGGTTTAGTGACATTGTCGTGAACCCATATTTTAGGAATGACATGGTCCAACCTACCCAGAGTATGTGGTTTCCTTCTAGTTTTGGTAATCGCGAGAAGAATGTCCTCTCTTCAGGTCCGACACTAGGTTGAGTGTTGAAGACCGCCTTAGAAGTCACCTTATGAGTCATTGTTCGAAGGAACGATTCAACGGTGCTACCTTGGTTTCTATCAAAATAACATCTTGGTATTTTCTTGAATGTGGTTCATGTATAGTTACAATTCTTCCGGTCATGTACCCCTTCAAGATGTTAGTCAAATGCTTATGTAACTCCTGATTTCAAAACAACGCTAAGAACGAGATCTTGGTGCGATGTAAAAGCATATTATATAAATGTTGCACACGAGATTGGAGATTAGGATTAAGGTCAATCTTGGAGTCCTTATAACTTAATTAAAATTTATCATGCGTTGCAAAGAATATAAGTTACCTTGGTGCGACCAAACTTTGAGAAAACAAAAGATATGTATATATATATATAAATATTATAGGAATTCAATCAGTTTTCAAATTATAATAACAATGGTAGGAAATAAATATAGTGTGAATCGAGAAATTTTTGGTGAAAAGCTGCCCTGTATCTAAATCTCCATCAAATCCTTTTATTGTGTTTTGGACATCAAGTCACTTTCACTTGAGTTGTAAGGGTAAAACTGTAGACATCAAATAAACGTTGGAGAAGAATATTTTTACATAATAATAAGATAATTAAGTACTTTGTATGCAATTTGATTTATGCCAAATATGTATGTCAGTTATGGAAATTTATATAAAGTATAAGAAGCCAACTTGAGAAGGTTGAATTGTATTTTCAACCGCGGAATAAACTTAAGAAAATGTAGGTGGACAAACGAGAAAATTTATCCTTGCTCATAATGTCCTTGGAATGTTAACTTTAACCAAAACTACATTTAAGAAAATGATGTGTTGTGGGTTAGCCGTTCCTGAAACCATGTTCTTGTGGTTGGGTATTTACTAGTAACCTTCCATTGGGAAAAGTGTAGCGTCAGCATGCCTATGTCATTTTCGTGTGTCTATGTGAGTCGATGATTTTTGTGATTGTCGTATGCGAGTCAAGTTCTGTACTTGAAGCCCATGTTGTGTTGTGTGTAGTGAGCAATGTAAGTCAAAAAAATATATATCCTAGTATTTTACTGTTGTATTTGTGTGTGTAAAGTGTGGGCACTACACCTTCCCTTCTATATTTAGTAGTAAAATACTTGTGAGCTTTCAATGGACCATATGTATGTTGATAGTTGTAACCTACAATGGTAAATGCGAGATGGTGGTTGAGTGTAATAGTATAAAATATTGATAAAAATGGCATGTTTTAAATTTGGCATCCATTTTATGGTTAAAAATTTGTGATGTGCCTCGATACATCTTGAATTTTCTCCAAATAAATATATTTGAGATATCTATATTATCTTTACACCATATGCATAAATTATAATGATAATCGAGGGTGGCAGGGATGTTAGAAGTGTTGGACATCCTTGTGTTTTGTAAATTGTTTATTTACCCTCAAACCGGTAAATTCCCATGTAAGGATCATACAGGGATGGCATGTAATTTGTTGTAATGCAAGACAACGCTAACCTCAACAATTAAGTAAGAAAAACTTGTGCTTACAATGGGAGCCAGTACACCCCTTACGTGGGTATTTTCGTTTGATGCAATAGTTGTTTTGAAACTCTAGGCAACTCCTAGATTATGAGAATCCCCAACCATGTTATGTTGAACAAATCTTGTTGTAGACCTGGCGACAACCTTGATTAGAGCATATACATCAAGTGTGCCATTAACATGAGCTTGGTAGAATAACGTGCTTCAAAACTGTAGTGCCCACTTCTCTTCAACATTAATATTATTATGATTTTGCTTATTATGGATTGGAGTTATAGACATTGTTATCATATTTTAGACATTGATAGATGGACATTGTTATATTTGATTTGCTTATTTGATAGACAATATGGATGTTTAGACTTATGACATGATTTACATGATGGATTATATGCATGGATTGACATATCGGTATTTGATGATCTTGAGCTACTAATGTATTGACACATTGGATGTGATATATAGATGTGTTAGATGATTTAGTTGATTTTGTGATCTTATTGTTAATTGATAAAATTGAAATAATTGAAATTGTGAATAATTGGTGAATTATTGGTTTTAGCGATGATTTAGCTATGATATTTGATGATATGAATTGAAATGTATATGTGTGTGTTTTATCATCTCGATATCGTTAATATGGCCATGAGGCCAGAAAGGTATTGTTTTGATTTTTGCAAGAATTTGCAGCACAACAAAAACAAAAGGGGGATAGGAGACCAACAATGAAGGAATTTGGGGTATTGGAAACAAGTCACCTTGGAAAATAGTGTAAATGTGTGATATTATTGTTGTTATTTTGTTAGGAGGTCCCCATTGGGGAGGTGACCTCAAATGTAACCATGCCCTTGACCCTTGTAATTAATTAAGTCAAATTTACTCTTTAGTAACTAGGCAATATTTAGATTAGGAATTAAATTTATTTGTGTTTAATCAATGGGAGGGTAAGTTTAGGCTTAGCCCTAAATAATAAAATTATTAAAGGACATTTGAACTATGATAATAAATTAAATAAAGATTATAATAAGGGGATTTTAAGCCAAACTAGAGAATTAAATAATATTAATTAAAATGAATGAAATATTAACCGAGAAATAAACTGAACGTTGCAACTGTTTTTTTTAAATAAAAATTATTCGTTAAATTTTCAAATCTAACTATTGCGTTGTCTTGGGTCCTATGTGGGAAAATTTTTGGGTGTTACAAAAACAAATGTGAAAAAGTGATTTTTGTAGTGTAAATTGATGTATTATATTTAGATTTGTGAGGGGATTTGCAAATCCGGCGGTGCTCGGGCTATAAGTGATTATCATGTAATCACAATGGCCAATCTATTCACAAGAAAAAAGGTAAATAATATTTTGCAGGTGGTGTGCGGACCATATGATGAAATAAGTTGTAAGTAGCATGAGGAGACTTAATCAAAGAGAGTATCAAGATTAAGAATAATGTTTCACCACATCTTCTTTAGTGATATGAAGGGGTCCCATAGTTAGGGCTATACCTCAATGAAATGCACATGAAATGTGTGATGGAAACGTTAAAGGGGGTGCACCAGTGGAGTTTAATTGGAGGGGCTGAAGCATGGAGGGAGGAGGGGAAATTCAAAAGGCGTTAAGAGGAAAGAGAAGTTAAGGGGAGGGGAAAATGTATCAACAACTACAAGGGAATTGTTGATTAATTTTGTGCTCCATTTTATCATCTTTGTCTGGCTCCCACTGTTCATAGTAAAATATGATGGCCACCTATGCATGTCAAATAATTAGTGGGTGACTCATTTTCCAATACTGCCCTTCAAAAATACAAAAAAATGTTATTTATATCAAATATTATGTATTTATTTAATTATTTATTTATATATTAATATAATATCCATATAAATCTATATAAAAATGATAGTCACATTTTAACTATACAAGTCACATGTGGTAGTTATTTCAAATATTTGTATGTTATGGCTAAAATCGAAAAAAAAACATTTAAACTAACATGACTTTTAATGTTTGACGTTGCATGTGGTCCGGTTATTTCAAATACTTACAAGTATTTTACAACTAAAATCGTAAAAAACATCTAAACGAACATCAAATTTAACCCATGATGTGTGCACTATAACTATTAACAAGGACATTGTTCATAATGCTTATTGTTCACACCAAAAAGGCTACACGAAGTTTCTAGCAAAGGTGCCTGAATGTAGCTAATCGCATTTTCCATGATTTTTCCAAGGCCTCTTCAACAAGCCCATTTTGTGAATTCCCAATTGTGCCTATCTAGCAATCATTGATTGATGATTTTGGTTGTTCATCTACCAATTTTCCAAGGATTTTTCAATGAGCCCATTCGAGAGAGTAGGATAAGTAATTATTTCTCCATTGTAGACCACATCTCGTTGAGGAATTTTATTTGTTTAATGTATTATTTTGAAGATAGTTTCATTTTATTTTATTTGTGTTTATATTTTAATTCCCTCTTTTTTCATTTCTCAAATTTTAATTCTTCACTCCATTCCCTTCGACTTTTCCATCGTACATTTCACGTTTACGATTGCTAGTTAATACCCTACTATACTTTTCAAGGATTTAAGGTATGGCTTTTTTAGACAACAAAAAGAAATGCAATGGCTATAAACTAAACCTAAACTTGATAAATAAATGGAAAAAAGTGTTTGTTTGTAGGAACTTTTGTATGTCACCGCTGACTGGCTCGAGGATAGGTTGTAACGATTTCAATGCAAAAGGAGAAACCACATGAGACTTGCATGATTTGAAGATAAATATTTTCAGCTCGCCGTAAAATATTTTGCTCAAGATGGGAGATGCACGTGATCTTCAATTGGAATAGGAGTTGAGACGTTTGTTTGAAGACAAAGGAAAGTGAAATAGATACACGGATCGTATATATCAAAGATGACATGCATGGATATGCCCAACACAAAAATGTTAATTCACTGTAACGGATATTGCAGCGGTAGTAGGTATGAAATAAATTTGAAATATTTTGCAGAACTAAATCACAAGAATACGTAGCAATTCCTTTTCTAATTGCCTATATTTTACACAATATTAATCTTTCCAAAAATTGTTCTTTTCTCATCCTAGGGCGAAGTACAAAACTACTACCCCTCATAATCTATCATTCTTCCACTACAGAGATCAACTCTACTCTAATTCCAAATGATTTGGTAGATAAAAAATACACAACAATAATTTTTGTTATCTCCACTAATATAGGACATAGTTTTAACAATACTAACCATCTAATATCAAATTCACGCGAGTTGTTCTAATAACTAAACAACTTACCCAACCATAATTTACCCTCCTAGGTAAATATGTGGAGCACTAACATTATTTTTCCTAACTCTTAACCCTTTCGGCTAGAGGTCTGCCAAGAATCGAAAAACACATAACATAAACCCTAATTATATTTTTTTTGAGAGGTTTCCGAAAATGTAAACAAATAAAAAAATCCTAATATTGTAGCATATGGAGTCAATTTTTGAAAAACCATAAAACCGTAGTAAATCTCTCAAAACATATCCAATTTTTTGAAATTTTATTGATATCACCATGAAATGAATTCACATCAACCCAAAAAATGAAGAGATAATTCATCATAATTCAGAAGATATAGAAGAAACCTTAAAATTAGGATTTCAACCCTCAGACGAACATATATTTCACAAAATAGCTCTAAAAAATCTGAAATTTTGAGGGAAGATCCCTTGAATGATTTCTCCACTTTACACAAAAAAATCTAAGTCGATCTCCGGATATAGGAAAAACACCAACATTAGGGTTTTATCCGCAAATTGCCCAAATTGATGCTCGATACCACTTGATAAAATCCTTAACATATAATAAATGAATAAGATGAATAACATGCATAAGAATACCCATAAGGTAGGGAAAACCATACAATGCTCCTTAATGAAGGAGTAACTCCACAATTGTAGACACAAAATCACGCAGTTGGGTACATTTCTAGGTTATAAAAGCATGCTAGCATTTACATGATTCTTAAGCAAGAAAACTAGTAATTAACGACTATCTTTGGTATCGTTTATTTGTTTTGGTTTTTTTTTGGTATTACATACCCTATAGCCCACCGATATTTTACTTATTTATCTTTTGTGACTTTGGACACCAAAGTGCCCCCCCCCTCCGGGCGCCCGACCCTTTTCCACCTTACTTGCTTCTTTTGGGTCTCTTTTATCTTTTGGGCATCTTTTTCACTTATGGGTCGCCTTCCAGGTTATCAATTACAAAATTCAAACGAGGAATCATATAAATACATAGTTAAGTTTTCGAATGAAGAACCAAGCACTAAGCATATATTATCATCGCCTAATATTGCATCCAAAGGTACCTAAAACACTCTAAAGCATTCATCTAGCCTCCATTCAAGGAACAAGGGACTACATTTTCTACACACAAAGCATAGGAATGGGAAGTTATTTATTTCATCCACACATTTTATTACGTTGTTGCATTCTAGCTAGTTCCCTATCAAGTATAACTTGCACTAGGGCATCCAAGGGCATCATCTTCACACACATCCACAAGAACTACAAGGAGTCTTAGATGTAGTGCAACACTCGGTTGTAAGTTCACTCTCGGGGTGACCTTTCGAGTCAATCCGATCCCCATATTGCATTTTTTTTTGGATTTTATGTGATTTGTGGGTTTTGTAGGCGAATATTTGTTTCACATTGTACATAAGTACCTCTGGCGATCAAGGAGCAAACATACAAGTGATCAACATGGAATATTTTCTACACTTGTGTGATAAAGTAAAATTTAGATTTTGACTATTTGTGCAACACGGTGAACAATAGCAGGTCTCAAGCCGCCCAGAGCCCTTGCCCTAGCCTGACACCCGTGTCGGCTCTGCTCGTGAATTCTAGAATTTATTCTAAGCATTGACGTGCCGTTCACCTCATGTTCAAGAATTTTCCCAATTTATATCAGTCCCAAATTAAGCATATATCAGCTAAGTCCTCTTTCCTTCTTCTTTGCTTAGGGTTTCTTACTTGCTTATTTGTTTGCATCATATTGTACTTAGTGTATGTATATCATAGTTTACACTCAGCTTACTCTATAATTAGGGTTTGATAAAAATAATCTATTTTTGTTAAATCATTTGGTGAACCCACTTATTCAAACCCTAAATTTTGAGAATGTATCAAAATCTATCTCCTTCTTCCAAATTCATGGATCATTCTTCTTATCCTTCTTTTACTCTAACCAAGGTTTCTAGTGTGACTACTACTTCTTTGCTTACGATTTTATACAAGTTCGTATCGAACCTCCTCCTCGCTTTACCCAATGTTTGATCCATTCATCAATGTAGTCACCACCCATCGCACTCACACTCCTATAGCTCTACCCATTTCTATCCCACCACCCATCACTTCTACAATTCATATCGCTACCACTAAGGGTTATGACATAATAGAGCAACCTAGGAATACACCAACAAAAATTTCTCTTTATGATTTATTTTACGAACACCAAATTGTCATCATACATTAGAGGCTACCTTTCGCTCCATTCACATTGAAAGAAATAATTTACTTGTTTTATTTACGGACCTCATTCAATATCTCAAAAATCTGCCACATGTTATATCTTTTAGTGATGTGAATATTCCTCTTCTCATTGTTGATGATCCATTTGCACCTTTGCTTATCATTGCTTACTATTGGCCGCCATCCGTATTAAGTGTGTACTCATTGGCAATGGCTCTGTTATAAACCTATTTTCTCTCTTTCTCCTCAAGCAAATAAGCATTATTGAAAATCTAATTAATAAATCTTCTCAAGTCATTCGCAGCTATGATTCCACCATGCATACATGCATGGGAACCATCACCCTACCTTTACAAGTTGGGCCCAAAATGGTTCCTACTATATTCTTTGTTATTGATGCCACATTTCAATACAATTGATTACTTGGTAGACCTTTGATTCATGTCATGCATGGCATCCCCTCTCTGATCCATCTGCGTTAAATTTCTACATGATGGCTACGGACATACTATTGTTGCGTAGCACGACCCATTCAAGTTTTGTCGTATAGACCCTATCACCACCATGCCCATTCCTTTATCTTAGCTGATTCCATATCACAAAATTAGTACATATGATGTTGGGTAATCTAGTGCTCCTACTCCTTCTCATTACTTCTTCATGTGCTCCATCCATTCCTAATCATACTACATACGTCCTATTACCACCATCTCCATCCATGCTACTACTTCACCTAAAGCATAACTCCTCTTAATTCTACATCCAGTTCCATCCCTACCAATATTCTTGATAATGTTATACAATAAGACAATGTCAAACCGATGATTCAGATGATGAGGTTGATGTTGTAGAGCTTAACGATGACACATTGCACAATCTTAACTTTACTCCTATTGAGGTTGATGATTCCTATTTCCAGATACTTTTGTTCTATTATTGGCCCGATGAATATCAATTTAAGAAGCTTCCTCCATCCACTAATGTCATGATTCCTTTCTAAGGCACTATACATACATTAGACATTTTATCACCCAATGCATCTCCTCGGTTCCTTCCTTCTGCGCTTGATCCCTTCACATGCACTCTCTTCATTCGCAATTCTTATTGGCCTCATATTTCGTTTCACCCCACTCCGCTCTAAGACTATTTTATACACATGATGGCTTGGCTCGGCTAGGATTCACATTTGTTGATCTCCTTCCTCCACCTCACTCTCCTCACCTTTATCACGGATGTATCTTCATTATTGTTTCTTATGGCCTCCACGTCTTCCATTTGACAGTCTTCTTTACATGCACTCCTCGTTCTTCTCCACTCACACTTGGACAGTCATGGCTTAATTAAATTAGTGGTACAATGGATCCCAATCATATTGATATTACATTTCCCATTCCTTCTTGGCAATGTCTCTATATGCAATGAATACTTCATGGGTTATTCTCAAAATATCACTCGATGGTATGCACATAATTGTCCACAACCACCTTTCACTATGAAGAATATGCAATGGACATGTATAATTTATGTCGTAAGGGCTCTTTATATGATCAACCTCACACTATTGCTTACCAAGTCTATGATCCAACTCCAATTGGCTACGATATTGACAATGACGATCTCCTAGATGATTTTAATTAATTATTCTCCACATCACACAATCGAGGGCATTATGATTTCCTTACCCTCCCCACATAATCATTATCACTTAATACTAGTCTCTATACTTACATAGACGCCATGCTTCACATATAGTTTTTCTTACTATTTTTACACATCTTGATACACCACTTGTATCATCATTACCCTATGACACACTCTAGTTCCATGACTCATACTTGACTCCGAAGGTATAAATCTGAAATGAACGTCACTTCACTCACGCTCTTTACACTTTATGCTTTGTTGATTTATCTTTCTAAAGCACACATTATCAAACCATTTCCCTATGTCGCACTCTAATTCCATGGTTCATACTCACTACCGAGGGTTTAAATTTGAAATGAACCTCAATTCACTCACACTCTTTGCACTCCATGCTTTGTTAATTTATATTTATAGCGCACATTATCAAACCATTTCGATGATGTGCTTGTTCTATGGTACATTCTTGATTGTTGAGTGGTCCTTTATAAATGAACCTCATCTCATACTCATATACATCCATTGGGGGAATGTTACTCCTTTCACATTCACATTGCATTACATTCCATTACACTCATACACTTGTATTTTGCATATCTTGGTTGCACTCACTCTTGTTTTCAGATACTTACATGATGCACTTTGCTCACTATGCTAGACAAATAATTAGTATGCCAAGATCTTTATCATATACACATGCGCGTTCACATGTTCTCTAGTTGTGAATGCAGACTTCAAGTTCTTACACATTGCATGAATGATGTTTATCATTGTGCCTCTTACTAGTCCCACCGAGGCTCCTGGGGGCATCTACTTTTCAAACATTATAGGTGTTATTATTTCATTATCTATTGCTTCTACTTCTTAGCACACTACTTGTTATTCGATACATACATGCTTTGACAACCTCTTTATCTTTCTAACATGCTAACGAGTGCTTCGTGTAGCAACATTTTCATTACGGACTATTTTCCACCATGGTTCTCGATACATTTTTCTTGTTATTACTTTCTATTTGTATGTCATTATTTGTGGGATTTTCCCTATATCTTGTTTGATCACTATTTAGTTGCTTTTGGTTACTTCGGCCTTGATTGTCTTGTGACATTATGAGCGATGTCCCATGTTTGAAACCCACTTTTTGAATTCTATCTTTTATGCACACTTGCGTGTTACACTATTTTCCTCGACATGTTTACTACTTTTCTACTAACACATGTATCTAGCCACTTTTTTTTTCGCATGTGCCTTGTTCTCTATCCTACACATCCCCTTCCCCTTGCAGGGATATAATTCAGATCAGCATCAAGGCCTCTCTTTTTGGCCACACACTCCTATTGACATCGCATGCACTCCAATTAAGGGGAATACATTGGGTCGACAAATCTACATCACTCGTAGCTACAACACAGTACAATGCAATACAAAATCAACACATGTTATAGTTACAACATTGGATCGAATCAAACTTGGGCTAGAATCACATCATGACACCAACACCTAGCTCCGAGACAAGAGCACTTGGACACCCGTTCTCTCCTCGGGCACTAATGTCATGGGGGCATACACTAGTAGCTTCTCGGACCAACACAGTTCACAATGCACATAAGCCTTCATAGTAGTTTGACAAAGATCGTGCATAATCCTCCAAAAATATAATACAGATTTATCTTCGACATTCGATTAATCAAGTACATTCAAAACAAATCAGAACAATAGGAACAAAGCAGAACACACAATCTATAGTGGTGTTTATCGGAAGATTCATGGAAGAAGAGTAACACCGTACCTCTCTCCTCGACACTTATTCTTTGGCATAAGATTGCCCAAAAAAATCCATTTAGCGTGAGATCGCCCAAAAATTGCACAAAAACTTGTTATTGGCATTAAATCACCCAAAAACTCACTCTTCACAACATTTTAGTACACTTTTCTATCCCTTTACACTCGATTACACAAAGAGTGCACACTTTCCTTTACACACTTTTACATAGTTTTACATACTTATGCACATTTTTCTCTAATTTATCATATATATGACTTTAACTATATTCTTGATCTTCTTTTGCATGTTCGTCCTTAATATGCAACAATGAGCATCTTACGTCATCAAACACAAGTACTAACAAAGACATATTTACGCATATGTTTCATCCCTAGGGTCATTTTCTCTTCCTAGTTTCTCATTACTACAAAATTACAACACCCTTGATTGTTTGTGATTTGTGTGTGAGGTAATCAGTGTAACCTGCATAACATGGGATTATCCTGTAGTGTGGGACCTTGCAAGTAGGATAATCCTCTAGAGAAAGTTGACTTCTTCTCCTAACCTAGTGCCAACTTCTCCAAAGTGTAGAGAATGGAAAACTAAACTAATCCTACCCTAATGCTTTCCAAGGAGACATGGATAGAAGAATGCATAAAAGTAAACCTACTCTAAGGGAAGGTGATGCACCAAGAAAGCCCTGGGGTAAAAAAGTGAGAGAGGGTGAGTAGAAGCGCCACAAGCTAAAACAATATTCAGCTCCCTAGATTCATAAAGCACAACAAATTAAAGGTCCTGTAAAGGGATAAGCATGCACAATATACCTGCAAACATAATGGAAGGTAAAAGATGCAATGTCATACAAGCTAGGGTGAAAATAGCCACAAAACATGAATTTTATTGCTAAAAACATGCACAATCCATTACAATATAGGCACAAGGCACAAATTCTTTACAAAATGCCCAAATTTGAGGCCTTTAGCTCACAACACTTTGGAACAATTTTGACAAAGTTCGTTCGCTTGCAAAACAGAATGAATCCCCTTAAAATGAGGTAGATTTTACAATATATGGGCAATTTGTGCCACCAACTAGCATGATGCATTAAAGAGGTATGGGGATCCATACAATTTGGTACTTTGATTACACGGGCAATCATGGGCACCATGCCTCATTAAATATGGTTGTTGAGTTGTCATTCATCCACCTACCTCGCCTAGCTGGTACTTTCGTCCATCTTGCGGGTCGCCCAACCATGTGGGGTTGGACGACATCCAACCATATGGGTCGTCTGAAGCCCCATTGAGCAAACAACTTCTATATTTGGGTTAGATGACCATTTAACCATGAACCATACAAAATATGAGTGGGACGTCCAACCTCCTTGTCATCCAACCTTGGGGAGTGAAATGACGACAAACTTCTAGGTCATACATTCTTCTAGTCGCCGACCAACCTAGGAGTCACCATCTTCACATTGTGGGTCGTCCAACCTGGGAGGTTGGATGACCGTCTATCTCTCGAACCGTCATTGATGGAGTTAGATGACCATCTAACCCTATGTCATAAAATGTGCCACCCACCCATCCCAATAGGCCGTCTACCTTTGTGTCATCCAACTTGGGATTGGAATATGTCTAACCCTCGTGATGTCCAACCCAAGGGGATTGGACGCCATCCATATTGTCCATATGTTGCTGACCCGTCTAACCATGAGCTTGTCACCGCACCGCCACACACGATCGACCAAAACCCCGTTGACTAACCTATCAATCCATCTCACCCAACCAACCCAAACAGTTGACACACTTATCCGACCAACCCGGTCGTACATGATGCTCCATTCGTCCAACCATGTGTCATCCAACCCCGTCTATATACAACATTACCAACCAACCCTTGGGTCATCCAACCTAATGAATTTTTTTATCTCCACAATGAGCTTGACCACCAACTTGAACATTCACCACCACTTGCTAGTTCGCCGCAAGTAAAGACCAAATCAACCAAGCCAAAACACGGTCGCTCTTTCTCTTTCTCGATCGACTAAATTTGATGGTCGTCCACACGTCTCTAAATCCGAATGGCTAAGTCCCTTTGTAATGAGTTATCCAAATTAACACGGGGGTGGGTGAATTTGGGATAACAGCTTCCACGCTTCATTTTTGTATCATTCCATGCTTCACTTGTCCACTCGGACGTTTCTTACCGCACGCTCTATAAGAACATAAGGTACACATCTCTTATTCACTTTATGTTATCGAGTATTCACTCAACACCATAAATTGGGGGAAAATGTAAACACAAAATTACACACTTGGGTACATTTCTAGGTCCTAAAAATATGTTGGCATTTACATGATTCCTAAGCAAGAAAACTAGTAATTTACGACCATCTTTGGTCTTTTTGTTTGTTTTTGGTTTTCTATTTGGTCTTACATACCCTACAACCTAGTCGGTATTTTACTTATTTATCTTTTGTGACTTGAACACCAAGACCTAGCTAGGACAGAGCGCTTAGGCGCCCCTGTCCCCTCTAGGCACCACTGGCCCTTTTCCACCTTACTCACTTCTTTTGGGCTTCCTTTATCTTGTGGGCATCGTTTTCACTTATGGGTCAACATTTCAGTTGTCAATTACGAAATTCAAACAAGGGAATCATATAAATACATAGTTATGTTTTCAAAATGAAGGACCAAACACTAAGCATATACTATCATCACTTAAGCTTGCATCCAAATACACCGAAAGCACTCTAAAACATTCATCTAGCTTCCATTCAAGGGACAAGGTACTACATTTTCTACACACATAACATAGAAAGGGGAAGTTCTTTATTCCATCCACACATTCTACTACATTGCTACATTCTAGCTAGCCCACTATCAAGTGTAACTTGCATTAGGGCATCATATTCACACACATTCACAAGAACTACACAGTAGTCGAGATGTAGTGCAATGCTCGGTCACAAGTTCACTCTCGGGGTGACCGTCGAGGTCAGTTTGACTCCCCATATTACATCTTTCTTTTTGGATTTGATGTGATTTGTGGGTTTTTAGGTGAATCTTTGTTTTGCGGGATACATGTACCTCGGTGGTCGAGGAGCAACAAATAGGTGATCAACAGGAATATATGTGATACTTGTGTGATATAGTAAAATTTAGATTATGACTATTTACATAGTCATGAGCGCCCACTAGTAGTCTCTAATGCCCCAAGTGCCCTTGCTTATCCTGTGCACTTGTCCTGGTCAGCACCGATGAATTCTAGAATTTATTCTAAGTATTGACAACACCTGTTCACCTCCTGTTCAAAAAATTTCCTAGTCCAGATCAGTCCCCAAATCAAGCATATATCACTAAGTCCTCTCTCCTTCTTCTCGCTCTTATGGTTTCCTACTTACTTGCTTATTTGCTTGCGCCAATTATACTTAATAGTTGTATATCATAGTTTACATCAATTATTATGCTATTAGGGTTTGATAAAAACAATCTATTTTTGTTAAATCAACAATCTCCCAAGATGGGAATCCATTTTGAGGGGGACACCTCAAATATACCTCTACTAAGTAGAAGACTCAACTCATACATCCATTACCTCACTCATATCCTTTATATAAACATACATTACTCTTAATGAATGGGTAACACCCAATCCCAATATAGGTTGACTCATTACCCAATATAACTAATTATTATGTGACCTCATATATTATAAACATATAACTAAGGGGGATGTGTGCCACATGTCGACATCTCCATCAACCCATATACATTATAATATCATATCTCAAGGTACATAACATCTACCCAAGAAGATATCATTTAGATGATCCTCCAATATTTCATTCAATTGTAAGGATAAATTTTGGAATTGTTGGATATAATCCTTAATCGAACATGTATGTCATAGCTTGTCTATCTAGATGAAATAGTTCTTTGTAAAACTATTTTTGTAGTGTGTTTGGAGCTCATTAATGAATATAGACTAGGTAGCAAAAAGAGAACCTTCTTTTTCTTTTGCTCACACATCCATCTATACCAAATGAATTATTTTAGTTCTAGATACAAGGATGTCATTACCACCTTCTATCCATTTAGGACTTGATGTAGAAAAAAATTCTCCATTTGGTTTATCCAGTGATCGATCATTTCCATTGAACTTACACATCTCCACTTTAGGAATAATGGTATTCCATTAGTTAAAAGATCCACCAGTTTGTGAAAAGGATCCTCCTTGGTTGGTGTGATCAAAATTTATGTATGCATTCTTGGAGGAACTGATGTGACTGGAATGGGAATTCATGTTAATATTCATAATTGAAAGTGCGAGCATAATCTCCTCCTCATTGATTCAAACCCCATCTACATTCACCCTTAATGTTACCTTCTAGTAGAAGAAGCTCGTTATTGAGGTCAACCTTGCTCACAATATTTTTAGCCCTTTCCCGAAGTTGATCAATACTCCCGATACTCAAGAACTTGAAGATTCTAAATCTATATGTTACTTATTTGTAGTCAATCTTGGGAATTGCCTAACCCTTCCTTGGCCTCTAGTTGATCTTTTGCCACGATGTGTAGGGTTTGGGTCTCAAGATACAAGGATTAGGGTATAAATTTAGGGTTTGGGGTTTCATAAATTTACTAGTAAAATAGAGGGGAAAATAGAGAACAAACCCTAGCTAATTTTTGGAAAGCTTTCAAAAATATAAGAAACTTAGAAAATTTCCTAAAATTGTAACCTAGGTAGTGAATTTATGAAAACCTAAACTTGATATAACTTTTGCCAAATAAGTAAAAAAATCATTAAATTTGGAAAGGATATTACTTGATTGATTTCACAACACTCGAAAAAATACGTAAAAATTGCTACTATTTTTTGAGATATAGCCAAATCTTCACAATTAGGGTTTTGATGTAGTTCGGCCAAGATCAAGCTCTAATACCACTTGTAATGAAATTACTTAGATAGATCTAAATATCAATAGCAATAGAACACAAAATAGCACTAAAATATCTAAAAATAACCACAATATGCAAGTCGAATGACTTAGCCACTTTGAAGGACAACCTCCAAACCATAAAAGAAGAATCAAGTGCTCAATATGATGATCATATCCTAATCTATAACTCCTATATATACTTTACTATACTATCCAAAGCCATAAACCTACACACTAAATATATGAAAACACAAATAACTATGATATGACATGATAAGGGCTTATGTTAGCCACACACCAACTATCATATCCCGTTATATGAACTATCTTGATCTATACAGCTTTGACTTACAACCATATGGTTTTGGGACCTTTGATGGTTTGGACTTGTAACTTCTGTGTGTGCTTTGCTTATATAGAATGAACTTCATCAGTATGTTTATCTTCCTTGCACAACTTCGGAATGACCTGCAATAACCTACAAATATAAAAACCCTATAATCTTGTAGAACCCTTCATTAGAGTATTAACAAAGAAAAGGAGAAAAATGTGTGTAGGACGTTGGACTTCCATCGGCGGTAAGAATCCTAGATGATAAACCAATCCAAGTGATGGACTACATGGCCTTATTGCAACATCAAGCCTCATGTAGTTCTCCTAGGCACTTGTGCAATAGTGAATAACTAACCCACCGCCTAGGGGTTCCTATGTGTCTCTTGACACCAAGATAACAAGATAATTGTATAGTGTAGAATGTACCCAACGTGATAGTTGTGAGATGCGGTGTGCCTCAACTATGTGACCCAACCATTTGTTGATTGAAACCTTATGCATTGTTTGGAATGTTTTTGATCTTGCTAAGACATGGCTATACGACCTTTACAAGCTTGAAAATAGAGAAAACTAAACTCTTTGACCTAGTTGAGTGCTTCAAACTTATAGTAGGGACTACTCTAAATGATGTGTAATTAATTTGGGCATATTTAGGAACACTTTGAGTGTTTTTGGAAATATGTTACAATAGTAGCTTATAAGAGTGTCGGTGAGTTATAAGGTGATAATGACTTGCTTATGTAGCCTTCTTGTAATGGAATTACATGTATAAATCTGATTATTAGCAGCAATATAACACCAATGAACACGATATTTCAGATAAATAATCTCAATGTGCAAGTAGAATAGCTTAGCCACTTTGAGGGGGCAACCTCCAAACCAAACAATAAGACTCAAATGCTCAATATGATGATCAACTACTACCTACTAACCCCTATATATACTATTCCTATGTTATGGCCATCACCAAGGCCGACCCACTAATGATAATATAACATATATGAAAGAGATACATAATGATAAGAAGTTATGATAGCCATAAGTCGGCTATATACATCCAATGTAAGATATATGATTAAGGGTGTAGCATGCCCCTCCCCTTCGAAGCAACATTGTCCCCAATGTTGAGAAGATCTGGATGCTGCTACAGAAGTTTGCATCCTCCCAAGTTGTGTCTTCATTGTCTAGATTTTTCCACTTGATCAAATACTTAGTGATGACCCTTGTCCTCAATCGCTTAGTGCATGTCTAAAGGATGCATTCTAGTTCCGGATGATTCTTCCCTCTTCATCAAGCTCTAGTAACACTTGTTTGGGTTGATATTGTTTGTCCAATTACCTTCTTCAGAAAGATACATGGAAGACTGGATGAATTCGAGTGGTCAGAGGAAGTTCCAGTTTGTATGCTACACATGTCAATCTTCTATAACACTTGATAAGGGCCATAATACTTAGGTGAAAGCTTGTTATCCTTTTTCTAGTTGTTTCAAGGACATTTTCTTATATGGTTGTAAATGCACAAAACCCAATCACCGACTTCAAAATGTATTTCACTACGATGTTAGTCAGTTTCTTTGCTTCATGCGGTTTTGTGACATGGCCAAATTCTCCCTAAGACTAGAAAGCACCTCTTGTTGGTGTTGAATATGTTCTTCAACTGCTCGAACCCTTGGTTGGAATCTCAAAGATGAGGTGATAGATGGTGGATGGTACCCATATAATGCCAAAAAGGAGACATTTTAGATGAAGTATGAAAGGAGGTGTTATACCACCATTCTGCCAAGGTAACCATTGGAGCCATATTCATTGCTTATCTAAGGTAAAACAATGAAGATATCCCTCCAAGCACTTGTTTACCACCTTTATTTTCCCATTAGATTGGGGATGATAAGATGAACTACGAGCTAGTTGTGTGCCCAAGCATGAGAACAAGTTAGTCCAAAAATTACTAGTAAAGATAGGGTCTCGATCACTTACTATAATCTTTGGTGTCCCATGTAACTTTCGAATTGTATCCTCAAGGTTGTTGCTATTGTAATCGCAACAAATGGATGCGATAAAGCACAAAAATGGGCATATGTGGTAAGTCTGTCCTCCACCACCATGATTATATTTTTACCTTCTAATTTAGGCAATCTTGTGATGAAGTCCATGGACACCTCTTCCCACCTCCTGCTAGGAATAGATAGAGGTTGTAAAGACATGGGGACTTAATTGTTTCACCCTTATTTTTTTGACAAACCATGCATTCTGCCACAAACTTTTGGACATCCCCTTTTAGCCCTTCCCAGAAAAATCATGCTTGATTTGATGATAAGTCTTCAAGAAGCCAGAATGCCCACCTACTAGAGAAACATGGAGCTCAGATAGAACCCTATTTTTAAGGATTGAATTCTTACATAGATATAATGCGTCTTTATACCATAAAACATCTCCTTTCCATACAATTTTTTTCTCGGCATGCTTGGATCTTGTAGGAGATTCCGAATGAGATTTTGTGTACCTGGGTCATTTTTCCATTCAGACCTTACATCATCTATCTAATCCTCTTGTAATATAGATATGACACACAACAATGCCTTGACAAATTCATCCTTCCAAGATAAAGCATCAACAACTACATTCTCTTTCCATTTCTTATATATTATCTCAAAATCATACCCCAACATTTTTTAGACCCATTTCTGTTGTTCTTCAGATGATAAACGTTGCTTTAAGAAGTATTTCAAACTATCATGATCTGTCTTTACTTTGAAATGTCTTCCCATTAGATATGGTATCCATTGCTTCACTGCATGAAGTATTGCTAACATTTCTTTCTCATAAACTGGTTTAGATATATTCTTACCTTTGAATTGGTGGCTCTCGAAGGCAATGGGTCGACCTTCTTACATGAGTATTGCCCCCATACCATACCTGAAGCATCACATTCAACAATGAATGTTTTGGAAAAATTTGGGGTGGCTAGAACCGGAGTGGTGCACATGGCCTCCTTCAACTTCTCAAATGTTATAGTATCTTGCTCGTTCCAATGGAAAGAGTCCTTCTTCAATAAAGTTGTGAGTGGTGCTGTGATGCTACCATAATTCCTTACAAATCTACGATAATAACTTGTAAGCCCAAAAAATCCTCGGAGATTTTTTAGGGTTTTGGGAACCTTCCATTCAAGCATGGCTTTTATCTTGTTAGGATCCACTTTAACACCTTCATAAGAGACAATATGACCCAAATATTCAACCTCCTTGACACCAAAAGAACACTTAGAAGGATTTGCATAAAGTTGATGTTGTTCAAGAGTTTCCAACACCTTATTTACATGATGCGGTGTTCTTCCCATGTTTTACTATAGATTAATATATCATCAAAGAACACTAAAACAAACTTTTGAAGAAATGGCTTAAAGATGGAATTCATCAAGCTTTGAAATGTAGAGGGTACATTTGTTAGTCAAGAAGGCATTACTCGTAACTCATAGTGTCCTTCATGTGTCCCGAAGGTTGTTTTATGAATATCTTCATCCCCGATTCTAATATGATGATATCCGTAATGAAGATCCAATTTTGTAAAGTAAACAACACCATATGACTCATCTAAGCAAATCATCAATTACAGGAATAGGAAACTTATCTTTAACTCGTAATTGTTGAGCTCCCTATAATCTGGACACATGCGCCAATTGCCATCTTTTTTCTATACCATCACTATAGGAGAAGAGTAAGCACTCTGACTATGACGAATAAGTCCTACTTCTAACATCTCTTGAACTATCTTCTCAATCTCACTCTTTTACATATAGGGGTACCTATAAGGTCGATGTTGGGTGGTTAACTCCCGGTACTAGCTTTAATTGGATGGCGTGGTCATTGTCCATTTTTGGAGGAAAACCCTTGAGCATTTCTCCAAACACCACCGAGTGCTCCATCTATAATTGCATATTTATGGGTATAAATTTACTAGAATGATGTGCTTCCAATGAAAATAATTGTGCCACAAACCCCTTTGCACCTTTTCTAAGAAATTTTTGCCTCTGATGAGAACTTACCATCTATGGGGACTTTGCTCTTAGTCCTTTTAGTTTAAAAGTCCTCCCTTTTGATTGAAATCACATGAACAACTCTTGAAATTCATTTCAATGGTTCCCAAGGTGGTAAGCCATTGAACTCCTAACACAATGTCTGTCTCCTCCCATGGCAATGGCATACATATTGCTAGTTAGCAAGTAATCTCCCATGGTGAGATTAATGTTATGGAATTTTCCTAAACAACTAACAGTTTTCCCACCAACAATCACAACTTGACATTCTGGAGTTGGATAAACAAAATAGTTCAAGCGTATCACCAACTTATGATTGATGAAGTTGTGAGTACTTCTCGAATCAATCAACACTGTTACCCTCTATTTTTTAAGAATCCAACTACTTTGAGAGTTTGGGGAGTGCTAATACCTGAAATTGCATGACATGATATTGTTGGCTGGGGATATCCTAATTCCTCCTCTGGATCTACCTCTTCGTCTTCTTCATTTTCTTCTTCTTCATTAGGCCCCTCAATGTAGAACAACTTCTTTTTAGCACACTTATGTCCTGGTCCTAACATGTTGTCACAATTAAAACATAAACCTTTGGCTCTCTTTTCTTCAATTTGTTGAGGTGTCAATCTAGTTGGCCGAGGGAATGATGGTGGAAAGGTGTTAGGATCTTTGATATAATCGACGGTTTGTTTCCTTGGAAAGAAATTTTTCCTCTACCCTACGTGGCATTATCATAGAGTCTAAAACCTTATGAGGATTAAACATACGCACCTCGGTTCAATTTGTTCTTTAAGACCCCCGAGAAATAAGTAAGGAAAGTTTTTCCACCCGGAATTGATGGATGTAATCTTTGACTATTATTGTTTGTCTTAGCTTTGCTTCAATTGATTGAAATAATTCTTTGACACACTAGAACTATAGTGCAATTACAAATATTTGATGAAGACTATCTATGTAACATTGAGGCCACTCTTTTGCCTTTGAGCACATAACCATCGATACCAAATGAATTGGTCAAGTTCAAGATACAATGATGCCATGATAACCTTTTGTCCTGATGGAATCTAATGAAGATCAAAGAAATTCTCCATTTGATTAATCCAATTGAGTGGATCCTTTCCATCAAACTTACGCATTTCCACTTTTGGAATCATGTTACGGGCTTGCAGAGTGTTTGTATTTGGATTGGTCATGTTTGTAGATCCACCCTGGCTAGTTTGTCTATTACTTTGACTTGAAGATCCACCTTGGTTGATATGAGTATGATTGAGTTGTGGTTGATTAAGAAGGATATGATGACCCATGATATTATAACTAAATTGGTGAATGAAATCCTCCAATCGTTGTCCAATATTTTCTACATCTTCTTTGTTGGTCACTCTACCCTCGAGGTTTCACAACTCTAACTCAAGATATCTGACCTTATGGTCCATTGAACTAAACCCTAACCCTGAGGACTCTGTAGATGCCCCTTCTGACTTTAACTCCTCAACTATTATCTCATCCTTATCAGGAGTTTTACCCATAGTTATGGGATTCTTTTTGCCTCTTGTCGAAGGCCCAACCATGATGCCCCAAAATGGTAGGATTTAAGGATCAAGGTCAAAATTTAGGGTTTGGGATTTCAATAGGAATTCAGCTAAATTTTATAAAACTAAAAGAACAAACTCAAACTAATATTTAATCCTCTTTCTGGAAATGTAAATAACTTTGAAAAATTCCACATATTTCACCATAGGTTGCCAAATTATGAAAACACATAAAACCGCTTATAAATTTTGCAAACCAAATAAAAAATTCTTAAAATTTGAGGAAGCTTACTTGACCGATTTCGCCACACCAAAAAAATTTGTAAAAAAATTTGCTATCAATTTTGAGATATGGACGAACCTTCACAATTAGGGTTTGACGCAGTGATGGCCGAGTTCAAGCTCGATACCACTTGTAATGGAATTACTTGTATAAATCGATTATTAACAAAGATATAACACCATGAACACAATATTTCGTATAAATGATCTTAATGTGCAAGTAGAATAACTTAGCCACTTCGAGAGGGCACCCTCCAAACCAAACAATAAGACTCAAATGTTGAATATGATGTTCAACTACTACCTACTAACCCCTATATATACTATTCCTATGTTATGTCCAACACCAAGGTGACCCACTAATGATAATATAACATATATGAAAGAGATACATAATGATAAGAAGTTATGATAGCCACAAGTTGGCTATATACATCCAATATAAGATATATGATTAAGGGCGTAGCACTTCTTTAGATGAAATATTCTAATAACACTCGACCCTAGGAAGATAAAACGACCCACATACATTTTTTAAATTTAAATAAGAGTCGGTGAATGTGAAGGGGCGAGATCATATAAGTCGGCCAAGATAGGACCTCGCATCTTAACACTTCCATATGTTTTCAAACTCGAGAGCCGAATACCGAATCGAAATTCGTATCATGAATATATGAGGTTTAATGTTACTTTGATTAAATAATATTATCGGAATTAATGGCATAACAAAGTGTAGAGATAAGAAAGTTGTAGAAGAGCTAGAGAGATGAGGAGATCGGATTTTGGATGTGATTTTTTTAGTAAGGGAACATGGTCAAACTTGGCATTGCCCAAGGACTAGTTACTAAATTTTAGTGTCTACACAATGTATGAGTAGGGGAAATGTGATTGTGTGAATGTGATCTTCACGCTCTAATATGCACAAATCTCACTCACTTTCTTTGATTATGTCACAAATCATTGGGAATTCGATCTATTTTTGTGAAATCTTAATCCAATGTCAAGTTCTTGCAAAATCCATAAAACAGGGGATGTTTAATAGGAGTTGGTGTTATCTCTCCATTATTATTAAGGCCCTCATGATTTGATAAAATTACAAGTAACATTTGATACAAGTCAATAATTTACTGCTGTATGCAAACGTCCCAACCCTTATCTTCCAATGCGTGCAACAATAACTAATAAAGGCTAAAATGAATCTCTAAATGTTTGGTTTCATTTTTGGCATAGTGATGCTTTAGAAAATAAGAAATATGTTCTTACATCTTCAATATCACTCTTGTATTTAAAATCTTATGTTCAATTGAATGTGTAATTCTCTTAAATGCAGAATGCACCTTTCCATTTATAGACTTTTGAATTCAAATTATGATTTATCGACACATAAGTCGACACATAACAGAAATAAAGCCCACAAAAAGCCATACATGTAGTAGGTACGAAATTGGTAGACCAATTTTTTTCTATATGAAATTGGTCATTGCCTTAAATTAGGCCAAAAACAAGGGATCTAAAAATAACGGAAGGAAAAAAAAAGGAAACGAGGATATGAGAGACAAAAAAGTCAAAAATAAAGAGAAAACAAGGTGAAAATGGAGAAAACACAAAATACACAAGGGAATAAGAGAATGGACAAATGACACAAGGAACACACATCAATAAGAGCTTAAATTCGACTAATAATTAATAAATACACTTACACTAAAACAATTGTAGTGACTTACTAAACTAAAATTTAGGAGTGTAATTCCTTCCTTTTTTTGAGTTTAATTGTGTAAATCTCTTCGTTACATTGATAGTTGTAACTTGACCACAGCGGAAGGGGTGGTGGAGTGGAATAATGTGAGATTGATATTTATTTGATTATCGTGTGGTAGTTTTCTTCCTACTTTAAAAAGGCAATTTAAAAATCACGGAATTGGGAATCTATTATTCTCCTTTCACAAATATTTTTCACGCTGAATATAATCGTATAAATTTGAACCAAATATTACCAAATAATAAATCATTGATAACAATATAATCCTTTCGTTAACTAAACGACACGAATCATAATCTGCGATTTCAACACGGTCAGAAAAAAAAATCACTAAATAAAAATATTTCCTGGAAAGGCGGTCCGAAGGTCTCTTTCTTAGCGCCTAAAATATCTTATTAAAAAAAAACCATCCGTGAAAAAGATAAAATGCAAAAGGGAGAGTGACATCTTGAGACTTGGACCCACGAATAAACGTGAAAATCTTCTATATTCCGCATTTTAACTTCTTCACACCGCTGATATTTCCTTAATTGAAGTCATTTACTCTGTGTTTCTTTAAGAGCATCATCACGTTGCAGTCATAAAAATTACAGCCACTAGAAATCTCACACACTAACCATATAAATCAAAAAATAAATGAAAAATATACAACGCCCACAGAAAATTTAAAAATGTGAAGCGAAAGTGGAGGCGTTCAAAATCTGATTTGAGACATCTGAGATTTTCATTTCACAGTTGACACTATAAAAATCCATGCTTCTGCTGTCAATTTGTAACCATCCGTGACCTTATAAATATGCAGAAGTGAGTTTACACAATTCTTATAAAAATGGCCGCAGAAAAGCTACTTCAGTGTTCGAATCGTCTGCCAATTCAGTACAACAGTGACCGGTTGCGATTTGGCCCTTTCAAATTATGCTCAGAAAAGAGGCGAATATGTTTTATGCCCTCCGAGGGTTTTGGAACACTAAATGCCGGGGTTTCTTTCAACCGCGGTTCGATTCGTTCTTCCAGTACGGGGATAATGTCTACCGAAAGGTTTTGCTTCTTATTCTCTGGCCTTTTTTGGGGGATCTAGTGCAAAGCAATGGATCTTTATAGCTGAATAGAATAAGGTTGCTTGAGCATATTTAGTGCACGAAATGTGGTCATGTGGCAATGCTAGATTGGCCGTCGCGTTCATTGTATTTACAGTAGCTCAAATAATTCATTTGTTTTCCTGCTCGTGTGAAGAAATTTTGGCATTGTTTTAGAGTTTGTGCCTAGCTGCCATTTGCAAGGTGCGAAGCTAATATTACTTTTAAATGGTAAAAAAACCCTTGCAGCATGCATTTTCGCTCGATATTTCTACTTTCCTTTTATTCTTTTTCTGAGACAAAGTTAATTTGTGTTACCTGTCATGTTTCTTGGAGCAATTTTTATGAAGAAGTTAATTTTGGTTATTTGTCATGTTTAAGGAGCGATTTTCTAAGAATTAGTTAGTTGGTTATTCGTCATGCTTGTGGAGCAATTTTAAAAAGAGAGTAAATTTCGGTTGCTTCTCATGCTCAAGCGGAAATCTGACCGATCTTTAGCACTACGAAATTTTTAGCAGCCTGATATTTCCGATTAGATGTTTTTCTCAAAAGTTCCAGAATTTTTGCCTGTGGAAAATCAAGATTCTTATCAATTTCTAAGAAAAAAATGTCCAAATTCTTAAAATAAAATGTTAAAAATCTCAAGCAAATTATAAATATCTTTAGTTTTTTTATATCAGAAGACGTCGTGTGAAGGCAATACTGTTTTGGTTTTTGTAAGAAGAAGAAGAAGAAGATATTTTAACGTCCGCGAGGCTACCAAAGACAGCCTATGGGACAACAAAACATGCTAAAGATCTTTCTGGCATTCTCATTGAAAATATCTTGAAAGGAGGCAGTAGCCACCGTGCTAGCAAACTGGGCCTTGATGTCATTATAAGCATTACAATCCAACATGAAATGTTTCTTTGATTCCACCGCACCAGACGTGCAAAAGATACAAATTCTCTCTTCCCATGTCTCTTTAGGTCTTTTCCATCTTCCTGTTTCACACCGAAGATGGTGTGAATTAGTTCTCAATTGAGCTATGAAGATCTTTGCTTTCCACGGGATATTAGCCCCTATAAAAGCCTTTTGTTGATGATCACATCTAGATAAGATAAGATAAATATATTAATGTCTAACGAATAACCACAAAAGTAGGTCAATGGGACTGCAGCCCAAACAATATACAAAGTGCGAGCGGGACAACTCAAAACGAGTTCCCAAAACATAAAAAATGAGAAAAGACAAAGTAGAAAGGAAGCCTGAAGCCAATACCCCCACAGGCGGGGGCAATGGAGCAAGCGGGGAGAAAGACGAGAGAAGCAAAGAAGGGAATGAAGGAGGGGGCAAACGAGGACCAATGGTCTACTCAGGAATGGTAGCCACACCCCTCCTAACATTAGAGGCCGACGAAAAGAAGCTCCTGATGGACTGACAACCCGAAGAGGGGGCGAAAACCTCCTCCCCTGTTGAGATCTGAGACTGAAGCGACGGCCAGGGGGACGAATGGAGCTGGGCTGCCCTCTGGTACGTGTGTGCATCCGATTCTGCTGGTGGTGATCGAGGGAAGTGTGAAGGTCCAACCGGGATGAACTGATCTATGCATTGTATTTGGGTCGAAAGGATCTCATCGTTTTAGTTCCTCCACCTGCGGGTAGAACCGGAAAGAAGGCTGTAATTCGTCTCATGGGGATGACTCTCGGAGGGGGATGAAGAATCTGGTCCCTGAACAACAAAGACTCATGGATGTAGAGGGCAAGACACTACTTGTCAATATATCTGAAGTAGACTGGGGGAGTCTTAATCCCTTTGAAGAGACAGGGAAATTGTCCTCTGATCTCATAGTATATGGGGCAGCAGCAGATGAAATGAGTCTCGGTCTCCACCTCTTGAAGGCTACAGAGCCTACAAAGTCTGTCCTCCCGATCAATGTGGTGATCAGTCTTGCACCGAAGTCTGTGGGAGCTGACTCGAAACTGACCCAGAGGTATACGGAGGGCATGCACCCAGTGACGAGAGGTGTACTGAGGGCGGATGATGAGTCCATCTTTGATTTCAAGAAAGTGCTCTACATAAAAGGACATCTTAGGGCGCAAACCCCCAGGAGGGTTCACTTAAGTAGTCCGAATGAAACTCCCGTAGATATCCTCTCGGATGGGCTGCATTGACACTTGCTTGGTGGGCAAGAGATGATTGGGAGCATTCAGGAATACTGGAAAGGGGGGAGACGATCAATCTGGATACCAATTGAATCCAACAAGGCAGAAGTCTCGGAAAACCAACAACGGCCCACAACCTGGGCAATACTCACAGAGGAACAATAAGCGAGATATGGATACCTGTCCTACTCATCGAGAGATCACCAAACTTCCTGATACGGTGAAGAAAGGTTGATATGTCAAATATAGTCTCCTGGACGGAAAGGTCGGACTCTGAACTCTGCCAAAATAATATGCTGGGGGACCGTTTGTTTGCATTTGATGAAGCGATGAAGGAGGAGAGTCTGAATCCTCTTAGCAGAAGCCCAATCTGTGTCTAAAAGGGAGGGCCCCCAGACAACAGACCCATAGAGAACAATGGGGCGGATGAGGGAGTTCATAAGAAACATCTTGGAGGAGATGTCCTGGAAGTGGTGCCGAAAACACTGTCTCTTGAGAATAGCAAGAGACCCATACCCTTTATTCACCCTCTACCAAGAGCATGCCTCATACTGAATCTAGGCCCTGAGAATTGGACTCCCAGGTAGGTGTATGTATTAGTAATTTCAACCTCCTGCCCCTTGAAGAAGAAATGGAGGTGTGATGTCCTCAACCCGTTGAAGACCATGACCTTGGTCTTACCCAGATTGACCGTCAAATGCCGAAGATCACAGAATAAAGCAAGTGCATCAAGTCAGTCTCTGAAGCCCCTCAAGAGAAGAGGCGAGTAAAACAATATCGTTGGCAAATAGGAGAATAGAAATCAAGACGTGGTGAAGAAGGCAACCATCCCCTTCCTGAATGTGATCTTGAAGAAAAGATTCCAACTCATCAATGTCAATGCTAAAGAGGGTAGGAGATAGGGGGCACCCCTATTTAACTCCAATGTTGCTCCTGATGAAATCAAACAATCCAGTGTGCAAAGATGAAGACGACGAAGGATGGACTCACAGAGGCACATAATGGTGATAATAAGAATCTCGAAAATACCAATGTCTCGAGTCACTTTGAAGAGGGCCATACAAGGTACAGAGTCAAAAGCTTTTCGAAAGTCTACAAAACAACAATAAACTTTCGAAGAGCGGTGACGAGCCTCCTCAATAATAGCCCAAAGGGTGAAGATGTGGTCGATGGTGTGGTAACCAGGGCGAAAACTAGCCTGACCTCTGGCTCTGAGCTGCTTCTGCTCCTAAATCTCTGGACAACCTGTGGAGAACTGTAGCATAGAGTTTGGAGAAAGAATGGCCCACCATGATAGTTCCAATCAGTAGTTATTCGGATCGAAATAGACCCAACTTTGTGAATCGGTGAATGATATGATGAGACAAAGTAGGAGGGAAGCCCATGGTAACCACTTGATTGAAAAGATCTCAGTGAAATATTTATCAAAGACCTCAAAATCCCGCTTGAAGAACTCGGGCTAGAAACCTTCCACATCCACCGCCTTCACAGCTACGGCTTCAAAATCCTTATTGCCTCTTTGATATTGCGGTGAGTGAAGGGATTACCAGGCGGTGGGATGCCAATCTGGGTAAGCTGTTGCCCTGGAACATTGTAAAGGGTAGAAGTGTGGGAAAAAATGGAGATAAGATCGATCACTGTGGAGGGGGAGTGGCGGGGAAAGACAGTACGCCAAAAGGATCGAGGGTTAGTCCTAAGGGAGGTGGAAAGCATATATCTCTGGTGGGAAATGAAGGATCGCTTCTTACGGCGGAGAAGGCATCGTAGGCAACCTTAAGAGTGGGGAAGGAGGGGAGGGCATGGGTAAAAGCCCGGCGAAGGTGCCGGTGAAGGGATTTGCACTCTACATCATACCATTGGCTCATGGGGCAAGTTTTAGTAATACTAGTGGGTGAGGGATGGGTGGTGGAGCTAGGAAATGATCTCGTGGTAGCCTCCCACATGGCGGAGGAAAGGTATGTGTACTTGGCCTCAAAATAGTACCTCTTCTTTCTCCCCCACCACTTTCCCCACATAGCTTGACGGAATTTGTCTATAACAAAAGTTTTTATCTCTCGACTATTATTAGGACATGCATTCAAATGAATGTTCCATTTTTTAAGCCATTTGTTGTTTTGATTCATCCATGACTTCTTTCTTTTCTCCAAAGACTCATTGAGGACAACCTTAGGCCATCTACTACCGTCCATTTGCTTGATCCTTTTTAGATATGTTATGAGATGAACCATAGCAATAGCTTCTAGAGGTACAACCCCGTTTTAGCTAGGAGAATTTCATATGGGACCAAGATCTTTAATTTGAACTTGCTAGTAATCATGCTTTTTGGATCCTCTCAAATTGTTTCCATCTTGAGTTTGAAATGCTGCTAGCCCAAACCTCACATCCGTAAAGCACCACTGGAGTCACTAAAAGTCCAAACAAAGTCTGCATAGTTTTCCAATCCCATAATTCCGCCTCTCTGCATTTGTTTTGGAAAGCATAAAAAGCTCTCCACCCCCTAAAGTTCTCTTTTTGCTACAAATCTCCCAGTTGAGCTTGTTATTAAAGTCTAACCCAAGATATTTATACTTTGTTACTTCCTCTAAAATGTTTCCATCGAAATAGAAATCATATCGAGTTCTTTTCTTTCTATTGGAGAAGATCATAATCTTGGTCTTATTGGTGTTGACTTGCATCCCCACTTCTTTGCAAAAGTGCTCAAGTACACATAAATGCTTTTGAAGGCCTTGAGTGGACCTAGCAATCAAGATAAGATCATCGCATATAGGAGAAGTCTTACAACATACTCTCCTAGGAGAACACCATCTTCACTCTGCATATTTAACCATTCCTCAAGTTTGTCAATATATAGGCCAAATAAAGTAGGCGATAATGGGCATCCTTGTTTAACCCCAATATCACTCCTGAAACTTTCTGAGATACCAGTGAGTTCTAATTTTGACTCGTACCTTTTCATAAAGTCTATGAACAACTACTCTGTGATGTGTTGGAATACCATCCTTCATTCTGTCCCATAGCTTACTCCTAGGAACTGTGTCAAAAGCCTTCTTGAAGTCAACAAAACAGCAGAAAGCTTCCTCTTTAGCAGCCCAAGCTTTTTCAATAATGTGCCTTAAAGTGATACCATGATCTATTGTTGAATATTTAGGTCTGAAACTTGCTTGCCCGCTTGCTCTCTTGCCTTTTTCTTCTGCCCACTTGTTGATTCTGCATTCCACCATGCTGCCAAACAACTTTGCAAACAACGGGTTGATCATGATGGTTCTATAATTAGAAGGATTGTTAACATCTCCACTCTTAAAAAGAGGTACCACAAGACTAGTAGTCCAATCTCCAGGAAAACCCTGTTGAATGCTGTTGTTGAATATGTTGGCAATGTTGTAAAGCTTCGTAACATGCATTTTCTCTCATATTTCCACTTTAATTTACTTTAATAAACCTTTTAGAAGGGAATATTCGCAAATTGGCGATTTTTTTATTAATTTCTTTTCTTCATAATTTCCACTTTGACGACATGAAATAATCTAAGGAAAGTTAATTTTGGTTATGTTTCATAGGGAAAATTTTAGTAGCTAGTATTTGTAAATTGGGAATTCTTGTTTATGTTTTTTAAAAATATTTTCCACTCGCATGCCATGAAATAATCTATGATGATTAATTTGGTTATGTGTCATGTTTAAGGGGATTTTTGACTGAGTTCTAAAGAACCAGGGAATTTTTTTGTTGCTGATATTGGCAAATTAGCAGTTTTTAAAACAAATAATATTTGCCCCCTAATTGAAATTATCAATCTCTTAAAAGAAAATGTTTTCTTTGAAAATCGGGCTACTTTATGTATAAAATACATAATCAATACTAATGAAATGGATTATATTTTTGTATTTTGTTAGAATAAAAAAATTCTCCTCTACATTGGAAAGGATTCACCAATATTTATAAATTAACATAAATCTACGGTCCTTCATGCAGTAGACTAGATACTCCATTTGTTTCCCTGATTCTATTTGAAGGATCTATGGCCTAGCTTTACAGTTTGTGTCAAGCCCTTATGTGCAAAATCCAAAGCTAATGCCATAGTTGTTTATGGACTTCTTAACATGCATTCTATAATTTCCACCTCCTGTCATGAAATAATATTATGTTTCATCACGTGTAAGGGGCAATTTGACAAGAATCTTTAGACGAGAAAATTCTACTAGCTAATATTTTGCAAATTGGCTATTTTTTTCCTTTATATTTTCTACCTTCCCGCCGTGAAATAATCTAAGGATAAATCAATTTTGATTATTTGTCAATTTAAGGAACAATTTGACAGAGATTTGTAGGACTACCTAAAGTTTAGTTTTTAATATTCTCTAATTGTTTATTTTTATTTTTTAATTTATTTCTCGAAGAATATTTGCCAACTAAAAATGATGACTCTTCTCATGTCTCAGTAAACTAATTGTTTTTCTTGAAAATTAGCCAACTTTTAGTCTTTTTCTATAAAAATGTGATGTCCCCTTTTTCGAATTAATGCCAAATGGAGACTTCTTTAACTTCATTTCAGTTTTCTTTCATTATTTTTAATGTTTTATTTGGTGTTTCACTCCTTAAGGAAGATTGACAAGGGTTGAAGACCCAACAAGAGATTAAAAGATAAAGTGAAGCTTAAAGAGGTCAGTTCTCACCCAAGGGGGTCTTTGATGCCAACCAAGGGATATAAAAGGAGGTCGTTTGGCCTCATTTGGCTCATCATCTTTGGCGCATATACACTTATACTTGGTTTTTGGGTTGATTGCTCAATAACTTTCCACTTGAGGATGAAAACCCTCTTGAGTGGCATCCAAGGAGGACGAAACCTTTCCTTGTGGCTTAGTGGAGAACGAAATCTCTCCATATTGGTGAATCGAAGACATCTATTAAAGACTCTCTTGTTGATTGGGATCTAGGCATCAAGAAGAAGACTTACAAGAGCTTTGATATATTTTGGAGCCCCTCTCCTAGGGAGCGACTAGGGTTTGAGTGTGATTTGGTGCCTTCTAGGGCACAACTCATTTATTATTTAAAATTATGATTTATCATATTTTATAAGGCTGAAATCTATAATTTGGTTATTTTGGAGGAGTTTATCTATCGTTTTCAGCCCTTGTTTGTGGTTGCCTGTTGCTGTCATAAATTTAATTACAGCTGGGTATCATCTCTTGTTTTCTCCATTTCTTTAATGCAAATTGGATGGATAATTGTTGCCATACTTGAAATAATTATTTAGAAGTATTTTCAGTTATGCATGGTGACACGGTGAATTAAAGTCCCTATCCAGGTTCAACTGCTTAGGGTTTCAAGGAATATTAAAGCTATCTTGTTATATAAATCAGAATTTACTTCACTTGGGGTTTGTGTGATTTCCTTGATTTACGCTTTCAGTCTTAAAAAGGGATATTACGGTGGTATCGAGCATCGATCCTCCTAGTCCTGGAGGGTTTCTTGTGTGGAAGAAAGATGGACAAGAATGATGAAGATGCAAGAAAGACTAGTGGACACCTTGGACTCTCTTGCCTTCACCATGCAAAACCTACAGAGGGGAAGGACATTCAAGGAAGAGCCTAGGGTTTCAAAGGTTAACAAGGTTGCAACTAGCTTTGAGGAGTATCAAGCCCTTTCGGAAGTTATTCGTGATGCCCTATCATTTTCCGAGTTTGTAGGATGGAGAAAAGATAGAGTGGGCATTGGAACTTGGTCCAAGCCTCGAGCCATGCACAAGGGTCATGGGAAGGATATCCCAACCCTAGTGGAGAAGAGCCCCATCTTGTTGGCAAAGCAAGAAGAGGCTACGGAGCTTGAGGAAGAGGGAGCCAAACTCCCAAGTTCGCTAGGCGAGGATGGACATGCCTATCCCTCTAAGGTTAAGGAGGAAGATATATCGCAACAACTGGTTACTAAGAGGGAGCAGCCCTTGGGAGTCTTAGAAACCCCCAACCCTCTTGCCAAAGTGGATCTCTTGGCTGATTTTCCAAACAACACCATAGTGACACAAGGGTTTGATGAAATAGTGGAGCATGAGCCAAGAAAGGAGGAGATCAATGAGCATACAACTCAAGGTAAAGACTTTTTGGTATTTGATGTTGACATGTTGGTATTTAATGATTGCATAAGGCTGAATTTTAGCAAGGAAAAATCAGATTTGGGGAAGGAACAAGGGGATGGCATTGTTGGAAGTCATACCCAAGAAGAAAGGGCATTTCCGAGTGCCCATAATCACTCTCAGCCTGCTGGAATTGTCCTAACAACAGTCAATGAAAAGCAAAATGATGATGGATTAGACTTCCATAAGAGCCATGAAGACATTCCAACCACATATGAAGACAACCAAAGGTATGAAGCTAATTCAGATTTGTTGCTTTCTACCATACCATCTCAGATTTGTGGTCATGGGCAAAGGGTTGAAAAGGATGACCATGGGGCAAGTTTGATGCTCCATAGGAAATCAAGGCAAAGGGGCACTCCTCGTGCTAAGGATGTGGAAAAATCAGAATTACAAGGGGTTAATGGGGCTAGAATTCCGGGTGACATTGTTGGGAGGCATGCCCATGTAATAAGGGCCTCTTTTGATGCTCATGATAATCTTCAGCTCGCTGGAAAGTTCAGGACAACCACATATGGTAAGCAATTTCATCATCTTCTAAGCAAGGATTTACTACATCACCTTCATACTTGTGTCTTTGCAATGTTTTGGTTATCCTAAGAAATATGCTAACAACCTTGTGAAGATGAAGGGTACCAAATGGGAAGAGGATTCCACTTCAGCCCTAGGAAGTGGACTCTTTGTTGACAATCCTAAACATGGCCCACATATTTGGGACTTATGGGTTCCTCCTATGTCGCTGCCATATTTGCATCATGGAGGGCATCATGGTCAATTTGATAAGAGGAAGAACATGTTGAGGGACAAGGGGGACATAGATTCTTCCTTGCAAATTTCGGATTGTTTGCACATAGAAGTTTGGGATCCGGGAATCTTTTGAAGGATGTTGATACAAGCTTGAGGACTGCTGTTATCTACATCCTTATGGCAGCCATAAGAAAATTGGTAATCACAAGAAAATGCATTTCTCACCCACGGTGGAAGATATAGTGTTTGCATGGGATACAAGATGGTCTTCCACCCCCATCATGCCAATTTTGCATGAGACAACACAATGCTACAACCAAGGTAAAATGCTCTTCCTAAATTTGCATTTTGGATGGATAGTACTCTCCTTGGACAGCTGTAGGTTGACATTTTTGATGAAGATTTTTGGGTTTAATATGATGTGTGGAAGGGATTTCAAGTATTACAGCTGTTGCACCCTTCCTATGTCAATAACATCCAAGAATTTTGAGTTAGAAATGCTATACTACAGCCATGATGGGCTGTCCTCTTCAAAATTATGCATGGGGCTGTGCATACCTTCCATGGACAGCGAGAAAGAGGCAGGTTTGGAGACACTCTTTCCTCTTAATATGATGGGTAAGAGGGTTTACACATGGAGATTGAGCAAAGCCAACATCCCAACATCTTTGGCATTGCTTATGAAGAAATTTAGAGCTGTACATGGACACTACACCCACTCATCTGCACTTCTATGGTCTGATCCAAACTCAATGGTGAACAAAATTCAGTGGGGCAACTTCAAGTCAACAATTGGAAACCCAAATCAGCAAGGTAACAACCATCCAAAAGAGGTGAGCATAAGTTTTGGTATGTGTTGTTTGCATCTTATGTTGAAATGCAATGATAAAGGGAAGAAGGCAATGCTTCCAAGCGTGGCTAGCATGAAGAAGGAAGAGGCATATCTTCAGGGCATTCAATGCATAGAGGCTAGCAAGGGTCTACTCTTGGGTAAGGTGCTTCATGGTGATGATTTTCGGATGGTTCCGGGCATGCACAATACTACCTCCATGTGGGGAACACTTGAGGAATTAAGAGCAAATTGGAGCTTTCTTGTTGAAAGCCATTTTCCATGCCAAGTTGGGACAAGGATGGGTTGCAAGAATCTTGAGTTAAGGGCCAATATGTTTGCTGATTTCAACCATAGACTTGTTGATCTTCATTTTCCAGCATATGTAAGACAATTTCAGTCCCTACACTACTCATGAATTTGCCTTTTTCTATAAGATTTCAGTTTGATAGTTGTTATACCATTGTCTTAAGGTTGAACATGCAAGAATCAGATTTGGGACTGCCATTAGCAGTCATGAACAACTATGAACTTATATTTTCAAAGGAAATTCCATCATGGGTTGATGTGGGAAGAAGGCTACAACTGAAAGGAAGAAACAAATCAGATTTGATAGCCTTGAATTGGATAAGATTCCATGAGATTTATGGTTGTGGTGAATTGTTTCCAGCCCCTCCACAATCTGATTTGCATCTTGTAATAAGAGAGATAGCTAGTCAAGCTGATTATTCATCCATTTCTTGCTTTATGATGGAAACTACATCAATTTGCAGGGATTTTGGTACAACTGAGTATGCAAAGAAAGGAGATGTCATTGTTGTTTTTGAAGTGGAAGATGAAGAAGACTTCAATGAAGAAAGGGGCAGTAGAGGTATGAGTTTGTTTGGGTTGAAGCTCCTTCATTTAATAGGCACAGGATCCAAATTATGGGAGCACTACAACATGTTCCTTCACCTTGATATGATGATACTTGGGCATATGAGTTTGCAATTGCTTGAGGGCAAACAATTTTGGGAAGGGAGGATTGTAATGTCCCCTTTTTCAAATTAATGCCAAATGGAGACTTCTTGCCACTCTCTTCCCGTGGCCAAGAAGAATAAGTGAACAAGGGAAGTAATTGAACTTCATTTCAGTTTTCTTTTATTATTTTTAATGTTTTATTTGGTGTTTCACTCCTTAAGGTAGGTCGATTTGGGGTTATAAGACCCCAACAAGAGATTAGAAGATAAAGTGAAGCTTAAAGAGGTCGGTTCTCACCCAAGGGGTCTTGGCGCCAACCAAGGGATATAAAAGGAGGTTGTTTGGCCTCATTTGGACATCATCTTTGCGCATATACACTTATACTTGGTTTTTTGGGCTGATTGCTCAATACCTTTCCACTTGAGGACGAAAACCCTCTTGTGTGGCATCCAAGGAGGACGAAACCCTTCCTTGTGGCTTAGTGGAGAACGAAAACTCTCCATATTGGTGAATTGAAGACATCTATTGAAGACTCTCTTGCTGATTGGGATCTAGGGCATCAAGAAGAAGACCTACAAGAGCTTTGACATATTTTTGGAGCCCCTCTCCTAGGGAGCGACTAGGGTTTGAGTGTGATTTGGTGCCTTCTAGGGCACATAACTCATTTATTCTTTGATATTTTGATTTATCATATTTTATAAGGCTAGAATCTATAATTTGGTTATTTTTGGAGGAGTTTATCTATCGTTTTCAACCCTTGTTTGTGGTTGCCCTGCTGCTGTCATAAATTTAATTACAACTGGGTATCATCTCTTGTTTTCTCCATTTCTTTGATGCAAATTGGATGGATAATTGTTGCTGTACTTGAAATAATTATTTAGAAGTATTTTCAGCTGTTGTGCATGGTTATATGGTGAATTAAAGTCCCTATACAGTTCGCTGCTAGGGTTTCAAGGAATATTAAATCTGCTGTTATAAAAATCAGAATTTACTTCACTTGGGGTTTGTGTGATTTCCTTGATATATAGTTTCCGCCCTAGAAAGGGACGTTACAAAAAAATAGTTATTAATTATATAACATCTTGAATTTTTTCGAAAACATGTTTTATGTTTTTGTGAATAAAAAACATTGACAATTATTTTATTTGTTAATATTAACAAATTGGCTAATGTTTTCAATATATTTCCAAAATATTCTTTAGTTGAAAATGCGAATCTTTTCAATTTCAAAAAGAAATTGTTTTCTTTGAAAATTGGTGAGTGGTTTGTATTAATTGTATAAAATCTTGATGAAATTGCAAAATATTTAAAACTGCACCCATCCTAAACAGGGAAATTTTAAGAATCATTCACTTTTAGAAATTACGAAGTCTTGGCGAATCAATTTCAATATGGAATTCAAAATATTTTTATTCTAACAAAAATTTAAAAATATTTTTGTATTGAAAAAGATTCACTCAGGTTTCTAAACTTCTGCAAGCAAATGCTTCCTTAAAATATTCCATATTTAGGACTAGTACTGCTTTAAAAAGAAGTTTAACCTGCTTCTGTATTTTAACTTTTTTTCTTGTCTGAGAGGATTTTGAATATTTTTGTTGCTTTCCAAATTTCTTATCCTCCTTATTGGGTTGTCTAATACTGTTTATAAAATCTAATATGTTATGTGGTTTTCCTTCCAAATCAACTATACTATAAAAAGTTAATGTTATAGGAGCAATTTACATAAAGATTTAGTTCTGTTGCAATTTTAGCCAGAATTGTAAACTGCTTCTGAATTGAATTTTAACTTGTTTTGTTGGTCTTGGGGATTTAAATATTTTTGTGGCCTTCCAAATTTACCCCTTTATTAGGTGCCTAATTTGTTGTTGTAATCTAAAATGTTATAATTGTAAGTCTGCAGGCTTAGAATTGACTTAAGATCCCTAGGACCGGTCCAATTTCTCATAACACTCAATATTTTTGATTTGGAGACCTGGCAATCTGATGCATGTTAGGGAAGTATGTTTGTGTTAGATTCTCCTTTTTAATGTCATTAGAGGCCAATTAAGTTATTGTTGAAATGGTTGAAAACAAATCTGACTCGGTAATTTTTTGGGTGTTTGGGGAGCAATTAAAATACAACTGCCAGATCAAATGTTGTTGAGTTACATGACCATGTTTTTTTGCTTGCTAAATCTTGCGGAGGTTATGGGTTGCCATTAACTCAAAAAGGGTAAGCTTGAACTGCATTCTTGTCTGGGGTAAAGCTTGGGCTACATCTTTAAGGCTCACATTTTTCACCCTTGAATTTACCTTGTTAAACCTGGATTGTGATTGAAGATGCTCCATTAAACTTGAGACATGCTCGAATGTATCCCATATCTGCTACACCACAACCTTGCCATGTGCCCACTAGGGTTATGGGCCACCCTATTTAACCATGATTGGATTCTCATAATGGATACGTTTGTTTAAATAGTGCTTGCTCTTATCAGGTCCCAGGTGATGATTTTGTGCTCTGATCAGTTATAAGATGGTAAATGAAATTTATCGGCTATCTCTCATTTCTTGTGAGGTTATTCTAAAAGTGAAATAATTTATTTCTGTGTTCTCTACAGAAGTAGACTAGATTTAATTCTTAGCCTATCCTATTGTATGAGAACATAAGATAAACATGTCCCTATACGATTTTACTATTGCCACTCTACTAGAGATATACCCATTTTGCCATTATTTTTATGACACCTTGAAGAACAATTATCTCTGTCGTAGGTGTAGTTGGTGCAGAGACTACTCCTTTATTTGTGTTACAACGATATGGTAAGCCTAATAGTTTCTGTTTGTGTCTATCATGAGATTATAGGGAAGCCTCCAAATTGAAAAGTGACACATAGTTTTTCTGTTTTTTTTTTTGGTGTAGGAATACAATGTTTTTGGAGATTGTATCATAGAGTGCATGTTTTGGGATGTTTACTTGGAAAAAAATCTATAATTGTTTTTATTTGTTTCATTTTGTTCTGTTATTTTCACTCAAAATATAGTTTATAACTTGTTGAATTTTTTTAATAATTTTTTAACGAAAATGGCTACTATGGAATTACTTATGCAGAAGTTGAGAAAGGAATCTTACTTTTTCAATTTATTCTTGTTTGTGAATTGGCTATAGTGTGGAGAAAATGGGGATGCAGTGTGGACAGGGAAACATAATGGTTCATTTCAGGTTGGATCATCAAGTTCGCTTTTGGGGAACATCATTCTATTTTAGGATCAACAAAACCTTGGGATCATGGAAGAAGGTGGTAACGATGTCATGGACCGAGTCTGGATGGATTTTTGGATCTGGAAACTAGAGGTGGGGAGAAAGTGGAGTTCAAATTTGTGATTGTTGGAAAAGATGGCAATATGACATGGGAGGGGGCCATAATCGGGTGTTAGAACTCCCTAAAGAAGGAAGTTATGAAATTGTTTGTCACTGGGATAAGACACGAGAAGCTATGAATTTGCAAAGAACAAATCGTGCACCAGCTATGTCACAGACTTTGGATGTAAAGAAGCAAGTAGTCTTGGGAAATGGTAGGCCTGAAGTTGATAAACATAAGAAAAAAGGGGAAGCTAGTCCTTTTGTTCAAGGATGGCAAGGCAAGGAGATCAGTTTTATGAGGTCTAATGAGCATTCGAACAGAGAAAGGGAAAGAAGCTGGAATACTTCAGGTCTAGAGGGACCAGCATTAAAACTGGTGGAAGGTGATCAGAATGCAAGGAATTGGTGGCAGAAGGTAAATTTTTTATGCATCGTTTATTTGTTTGCTTGTAAAAGATTTGAGTCTGCATATTATTCTTTACTCTAGTCTACGTATCATTATTCTCGGGACTTATAATTACACAGTGAGTAACTGTAATGTTTTGAAGTTACTGTGTAAGCTTATTGAAATCCATCCTTATTTTACAGTAGTGTTTTTAGTGCAAGTTAAATGAAATATTTTATTAAGATGGGCTGGTTCATAAAGTTATTACATGGACATCAGTTTGTTGTACTACAACAGACAGCAAAGTAAATCCTAGTTGTCTGATACTTTTTCCAGATCTCTTCTGAAAATTTTGGGATAAATCTTATTTCTACTTATATGATATAGTTATGTAATAAATCCTATCTATACTTATTATTTGGACTTCAGTTTGTTGTTATAAAAAGACAACAAAGTAAATCCTAGCTGTCTGACACCTCTTCCAGCTCTCCTTTGAAATTTGTGGAATAAATTCTATTTCTACTTATATACTATAGTTTTGCATTGACCTTCAACTCATTTGCATCAAGTGTCTCTTCCATCTTATGTTTAGTTCTGAGGAATAACTATGCTCTCCAGCCTGTGACTTGCTTTAGACTTTCAGCTGACGTTTTAATGATTTAAATAGTACACAATTTGTTTTAAAAGTAACTTTATCATATGAACCAGGGTAAACCGAGTCCCATGATCATATATGCCAAAATTCCCTGGCACTGTATCCATGAATTCAACTGGAGAGTGCAAATTTTTGATGGAAATGATATGGCTCAAGGTTAAATTGAATATTGGTGTCTGGCATGTGCTACCAGCTAACAAAAAGATCAAATTCTGCCTATCCATGAATCATGATATGCATGTATATAAGTCAAAAATATCACAGCTATCTCCATGCTAACCTGGATTTGCACCAAGTGTTCCTCCAAGCACATAGGGCCCATTCAGGATCCAGCTTTGAGTCTTGTGGCTTGCCCCTTTATCACTCAGCCCACATCCAAATCCAAAAGGCATAACACTTTAGCTCTATCACGTGGAGCCATTGGCAATCGCTTACATATATTATCATTGACTATTCTTCCACTTCTGGAATATGAACCATGAAATACTTTTATATCTTCATCAATAACTTTCCAACTGTCAGTGTCAACAAAGTTGTGTCCCGTACAATATTATTTTATTATTACTTTATTTGTGTGTTGGCTTTGGTCATCAAGTTTTCACCTTGTGCATTTTTTTCCCACATGTATGCGACTGGTATCTTCAACCATGAGTTCTCGTGTCGTCACGAGGTAATGAATGTGACAAAAACATTACAATTTCGTAAGGGCAAATCCTACACAAGCACACTGCCTTCGTTTGCTTTCCTTGTCTCAAAAGCGAGCATTTCTTTATCTCGTGCGCCGCTTGGTAAACTTCACAATATAAAACTATTGCTTGTACCTTCGATTTAGAGTAGTCTTCCTAGTATGGACATCCATCTCACAATTGGTACACCATAACCCTCTTCGTGCCTCGTGTGTGGAACTAATCATTGTTAACCTCTACAATTGTGTTGCCATGGTCGATATATGTGCTTCTAAGAACAATCTAATACCCAAGTCAAAATTCGCAATGACTTCGTGCGTAACACAACGTCTGAAAAGCCTCATGCAATTCCACTAACGTCTTCATGGCAAGTTGTCTTTTGAAAGGAGGTAGCAAACCTCCCACAAACCACTATGCATGCTGCAACAAATGGATATCATTACGCTGAAAGGCATCCTAAAATTGCAAACCGTAGGTGATATGGGAGATTGTAATGTCTGTGGATACACGATTATCGACGATCCTAAATTTGATGTCCATTTAGCTACCAATGGGAGAGGAGTCTTGGATGAAAATGGATGCATGCCGGAAGGAAGCACGACTGGGGTCTCCGCTCGGACACTACTCCACTGGTCCGAGATCTCGCATAAGATGAGAGTTTCTGGTAGTACCGGTGAACCAGGTGAGGTGGGCGAGGGCCCTTGGGAAGGATGTAAAGCTAAGAAAATTGCTTTTTCCAAGAATGTAAGATCGCACAGAGTTGTAAGAGGTGTGAATCCACTTGTCCAACGGATTTTTTAAGTGTACGTGTTTATTTATGGTGTGAAACAACTCACGTATTTAATTTTGACCCTAAATTTGATGTCCATTTGGGTGTTAGAAGTTGTTTTTTTTTGCTTTGAGAAAATTAATATTCAAAATAATCTGCCTATATAGTGGAGTTTGGAGCTCTTTTATTTTGTGGAAAGATTTTTTCGAGCTTGACACATTGGTGCAACTAGATTGATACCATTTGTCATTGTTTATTTTCAACTTTAAATTTGACGTCCACTTAGAAGTTTTTTCTTTTTGCTTTGAGAAGTCAATCGAAAGTTTAGTATCTTGGCCATTTGGTGGAGTTTGGAGCCCTTCCACTCCCCCCTCCCCAATTTTTTTTTCCGAGCCCAACAAATTGGTGTCATGTTGGATCGATACCATTCGCCACTAGTTAATTGGAAACTTTTGGAGAAGGTAATGGAATTGTTAATCATTATCTTATACAAAAACTAAGATACGAGCCTAGAGATTGATATCTATCGTTGTTTTTCAAATAGATGTATTTAAGGTATTTGTATTAGTATGAGATCTTGATAACAAAATCTTGAACCGTGGGACATTTGCACGCACTCTCTGTGCCTTTTCTTGCTTGATCTCTATCAACACGTAGATACTCTATTGTTCAAATTTGATAATATAAAATTCCTTCAAGAACGCAACTTTCAAGGCATCAAAATCCATGACCGTTTGATTTGGGTTGAACTTGCGATACCAAGTGTGCACTGTAATGTCCCCTTTTCTAGATTAAAATAATTAATAATATTATTTAAGTTGGGCTTGGTCATTTCTAATCTTTGGGCAACTTAATAATAATATTATTATTAAAATAAAAAGTATTTTTAAATACTTAAGTAAAATTAATGATTTAACTAAGTCGGCCAAATGTAACTTTATGTTATATTATAAGGCAACTTATGTTTTATTATTAAAAATAAAAGTGACTTTTAAATAAAGTAAGTCGGCCACTAGGATTGAAGGAAAGAAGAAAGAGAAGTTATAAAAGGAGGATGAAGGGGTTCATTTGGGGCATCTATCATCTATCTATCATCTTGATTTTAGGAAGTTGAGCACTTGTGCTTCTACTTTCAGCCATTGAGGACGGAAACCCTCCTTGGTATCCTATTGGGGACGAAAACCCTCAATAGATTACAACAATTGAGGATGAAAACCCTCAATTTGTGCATTGGTGGCTTCATCCAGAGGTCACGATTGGGCTTCACTTCAGTATTTCAGGGCTGCATTTAGAATTTTTAGTGCTAGGGCATCATTTCAGCGAGGGCTTCAAGAAGAGATCCGATTTGAAGAGTTTTGAGTGTGGAACAACCACACATTTTAGTATTTGTGTTTTGCAAGGGTTTGTTAATCAGTGTTTGGCCAATTTCAGACCCTCTCCTAGGGTAGCGACTTGCATAGTGGATGAGTTTGATGGTATCTAGTGCACGACACTTCATTTCTTGTTGATATTTGGATTGCTCATAATTTCTAAGGCTGGTTGCATTTGTTGGATTGAATTTTGGGCCTTGGAATCTCAACTTCCGGCCATTTTTGTAAGTGGATTCACTGCTGTTGCAAATTTAATTAAATATACTCCAGCTGAGGGTTTTAAAGCTCATTTCTTAGCTTGTACTTGTTCTAAATTATTTATAAAATTTCTACATGCTTTGGATGTTGTAAAAGTGGTTTTGGTGGTGAATTATTGCAATTTTCCTCTTGCTGTCATAAGATTTCAGACTGCTGTACCTTGCTGTCCAAAAATTCAGTTGACTATTATAAATTTCAGTTTGCTTTGAGTTGGGTTTGTGCCATTTCCCTTCTTTTTCAGTTTCAGCCCGGAAAGGGACATTACAGTGGTATCAGAGCAAAGATCTTCCTAACCTGAAGGGTATTCATGCAAGTAGGTAACAAAGAATACATTTGCTATCAAAGGAAAGTAAATAAGAATTCAGATCAGCCACTTGAAGGGCCTAACATGGCCAACAAAGGTTTTGAAGAGGCCAAGTTTGATAGACTTATCAAAGGGCAAAAGAGGTTGAGTAGATACTATGGATTTGCTAGCCCTAACCTTGCAAAATCTTCATGGGCCAAGACATCACAATGGTGAGGGCAGTTCATTAGGGGTTCACAATATAAGGTAGCCCCAAGGGTCAAATTTTGGATCTGTTGTTAGGCCTTTCCAGCCTACCTTCCTCCCAAGAGAAGAAGTCATTCCAGAGGTTGAAACACGACATTCAATGGATCACAACATTGCGGTCAACTATGAGGAGTATAGGGCTCTTCCGAATGAGATTTGTGATGCCATTTCACTTGCGGAGTTCATAGGAGTGAGCAAGGGTAGATCAAGGCCCGAGCCTAGATCTCAAGCACCACCAAAGGATCTTCAACATGCCTTGGGGAAAGTGACACTCTCCACATTTGATGGTTCCAACAAGGAACAACCCATAGAGGAATCCACCATGCAAGTTGAAGAGGAAGAGGCCTCCAAAGAAAAAGGTATGGATTCGAATGAACAAAATGTTGGGATTAAAGAGAAAAAGGAATTCAGATTTTCAAGTGCAGAGGATGTAATGAAGACCCAACAAAGGTGTGATGAATGGCTAAGAAGAGCTAAGGAAACTAAGTTGATAGCTGCTCAAGCAAAACACCTACAAGAAATTAGGGCAAAGAATTCTCCCTTGACGATGAGGGAAGAGGGAGAAATCATGGAGCATGAGCCAAAGAAAGAAGGAAAGTCAGATTTGCAAGATTGTGGAGAGAATTTTGTGGTTAAAGCCCAATGGCTGGATGATAATGTTGATGTTCAACTTGCTGGGATTTTCAGAACAACAATCAATAAGAAGCAAGTTGATGGTGTTCATGACTCTGGCAAGAACCATGAAGATGCTCCATGCATGTGTCAACAAAATATGGATGAAGTCAAGGCGGAAAGGGCTTCACTTGTTGAATGTGAAGAGTCTAAGAGGAAGGAGAATGTTGATCCTAACTCAGAAATTTTGAGTCACAAGGATGGAGGTGTTGAAGATATCTCAATCATTCTTCATCTGGCTAGATATCTGTGGGTCATTGGAAAGTTCGAAAATAAATGAAGACTTATGGAATCAGCTTGTATTGAAGCTGTGAAGTGACAGCCTAAACTGTCAAACAAATGCATACAATAACAGGGTGAAGCTTTTTTGAAATAGAGATCGCCACTAGGATCAAAATGACTCAAAATAGGTGCTTTTGTTGCAGAGGCCAAAGCAGCAGTTTATAATTTCTGGGGAGAGCCACCTGCATTCATGTGGGAAACGCGGTCGGATTCAATCTTGTAAGCATGTGGGGGTTCAACAAAAACAATGATGTGTCGCTAACTCTACAACCAATTTTGTCTGTGAGTGTTGAGCTTCATGTAATTTGATTGATGAAGCTGCTTGGTACATTGGACTCATTTAGAACTCAGTATGAGCCTCGGGGCCAAGAAAACAAGAGGGGAACGAGGTTTTGATGCTGATTGATACAAGTAAACATGGTGGGTAAAGAAGACATTGCATGGCTGGCAAAACTGTGATGTTGTACAGTCTTCACTAGATTTCTAAAATAAAGTACAATAGGTACAAATATAGAGCAGGCCAGGATAATGCCAAGCCCATGCCAGGTGCTCGATATTTGGGCATGCGAATAATACAAGAACTAGCAAATAGTTAATTGATTGTACATGCAACTAGAAGTCTCAAGATGACTGACTCTATGGATATGCAACTGACAAGCACACGAGATCAGAAGATATATATATATACAAGATATACATGTAACAAGTCTCCCTGTTGATTGGTGATGACTGTGAAGCCTCACCCACTTTAAGGATTACAAGTGGTCAAGAAAGTCATTTCATGAATGAAATCGCTTAACACTGTGTTAATGTGATTGGCATTTAGGCACACATGCTTTGGAGTTTATTATCCTTGTGCAAATGGGAAGTAAGAGTGGCAAATTGATTCCTAATTTTAGTAATTTATAAATCTCCTGCCATTAAGCACCTTGTGGGGAAAAGAGGCCATCACTTGTACAATGGGCCTAAATGATAACATATCAAGGAATCCTTGGATAGAATCCTTAATATTTAGTATAAGGAGAGCTTGAAATTCCTATGCTATTTGGATAAAAAATGTTTAGCATTTGATTGGGTGATGTAAGCAGCTTGGAGTAGGCAAAAGTACTGGCATGATAAATACTTGCAGAAATGAAACCTTAGGCAAGGGTTCTAGTCTTGAGCTTTTATGTTAATTGATCATAAAGTCACAAAAAATGGAATTGTTATGGCTGGGTTTTTATAGAGCGGTGCACGTGTCAAAATAGGCCAGTTCAGTTAAATAAGTAGAAATCCATGAAAAGTTCATTAATGATTCAAAGTTAAAGCTTTTTCATTTAAGAATAGATGTTGCATTTAACCTGATGAATTCTGAGCTAAGTGGCCTCCCCACGGGTCTATTTAAAAGCAATAAGCATAACTGTTGGAAAACCCAGTTGGGAGTTTTGTATTGTAATGGGACTTTTCTACTATGTCACAGGCAAATAAAGTAATTGATATTTAAATTCTGTGAAGATATCAGTTTTATTGAATAGCTGGCAGAAGCCATGATGAAATCCCCTCTTGTAAATATTTCTGTAACTAGATTTAAGCTTTTGCTCTCTACATGTACTTGATCTTATGCAGACAACACACACTCTAACAATTGCACATCTTTTTAACCCATGCTAATGAAGAGTTTAAAGTATAAGTTCTGGTGGTATTCCTTCATTTCCCACTGTTGTTCATTATTTTCCCTTTCTCAGCTATCTGCTGTGGGGTATCTTAGATAAATCAGTTTGTATCACAGCCTAATTTGGCTCCATCCCTTCTTGGAGGAGATTCAGGCGTCTGACTTTTTGGTCTCTGGGATTTGATGCTGAGATATCTTCCAACTGCTCCTTGCTCTCTCGATGAACTGCATTTTGTCCCTTGTTGTTCCACACCCCCTTTTGGATCTGTAAGTGAAGTCCTGTGGCTGACACGGTGGCTCAGTTACCTTCTCTTGTCATCTGTTGGGTCGGCTTCCTCAATCTTGACCAGGGGCCTGATCTTAATTGTTTACTTTCCTGATCTGGAGTGGTAAACGGACAAAAGGTACCTTCACAATCTTGGGAATCTATTTCCAAGAATTTCATTAGTGGTCTGCCCACCACTCAGTGCCAACATGACTGCATTTTTTTGTTGTGTGTCGGTTACCAAAAATGATAATTTTTTTGCCATGTACCAAGACATTCGATGCTCCATAGGGTGCGAACTTGTTTTCAGTCATGCTTAGAGCAATTATGGGATTGCCACTTACTATCTTTTTTGATTGCGACTAATGATTCTTAAGCCATTTTTGATGATTATTTTGGAAGATTATGAGTTGTCAGTTGCTCTTCTCCACTTTTTTCATCTTGCAGATTGATGGCCAGGTTAATGTTTGTAATTGCTCACTAGACATGGCTCTCCACAGTTACCACAAATAAATTAACCAGTGGGATAAGTACTTGCATATTATTCAGTATGGCTACAGCCAAGCTACCCATGTCTGTACAGGGCACTCTTCTTTTGAGGTTTGTTACGGCTTCCAATCATTGGTGCCATATGAGATTCCAATTGCTCTTCTAGTTTCAGATATGTCCCACCAGTAGGAAGAGCAGGATGAATCTTCTTCCATTGTGAAGAATCTGGCCAAGCTTCACACCAAAATTCAGGTCATTCTTGAATGGACTTGGACCAAATTGAAGCCACACCACAACCATCATCGATAATCTCACTTTATCCAAGTTGATGACCGTGTTTGGCTTTACTTGGATAAATTTGGGGCTCACATCAAACATCTCAAGCCGAAACCCATCAAATATGGGTCTCGCATTTCTCCAAGCAATTGGCTCCGTTGCTTTCTGCTTAGATCTTCCAGCTCAGCTGCTTGGCATCCATGATATTGTCAGTGTGAGCCAGCTCATGCTGTATGAACGGATTCTCTTGGAGGAGATGGTTTCTTTCACTCATCCTAAGTTTATCATTTTGGATTTTTAACTGTTGGCCGAGAAAGATTTTCTTTATATTCAGTCTTGCACTGATCGACAGAAGTAAACCACTATTTATCTGGTTGCTCACAAAGTTTCTCTATCAACACGGGCCAAGTGGTTCTCCAAGACTGCTTGTGTGATAAGGTTACATAATTTACATGTAGAAGTCGGGATAGCTTCCTCTCAGCATGGAGGAAATAATGAGATTATCTCTTGTAAGTATTTCTGTAATTAATTTTCATATTTTAAATTTTAGGTTTTAGTGTTTTACATGTGTTTGGCCTTTAGCTGACCAGTGCACATCCTTGTCTGTATACATCTTTTGAATCCACGGCAAGAGTGGGAAGTATCAGTTTTAACTTTGGTTGCATTCCTCGTTTATTCGCTTAGCTATTTGCTTATTTTCTCCTTCTTAGTTATCTACTGTGCGTTTTCTGAGACATAAACTCACTTGAAGGAGATGAAGAAAGAGGAGAATCACTGATGAGGGATCAAATAATGTTGGTAGACAAGAAGCACGCAATTTTGCTGTTCATACGGTATGGGAGGCCTGACTAATACACTATGTATCCCTTCCAAGGTGATTTCACAGAAGAATGATGAAAATGCTGATGATTGAGTTCTCTACAGAAGACTGGCAAGCTGGGCACTGAACTTCTCTAATAAATGACCAGTTTCCTTTTTGATCACCTTAGCCATGCTTTTGCTGTTGCTGATTAGAGGTGTGGGGCCCCAATTCGTTATTTCATTGTCTTATGGCTTTTATGATGGATTAGACTAGTTCATGGAGCTGCTACAATTAATGCCAGAGTTTAATTGCAGAGTTTCTATCTAATTCTTTGCCTCTTTGGACTCACTTGACTGTCTTGACTCATTTTGTACGGGCAATAACAATATTTTAGAACAAATAGATTCGTAGAAGGATATTTTTGAAGCTCTTTTGGATAACCCAAGATGAGGTTTTCTGTTTTTGTCTACCTAGGTTATCTAGAATAGATTTGGGAAATAATAACATTGTTCTTGGTTATGATTGTTTTGACATTATAAATTTTTCATATTCTATGCGGATTAAAATGAAATCCATGTCCTTTGGCTCTATACTGTACTGTCTTACAGTAATCTACGTCTCACTGGGTCATGCATAAGATATGGCAAGGAAAATTATTTAGCCGTCTATATTAGGATTACAGAGATGGTTAGTGGCTATTGAACAGTCATTCACCTTGCTGTGAAACCAATCGTATTCCATTGAAGGTAAGTATCACTTCCCACTCTGGATCTTGGGTGTTTGTCCTAAAGAGAGAAATTGTGTTTTCCTTGGAAGTCTATAATCTTTTGTATGAAGGCTTACATGGCTATGCAACAGTGGGGTTTTAGAATGTGATTGTTTTTACTCCTCATGAGAAACATATAATATCTTTCCAGCTATTCCAATTTAGCTTTTGACCTTGATTTCCTTGTTGCAGCTAGAAGTTGTGCGTGACCTTTTGACAAGTGAAACAGGGAAAAATTCTTGTTTAGAGACACTTATTAATGCTGCAATTTACCTAAAGGTACTCCATTTCAGCAAGACACTAGAACTGAATTTTGTTTTTAATTTTATGTTCTATAATCATTTCTTTGATTTTGGTTATGTACATAGAATTTCATCAGAAATTCTATGAAAAGTAAAAACGAAACATGATGTTTTCTTTGGTAGAAACAACAGTGGATAGTGTATTAAATAGAAGTATGGATCGGTGTTAATGAATTTCTTTGATCAGTGGATTAACACAGGTCAAATTCCCTGCTATGAGGGTGGAGGCCATCACAGGCCAAACAGGCATGCTGAAATATCTAGATTTATTTTTCGTGAGCTGGAAAAGATTTCGACAGAGCCGACTACAACAGCTAAGGTTGGTTCTTTTTTGATATGGGATATATTCATTTCTGCCACTTCTATTTTTATGCAAGACATTTGGGCCTTTAATTCTGATAAAATATACACAATAACACAAAAATGAACAATAGGTGGCAATCCAGCTTGTTCTTTTCCATTCATGTACAAAGGTATATAGTACATAAGTTTACACCTGTTGTCACCCAAAAGTTGCACCCTGATAGAGAATGGTGTGTACTCTCTCTCCTGTTGACAAAATTGGAACACCTCAAGGCTGTGGGTAACCTATGTCTGAGGTGAACCTCCAGAGAGGGCTGGTTCCCTTGTGAATCACCTAAAAACAAAAACTTTGACAAGGAAAAGGGAGAAGGAATGTGAGAAATGGGAAATAAGGGTGATACACCAATAATTTAACACATGCATGTAACTCTGCACACAGAGAAATCAAAGATCCACACACCTGCACAACTCTAAGCTATTTTGCATAATTAATTCAAGGGTTTAGGAGAAAGGACAGTGGTAGAGGGAGTAAATTCCACACTAAGGCAATACAATATCCTATCAAACACAATGAAAAATCAGAAAACAGTAGTATGAGAGGGCAAAAATGGAGCTTTTTTATTTAGAGGTGCAAGTACAAGGCTAGGATTGCCAAAGCAAAACAGCCCAAAGTGTGTCTATGATCTTCTACAATAAAAAATCAGCCTATATGAAGATGAATCCAACTCTGCCTCCAATAATAGACTGCTGTGTCTGAACTACTGTTCCTTTATTTTTATTTTATTTATTTTCTTCACCTCCTTTTGGCGCATGGGGTTGCATGCTGATTTTATTAATTAAATTTCCTCTTGCTGCCTTTTGGTGCCAGTCCTGACTGTTTGCTGCATGCATTTTTAATTTATTTCTTTTCTCCCATGTTTGGCGCCACCATCTAAAACCAGCAGCTGCATGCTTTAGGACTGTTTTAATTCATCTTTATCACCCTTTTGGTGCCAATTATAGGACTGCAGTTGCTAAATTTAATAAAAGTCTTCTCCTTTTGGCGCCAAGGATTAATTTAGAACAGCAGTTGCTAAATTTATCCAAAAGCACTTATCTTTTTAGCCAATTTCTATTTGGAGCAGCACTTGCTAAATTTAATAAAAGCTATCTTTATCCATCCACTCATGCACTCCCTTCAACTCCTAAAAATAGAACTGGAACTTCTATTTTTAGCACTTCCATTTTTAGCCAATTGCTATTTTTAGCAAACTTCTATTTTTAACACATGCTATTTTTAGCCATCCTTGGCATGGAAAATATGGTAACCCAACCCTTTCAAATCCGAGGGAGAAACCAAAAGGTCAAGTGTAACCTTTCACCTTTCGACTTTAGTTGAGTGTATGTCTACATTTTATTTGTCGTCTTTCATTCCTTTGTATTTATTTTCATTCTTCTTATATTTTTTTTTGGATCAATTCCTAACATACCGTCTTGTGATCCAAAGTTTGCTTAACTTGTGATTTACAACTGAAATGATGCAGGATTTGTATCTCAAATTATATAAGCTGCAATCCTCTCAATATGTTGGTGCTACATTGTCCGCTCACGTGTCTAGTGTTCCCCAAATCTTCACTCCAACGATGAACTATCTGTGCCACATTTCCCTTTGTAAGAAGCTCATGCTATCTCCTGCTACGGGTCTTCCAATCTCACCAATGTGATATCTCATGTTGTCTTTGCCATGAGTTTCCAAATCCTTGTGAGCTCGATTGCCTCCATGTACTTCAAGAGCACTTTCAAATGCCTGGTTTTTCATCATGTCAAGCTGATGAAGGACCATTCTGTGGATGGTCTGTAGAGTCAATGACTCCTATCTCTGGAAAATCATGTCGACAGATTAAAAAAACTGCTTTTGGTGGAAAAAGTGTGCCTACTATCATCTCTCAATCGATGTGTAATTGTTAACTCAAGAATAATGTCAATTCACAAACTCAACTCTAAATTATACAATCCTGAAAAAATAGTCTATTTTAAAACTATTTTGCATATAATGTCATAAAATATAATGAAATTGAGATTAAATTCAGACTATATAATTTGGTCATAATCGGAATTTGTTAAAACAAGTAGATGTTATAATTACTTGATTTGGAATTTGACAAAACATTAGAAAGATGAGTCACTTAGCTGATTCTAGATGTTTGTCACTCAAAGAAGGTGTCTCGGTGTCTGGAAATGATCTCGGGAGTGCTTTGTCAAATGCTCAGACTGAGAATAGGGCTAGACAAGTTGTTTGGACAATACTGGTAGACTTGGACCCCTACAAGTACAACAAAAGTGTTGGACTTTACCGACAACATCTAGGAGATGTTTAGGGGTTTGCAACTTCCGGGAGAGCTTCGCCTCTACCTCTAATCCACTTCTAGATACTTGGGAGCTGTTTGATCCTGTGCGATGGTACTTGTTTTTGGTTTCTTTTTTGAAACCCTAATTGTGGTTGCAAGATCAAAAAGGACCCTTACAAACAGTTAGTGTTTTGGGCTGAACATCCTCAGTCACACCTCCAGTGATGTGGTGAAAATTACCTGCATACCAATACTCCGAGTCCAAAGAGGGATCAAGCTGCATGTAGTTCTCCCTCATAGGTGATGTCTATAAAATCATATGCTTAAACAATTGACCTACATTTAGAATTTGACCTCTTTAACTTAAGATTTAGCTCTATAACATATTTTTGATATAGAAGGTGGGTAATGACCTCATGGATGTATTGTATATATAGGCAGCTCTCTGTTGATTTCCTGCCATGACTGACCCATGAAACATGTTTAGGCTAACCTAATGGAGACTGACCAATTTGAAAACTAGCCATTGAAGGCTCCTAGACATTGTTGGCAAAAGGCAACCTTGGCGGAAGACGAAAATTGTCCAGGTTTACTGGTATTGTCCAAGGAGTGCAACAAGTGGAGTTGAGGTATGGAGAATGTCTGTCTAGGATTTTGAAGTGTTTCGATAGAGACTAAGCTGATCCTGAATAGATATGATTGGCAAATAGAGGTGGCTAAGACAGAAGGTGGGCAGATTGATAGAGGTCATGCATGCTCAAGAGTCAAATATATGTGATTTGTCCAAGTGTGTAAGAGTATGTCGAAGTATGACAAAGCGCCAAAGACCAAATTTAGGTGTCTACATCTCCATACATCACCAATTAAGATAACTCAAAAGATCCATAGAAAACTTTGCAATGTCAAGATATTTCCAGCCACATGTAACACTTAAAATATCCACAGCAAATTTGTACAAAACACCATCCGATCATCAACCATATGTACAAAATCCAAAATTTCTCAACTTGAAATCTGAATCCTCACTTTCTACCTGTCAGATAAGAGTGGGATAACAATTTGTATAGAACCCCCTTAAAGGGCAAGTGCTAAGCTGAGATACAAATGCCATGTAAACAACTCAAACTGACCCTGTGTATAAAATATATAATGCCCTATAAGTCTTGGTTGCCTCAATCTTTTTCAAGCTGGTACCGTGAACCACTCTCTGTCCTTTAAGCTGGAATCAAAGATGACCAATCCTCAGTGGCCAATATGTGTAGTCTCCAAGTAACACATATGGGACAACCCCTCACAAATCTGTAATCACTTGAACACAATAGACAATGTAGCAGGATATGTCTAGACACATCATCTAGAATATCTACAACCCCTTACAAAATCAACCTGTGATATACATTCACAAATATCTGCAAGTAATGTACCAAATCCACAGAAGGCAACATACTTGTTGGCGACAAGTATCAAATCCCAATATCAAACATCCAGTCGTAATGGCAATCATCAATTTTCGAGCATTAAGATACACATATAGGTGCTTTAATCCTCCACAAGTCAGTCGTGTGGCAACTACAAGTTATGTGCAAAAAAACTCCATTAGGTGCACAAGTAGACATCAACATCTGGCGACTCAACCAAGTGTCAGCAATCGAATCATATGCACAAAATCCACCATGGGAAATGTATTCACAAGGAAAAAAAGTATCCACAAGCTGATATACCTAGATGCATCTTTGGAATACCGCCACAATCTGTATCAACTTACAATATCATTGTAATGTCTGCAAACTCAGAATCCACAACATCAAGTCACTTGACAATCTGAAACTCAAATCTGACCCTGATGTTCTTCCCTTGACAAACCAGAATAGAGGATTGCTATATATAATCTCCTTGAAATGTAAGTAGTAATGAAACGTCAAACCATTGGATCCTGGAAATGAATCATCAAATCATTGGACGTTGGAACCTATATAGAAAATCGCACAACCTAGAGACACACTTTCAGGTTTTCATTACAACTCTCCATTAAGCTGCCCTTTTGGTTTTCAACCATATGGGAAGAGTATATAAGCCACCCTTTTGGGTTTTCAATTTACAAGTCAAATGCACAAATGTGGGTCTCCTAATCTGCTCTACCAAATCAACAAGAAGTGAAAAAATCCAATCTCCATATCCGCAAATCACAAACTGAGTCTACATCATAGACATCACACTATACTGTACATCTTGCTCAAGTGAGAGACATCTCAATCCAAAATATATCACAGTGGTACAGTGATCACTTGCATGTGCTACAAATTCATCTGCTCGAATGTGTCACGACAAGGCCTCAAAAATTGGAATATGTAGATACACAATGAATCGTACATACTACAACTTGACATATCATCATTTGTGTGGATATGGGAATTTGCTCAGCAATCGACCGCTCATCAAATATACTAAGAGACATATTAAGAACATCAACATCAACATCAACATCAACATGAAATTTAAAAGCAGTAATAGCCAGACCAATAAGCTGTGGATCAACAAAATCTACAAGGTTGAGCTCATCATCATGATGGGAAGCAAGAATGATATCAACATTAACATCATTGCTAGAAAAATAATCATCGTCATTGAGAGTGTATTGACCTCTTCTTTAAGTTTTGGACTACAATCTATTCTCAGATTGCTCTCTAAAATGATCGATTTAGCCAAATTACACATGCATCATAGACTTAGTAGGTAGATATTGCATATAACAATGCTTGAAAGAATGCGTATTTTTGCCACATGATATACAAGGATGCAAATCAAAACAATCACTGGAGGTTTGACATCGACATCCACAAACAAGTATGATTACCTCTAAGAGATTGAAAAGGATTGACAACTCAACTATCACATAGGTTACCCCCATAAACAAAGTGAATAGGTTTGGAACATGAATAGCGAGAGGTCCAGTATAACCTAGACCAACACGATGCTCATCGATTGTAAATGTCTCCCATATTGGCACAACAGGTGAAGATTCCACAAAGGAGTTTGATAGGTGTATGATCCGGAATGGGCTTGGACTGCTTTTGAACAACCTCATGTCTAATTATAAACAATAGATTTGACAACATTTGTTTTGACATTGTTCACAACAAGATTTTGAGTATTAGAAGATGGTACAACAGGTTTTGATTTTTTTAACTGACTTGACAACAAGTTTCTTGACAACACTAAGAGGAAGGACATTAGAATGTGTTCCTTGAGAGTTGATTTGATCTTGTAAATGATCTATCTTCTATTGTAACAAAGTGCACTAATTACAAAACTGCATAAATGTAGGCTGAAACTGCTTCCAACACTCTGCAATCATATTTGCCTCATGACTAGTTTTCACTCGAAGGACACCTTAGGAATAGAGAGAAAATCCATGATACAAATGCAATGATAAAATATTCAACGCAATCCGAGTCGGGGTCAATTGATAATGCTCTGGGATATTTTTTTGTTTGACAAGTCTTTGCACTCGGAACTTGTTTAAACAAGTGAATTTATAAGTGTTACATTATTTTTCAAAAAGAATACAATACGTTCAATAGGATGCACTATGATAATACCTAAAATATGCCATCAAAGGATTCTAACACAAAACTAACTTCATAGCAATGTTTAAAATGCCCTTTCCATCAAGTGGTTATAATGCTCTTTGGACAGCAGATGCTAAAGAGATAACAATTTGAAGCTTTTTAGTTGGTTTAAAGCTCATTTTGCCTTCGCCAATGCAAACTCTGGTTTCCATCTAGTTTTTAAACTTTAAAATCTACCAACTCAACATTATTTTTTAGAAGTCATCATGTAACCACTCATTGAAAAGCTAGAGCGTTTAGGTTTTCAAACATTCAAAGTTTTTAAAATATACCAGTATGCAAAAGTTATGACATAAATGGTGACAGGCAGACCGATCTGTCTTAATGTTTGGCAAATATTCAGTTTGACAATTTTTCAAAAAACAAAATCTTCACTTTTTCAAGTGGATAGGGCTTGAGCTTGAAACCTCTGGACAACTAATGAGAATCTTTCACTAGAACACATTTACCAAATCTCTTATAAGTCAAACTTGAGTTTGAAATGGGCTTGTATGAATTTATTTGGTTTTTCACACTTATTGGGTTTTGAGCATGTGACCTCTAGAAGTGCAAAGTATTACAAAATGCATTTCTCCAACTCCCTTGTTGATTTGAGTTTTATAATAAAAAAACTTATATATATATATTATATATATTTGTTTCTAAAAACAGACTAAACATAAAAAAATAAAATAAAGGAATTTAATTATTTACCCAGCAGTCACAACAAAAAAGCACTGCCCAGCATAAACAGAACGGCCAGCAAAATATATTCAATGCTTTCTGGAAAATTTTAAATGCTCTCCTTCAACTTATTTGATGCCCCATAATTTGCAGCGCTAACAAAAAAACAGCTCCCGGCAAAAACAAGCCGCCCAGTAAAAAAATATTCAACACTTTTCTGGAAAATTTAAAATGCCCTCCTTTAGCATAGTCAACGACTCATAATTTGCTTTAAATTCATGCACAAAACATCTCCAAATTTCTTTCATATATCTCCCCAGAAATACAAGAATTCTTCAAATAGTGCTCTCTTTCTGTGGCAAACCTCATTTAATTTAAACAACATTTCTGGGTTTTGTTCTCCGTTGTGTTATTTTTTCAAAACATTTAAAATCACTGTATACTGCTCATTGTTTAAACAACATTTGTGTGCTTTGTTCTCCTCTGTGTCAGTTTTTCAAAACGTTTTAAATCACTGTTTTTCATTTAGAATTGAAGAAGATATTGCAGTTTTCGTGATATTGTATCACACTGCTATAAAAATGCCAATTTAATACCTCCTTCCAAACTAACATGTGCAGAGTTTTCTCTTGCTATGGCTCTGATTTTTTTCACAAACTACAACTATCCTCACGACAATTTCTGCATGCTCACATCTTCTCTACCGTGCCCTGATATCTTATGTTGATTTTAACAAAGGTGAAAAATAGATAATCATAAAATACACACAATAACACACAAAAGATAACAATATGCAGCATCTAGCTTGTATTTATCCATTCATGTACAAAGGTATAAAGTACATTAGTCTACAACCCTTTCAAATCCAAGGGAGAAATCAGAAGGTCAAGCGTGACCTTTCACCTTCCAACTTCAATTGAGTGTATTTCCAATATTTATTTATTACCTTATATTCCATTGAATTTATATTCATTATTCTTATTTTTTTGCTTTGGATCAATTCCTTATCATTTAATAAAGCTAAGAAGGAATGGTGGAGCACAAAGTACGTATACAACTTGGTAAAGATTTAATGACATTGGATGATGTTTTGGAGTCTTGGTGGAATCTTGATGCTAGCATCTTCCCTTAGGATATCTCTATTTTACATCTGTGAATATATGTGTATATTTTCTTGTACAGTTTCAGTGTCTTTGTCTGGCCATGATGGCCCATCTAGAATTCCAAATTTAAACTTTCCTTGCATTATGCCATGTTGAATGCTTATCAATACATAAGGATAATGGCTTTAGGAATTGATTCACTTGCTACACATGAAATTAGGCAAATGCTATTGTTTCAAAGCATATTATCAGACTGCCTTCAATTCACTCGTATTGATTTGTGCATTTACTGATTAAAAATTCCTTGTGAAATATGACATGCAAAAAATCAGATTCATAAGGAATTTGACAGAGTTCTATTCACCTGAAATAGTCATTACTTCCAGAGGGCTGTGTTAAAATGCTTAGTTGGCTTATGGATTTAAACATCTGAAACTGAGCATATGCAAGCAAACATGACTTTCATAATCATCCATCAACTGTCAAATCTAAGATTGGAAAATTTAGGGTGCTTCATATATACAAGATGAAGATGTTGAATCCAAATTAGTTAAGGTGAATGTTTACATGCCAATCTTGGGTGTTTCTGAATGCATATTCCAATTTTATGTGGATCCCATAAAATGAGAATTCTCACTGGAGAAGATGCCAAGGCAGGAATGCATGCAAACTAGTTGGTTTCTTCATATCCAACTTGTTTTCCTTAATCCAGTTTTATGTAGATCCCATAAAGCAAGAATTCTCATTGGAGAGAAGGAAAAGATTGGAATGCATGCAAACTAGCTGGCTTTCTTCAAATCCAACTTGTTATCCTTAAGACACTGAAAGTTTTCTTTGTTTCCAAAAGCTTAACAACAGAATATGGACAACAAGCGTCTAGGAATATCCCCACTCTTTTATGGTTGCCAATATTTTCCTCACATCAAATTATTCTTCATTTGAAAATTTCTATCTAAGTTTAAAACATTGTATTAGTACAGTCTTGTCTTCTATCAACACCTTTCCTTGTTCGAGGCCATCCTTTCTTCTTTATGTCCATGCTTCACATTGTTCTTATATTACTTTGGATTTCTAGTATTTGTAGAGTATGCTAATAGTTAAATTAGTTGAATTTGGTAAACAAGAATTTACAGGTAAATCATGGGATTTGATTTACCTTCAAAGAGGCCAGTTGTTTTGTATGCATCATGAGTTTTCTTGTTGGGTCGGCTACAAAAGGGGCAATGGTGATCATAATAGATTCTGTTTATGTCCTTTCAGAGTAGATTCTGGTTATGTTTGACGAATGGTGATCAAAATAGTTTCAACTAGAATCTGTGTATATTACGTTTGCAGGAGTTGATAAGTTCCTCAAATAAAGAAGGAAATTATAGTAAAGTCCACCAACGACCAAAGCATGTCAATGTGACTCAAAAAGTACTGCAAGTACACAATCAGGAGTGTTAGGAGGAACTCCAATGACCAAAACTAAAAACCAAAACTAGGAAGCAGTAAAATCAAATAAGAGGGTACTAAACCGTAGACAAGGTAGTATTTATGCGGAATCCATATAACATTAAAAAGAATCATTGTGAAAGGAAGGCCTTTTGTAAAAGAGAACCACTTACTAGATAAATGTGACTGGAAGAAAGATCCTTGTTAATGCTTGCTTGAACTCTGAAGGTTAAAAGCTTGAAGGTACATCAGTTTGATGTTTCAACTGTTTATAAGGCAGCAGTTAAAAAATTGCATGCCTTTGAAGTAGGCACAAGATTCCCTATTTGATTCAATATGCTATTTAGTAATTTAATCTTGTCAATGGAATTGGAATTGACAGTATTTCTTTCATCAGTTTATATAGAGAGCTTAACATGGTCAGGTATGACACGCAGGAAATTCTTGTGATTCGGAAGGTACATCCTTGTTTGCCTTCTTTCAAGTCTGAATTTACTGCATCTGTTCCACTTACGCGCATAAGAGATATTGCCCACCGGAATGATATTCCGCACGACCTGAAGGTTGGTGTTTGTTGGATTTGCTTTCATTATAATCTTAATTCTTCATGACCTGAAGGTTGGCATTTGTTGGATTTTCTTTTGTAATAATCTTAATTCTCCTAGCTATATGGAAGTATTATTGCTTTTCTAACATTAATTTGTTGGCAGCAAGAAATCAAGCATACAATACAAAACAAGCTTCATCGTAATGCTGGTCCAGAGGATCTGATTGCAACTGAAGCAATGCTTGCAAGAGTCACTAGGAAACCTGGAGAGTATAGTGAAGCGTTTGTGGAGCAATTGAAGATCTTCTTCAATGAACTGAAAGACTTCTTCAATGCTGGAAGGTCATTGCTTGCCTGCAGTATGTTAAGTTGATATGTATATAAATTTAGGGCTGCATTCTTAGGAGGATGAAAGCCATATTCTCTGCATGTTGTTTGATGCATCCAATAGGAATTTGCACCTGGTTAATCCCTAGAATACACGATTTTAATTGCTTTAAGCTCCTCTAATCTGAAACTTTGGATTTGGTTTGAGGTTGTATACTTTCTGATCTTTTCTGGATAGCCCTCGCTTTACTGTGAACTCAATCAGTTTTAAGTCATTGATTAATTTATCAGTTTTTGGTATTTATTTACATTAATCCTGGATTACATGATTTTAATTACTTGAAGCTCCTCTCATCTGAAACTTTGGATTTGGTTTGAGGGTGTATACTCTCTGATATTTTCTGTATAGCCCTTGCTTTACTGTGAGCTTAATTAGTTTAAGTCATTGATTAATTTATCAGTTTTTGGTATCTGTTTATGTTGCTAAATTTTTTCAGTAACCAGGAAAGCTTGATCAAGTTGGGTTTTGTTGTATAAATTTATTATAAAATAGTTTTGGATTTTTGATTGAATTAAAAAGACGATAGAACTCTTTGTTGAGAATGTAATGTGGGAATGACATTCAGATATTGTGCTATGAAGCCTTTAGTTCTATATATATGTAAAGGAACAAGGTTTTTTTAGGTCACCGCCAAGCAACACGGCAATTTGGTGTTTGAGGCCACCCTCGTGGAAGCTTTCAAGGGGATTATTTTTCTATTTACCTTATATATTGTTCATTTTGGGCATACATACCCCACCCCCTTTGGATTCAAACTCGCACTTCTTGTATGGAGTACATAAGCCTTCACCATTAGGTCCACTCGGGTTGTATGTAATGTTGGGGTAAGATAGCTCTACTTAGGTTACTTATTATTTAACTGCTAGGATACCGATAGACCCCCGGCTTTGGAAATGGGCAGGATATGTTTTAGATATGGGAGCAATCTGTATAGGCCTGAGGATATGTCGAGGACGATCTAGATATAATTGGATATGACCATTAGGGAAGCATCTGGGGCATATCTGACTACAAAACGGCATTTTAATTTTTTTTTCAAAATTAAAATATGAAGTGACCACAAAAGTATAATGAAAACCCTAAAATGTAAAAAAGACAACATAAAACATGAACGCAATATGATGAGCATTACTTTTGATGCAATAATAATTTAAAAAAAAATATTTATCATGACATTATTGACTTTTCAATGGGCATTTGGTTGGCATTATATCAATTATCAATAGGGTTTTGTGGTTATTTTGTTTTTTTATTTGTACCCTAAGTGGTTATTTCCTATTTTTAGGCTAAAATATATATATATATATATATTTTATATATATATATATATATATATTTTTTTTTTTTTTTTCTACGGCCATATCCAAGTCGTATCCGGGGTAATTTTTTTCCGTATCAGCTATTTGATTCTTTGCATCCATACCTATGTCCAAAATGTATAGGCAACTTAGCTTAGCAGCATTCTCTAAAGTTATCATTGATTTAAGATAGAATGACCCTTGTAGTAGACCTAAATATAGGGTAACTACCATTTAATCACCATGATATAATCATTATTAACAAAATATTCTACTGCTAACATGATTCTTTGAGGATAAAATCAGTGCTATCTCTATTGCTATGACAACTTATTTTGTATGGGGTTATATACATTTTATGTGTCCACCACAGGATCAATTTCCTTTGACTTTGTGAAATAGGCGAGAAGCTAGAAAGGGTGCAATAACTAAGAAATTCTATTCCTACATGTGAGATTTTCATTTATGAACCTGGGAAATGTGAGCCAAGGTCAATTGTCAATCAATCAGCTTCAACATATTATGAATGAAAACATAGATACATATATAATTGAATGAACTCTTAAAAACAAAGTGTTATTGTATTTCCCAAATATTCCCTCCATCTCCCTAAATCTCACAATCTATATGAGTTGTTTCCACAACTCACAATATTACAAATATATCCTGCTAACTACCCATGCATCAATATAACAGCCCACATAATATTATTGCAAACTACTAATAACTGTGAGCACTAATCTAGGATATCCATAACATTCCCCTACTTAGTGTAAACATGGGGAGAGGAATGACATTCTGGAGCTGCAACGTTCCTGTTGCCTCCGTCTTCCGGGTTGCTGCTGACATTTGAGATTCTCCTATTTTGTATTTTTCCCCCTCAATCTTAAGCAATTCGGGATGTTGGTTTCCATCGAAAATGTGCTCAATTATTAACAATAATAGCCCCTTCATATATTTTCTATCCCTTTGTTCAAAATATTCAAAAATATTTACAATTTTTTTCAATGTATAGGAGAATATATTACCCCCTTTTTTGAAAAATTCATAATCACACCCCTAAACAAATGAATACCCCTTCGATGCAAATTTTCGAAAAAATAAAATGACCCCCACTTTTAAAATATTTATTCACAAAAATTCACCCATTTCAAAATTCACCTTCTTTAATAATCTCCCTACTATATTTGTTTCACCCCACTTAAAAATTCTTATAAAGAATATTGGATCAAAAAATATATATAGCAAGTGGCGTGGTAGGGGATTCTACCCTCTGACCACCCTATTGCTTTATCGCCTTAGAAAAATGATCTCCACTGTTCGAGCTAGAAGGCCCTATATATATATATTTAGTATGATCTCCACTTTATTCGAGCTAGGAGAAATTTATTTTTGATGTTTTAGAAAGGTCGCCTTTATATTAAAAAAAAAAGAATGCCCTACCCATTTTAGGGTTAGATTTTGTGTAGAAGTCTTTGAGGCGAGTGATGTTACTTGGGGTTGCCGCTGAGTTGGGTATGTTGAATCGCGGAGTTCGAGGGATGACGCTCAAGTTGGTACTGTGCAGGGGTTCTGTGCCGAGTGTATGATCTGTCATACCTGAGCTAATCGCCAAACAACTCGCCAAAATGAACTCACTAGAACTCGCTACCAATGCCGATCCGATCGACGACAAGGTCTCAACTGAACAACTCACTGTCATGAGTTGAGGCCATAGATACTTGCTGTTACGAGTTAAATTATTAAGCACGGTGCTTGTGATGTAGATTGAATTGAGGATTTGCCAATATAGGATGGAGTCTTTACCACCGAGCAAGGAGAATGCAATGTTGAATGCTGCACTTTGAGTGCAAAGGCCGAGCCGATTACTTGTGACAAATATATGTAAACTGAATTAATCTCAACCCAATATCCTTTTGCTAAGCCTTTGCAAAATGTCAAAGATCTACATAGGCCGTGGAATAGCCAATGCTGGTTCGAATGCTGAATCCATTGTTGAGCGACCAAGCTTGGTGTAGCAATGCAATCCGTTTTTGACACAAAAGACTCTAATGCAGAGATCCAAAGTCCAATGCACACTGATGTAAAATAGATCAATCCCTAATGCAAATATAGAACCATACAACCTTGAAAAATCTGCATGGAGAGCTGAGCTGAGACAATTCGCCAGGTCGAGTTTGACCCTCGTACAAATCCAAGACAACTGCAGCATGACAGTAGAGGCATAAACCCTTATGTTATGAGTAAAGATTTGTAACTTTTTATTTTTGATTTTATTTGTAATGTAATTTTTCTTTAACTCTTTTAATCTCCTGCAAAACTTTCAAACCCACATGCACTACAGAAAACCTGAAAAACCTAAATAACAAAAACACCTGAATTTGATTGTGACAAATATTGATTGTATGGTCAATCTTGGTATTTTTGACTGATTTGGATTCAAATTTCAGGTCCGATCTGCTAAAAATGCACTAGAGTGAAACAAAAGTAAATTTTTATTTTTAATAAAATACTGCAAACAGAATTTAATTTTGAACAAACAAGTGACAACAGAAATGTACATGATTTGCATTGCAGATCTGATGTCAGAAACATAAGACTAATGGAAGACTAACAAACAACAAAGTTTGCTCGTGGTCTACACTACATTCCTGTTTTTGCCTCCTTATCTCATAGAGGTCCAGGAAAACTTGCTTTGATACCAAATGTGAGCCAAGCTCAATGGTCAATCATTCATCTTCAACATATTATTAATCAAAACATAGTTACATATATACTTGAATGAACTCCTAAACACAAGGAGTTAGTGTATATCCCAAATATTCCCTATATCTCCCTAAATCTCACAATCTTCGTGAGTTGTACCCACAACTCACAATATTACAAATATATCCTACTAACTACCCACACAACAATATAACAACCTACACAATATTATTGCTCACTACTAACAACTGTGAGCACTAACCTAGGATATCCGTAACAGGAAACAAAAACATAAAAACAATACAAAGAAAGAAGAAAGAGCTTATATTAATGTCCACGAATGATCAAAGTAGATTGATGGGACTTGATGGTCCAACCAATAAAAATATCACGTGGCAGCAAAAAGGAGATTTGGCCTCAAACTAGAGAAAAGACTAAAACTACAAGTTATAAGACAAACGAAGATTCTAAGTAGGCTAGGTAAACGCTAAATATGGTATACATATAATCTCCCACATTCTAAACATTATATATAATAATCTGAGAGCAAGACTTAGCGCCCAAAACAAGATATGACAAATGGAGACCATGACAATAGACAAGGGTTGGTCTTAATCTATATTAGACGAAGGAAAAACATCCCCATTAACTACCCTAAAAGAGGGAATAAAAGATTTGATAATGCCCATAAAAGAATGGTTTGGACTAAGCTAGCTTGGCTAGGCAATGTTGGCGGGTGTTCAAAGAACATTCCATGTAGCTCACCTAACATCCATGGACAATGATCCTCTAGTGGTAGAGAAAACGTTCACACTACATGTTAAAGTGGATCTTATGGAATGTGGGAGAGGAGTGGAAGGCAGACCTTCCGATCCGAGGAATGGTTTCACTATGTAGTAAGAGAAAAGGAGTTACCTCGATACTTGTTCATGTGGAGGTGCAATCTCGCTAATCTATAACCATCTTTGTAGGTAGTTGCATTCAAAGAAGGCTTACCACTCGCAACTATTAGAGTAGGCTAGAAGAATGAGGTAATCAATCTTATAGTCCCCGAGTCCCCATAAAGCACCTAAAGGTGAAGGGCCAAACACCCGTAATTGTGGTAATAGAAGAATATAGTGCTATCATCCTAAAACTTTGTATGAGTAATAATATCTTCCTCGAGATGGCGTAGTTGATGTGACATCATAAAATAAAGCATTCCTTCATCTCCACCTTCTAGAGAGTACAAAGGCGATAGATCCAATTCCTTCACAGATCTCGGTGATAAGAATTCACCCTCAACTGCCTAAGTGGAATCCTAAAACCATTATCCCAATGCAAGGAAATATGGTTAGGAAAGATGATGATGGCATAAATGATCCGAAGGAAATACTTTGGACTTAGAAAGCTATCTTAGGGCTGAGTTGTTGCATGGGAGAGAACCAAGTGATTTTAATAAATATTTGATACGTGGCCTTCTTACCGGATTTATTGTAAGAAAAATATAGTTAGGAAAGATGATGATTACATAAATGATCCGAAGGAAATGCTCGACTTAGAAAGCTATCTTAGGGCTGAGTTGTTGCATGGGAGAGAACCAAGTGATTTTAATAAATATTTGATACGTGGCCTTCTTACCGGATTTATTGTAAGAACCCCTTCATGGAACACCCGAAAAGCCTATTTTTTTTTTTTTTTGTGAACAAGATTGTCCTTCCAAAGGTTTCTTAACTATTCCAAATTCCACCATGCTTAATAATGACTATGGCAACTAATAAGAATCATGAGTAGTTTTGGTAATTCTAAAGGTGATCATAATGGTTCATTATGAAATCAAGTACATATTCACATAATTGTTTTCATAGTACTACATGTATAGAATCAGTAATCAATAATCCATTTATGGAATCAATTTCAAAGGCAACCATTCTTTTCACCTTCCGCCAATGTAAATTCGATTACATATTTTCATATTAACATCAGATCAGGCATTTAATGTATTATAGAACTCATTTCAATATAACTTCCTTTATGATAGGGACAACTATATGGTATCCAAGATATCTTCATAATTCATATTTACTTTTACTTTCAAAGGTTAGAACAATCCTTCACGGTAAGTGGTTAGATGTAATAATTGAATTCACATCTTTCTATTAGAATACGAGGCTTATTGTTTATTATTAAGTCACTATTAGCTATGCATTAACTAATGTACGGTTGTATAACCTCAACCATTTTGAAACTATCTCTTGCATAATAAAATGACAGACACACAAACTACTACGTGTGCATTCTCGGTTCCTTTCTTTCTTTCTTTGTTCACATCTTCTAACATTAGTAATGTGAGCCATTGGTGCTCGAAGGGGCCCAAAGTTCAAGGAAGCTCTTCGGGACCAAATTGGTTTGCATTCATTATCTTGGGTTTCATAAGTTTTGGTGTCACCCAGATTTCACCCTCAAAACCCTATCCAAAAAAATTTTCGTACTTTTAAAATAATGGGTCGCTTTGTGTTTTTATTGCCTCGAAAGTTCTCAGTATTGCTTCAAGATAATCCCAAAGAGCCATATTAGCCTTTTTCGCCAAATACCCGTATGCCCAAAATTGTTATATTCTCATCGTTGGGATTTGTCTCATGGAAATTTGTATTTAATTATTTTGAGCCCCGTATGAGGCTATTTGCGCCCGTTTTAACTCTGTTATGATCGAATATGTCATTACTCTTATGTACCAAAAGGGTTTTAACTTGGAATAAGTTTTGGGCTTTATTTGTAACTTTTGGCAATTTTTCGTGTTTTTGTGTTGTCCCGTTTCGTTTTCTGTGAAATTTCTCTAGAACAATTCCTTTGCCGGGTAAGCCCGATTTTTGGTCTGGAGCAGTTGGAAAACATATACGCACATTATGCCCGGAGGAAGTCGCCATTAGAGGTCTGGATCACTAGGAAAAAGCGAAGTCATGCACGGAAAAGCCCCTGCGGGGATGGGCGCATTTTTGGAAAACAAAGGATTTAAGCTGCAATGGGAAAAATAGAAGCCGCAGGGGTGGGAATTTTATACCTGCCTAGAAGGGTACTTTTTCCCGTGTTATAAAATTCACTTAAGCTGCAGTGGGAAAAATAGAGGTCAGCAGGTGGGAATTTATTACCTGCCTCAGCAGGTAAAAATTCCCATGATAAAATAAAAGGAAAGTGACTTAAGTGAAATCATGGGATTTTAGTGCCTGCCTTGCAGGGTAAATAATCCCATTGTCAAAGTCAAATCACTTAAGTGGATCATGGATTTTGGTGCCTCGCCTCACAGGTAAAGAATCCCATTGTGGAAAATTCTTAAAAATAGAATTATATGTGCAAAAAAGTGCGCCCCCTTTGGTGAGATGATGGCAGCCTTTAAGTGATTATTTTAATTAATCTATCCTTTCAAAAAGTGCGCCCAAGCTTGGAGGAAGTCAACAAGTCAAAATTGGAATAAAAGAAATGGATTAAATGCATTAAATTTAATTTATTTAGTGGCTGCCCCCTTCCTCTCAAAAAGTGCGCCCCATTTGGGAGTTATTTAATGATTTTAAAGGCATTAAAACATTAAATTAATTTCTATTTTCAGTGGCTATGGTCAAGGCACACTGTGAAGCTTAAGTGAAGTGATGTGTGAAGGATTAAATTGGATTAATTTAATTTATTGGATGGCTGTCCTTAAACATGCTATTTTTAAAAGAGAAGAGCATGATTTTTAATTAATTAATTGCCTTTAATTGTTAGGGCAATTATTAATTATAGAATTGTGAAGGTTATATAAGCATGGGCAGCCATATGGGTGAATTATTTAATTCACAAGTAAAGAATCGCAGCCAAGAGGAAAAGTGCGCCCCATTCAAGAAGGATTTTGCTCAGCAAGGTGGCAACAAGGCTAAAAGCTTCCGATTTGGCGCATGCTTTGAAGGAGGTTGATCTTTGTCTCGCATAATTGTTTCGCTATAGTGTTACAGAGCTCAGTGTTTGTTAAAAGGATTCATGCTCTCTTTATGTGCAAATTAAACACCAATTTTTGGGGCAAAGCGGGCTTGAAAAGTGCAGATTTTTACAATTAAAATTCACTATTCATGCTCCGGTGGCCATTTTTGTCCAATAAATTGCAGAATTCATTACAGGTGTGCTTTACAAAGGAAAATGAGCTTTTATCAATGTCCAATACATCGCATATATCCTCCGAATCAAGAATTGTCCAGATCTACACCAAGATTTTGAAGAAATCCGGCCAAGTAAGAAGAAAAAGAATTATTCAGACAAAGATTGACAAAGCCATGGCAAAGAGAGATGAAAAAGAAAGCACGATAGAGTCATGCATCGCTTCCAAACTTGCAGACATAGGAGACACAGATCTAGGCCCGGAACCTCTTTCCGATTTGATTGATAGATCCAGAGCGGAAAGACTTCACTCATGCGCGCAAGTTAAAAGCAATGGAATTATCCGAGCCGCAACTTTTCCATGTACAAATTGATTGCTTAATTTGTTATGGAGTGCGCTAGATCTTACCATCCTTCATCCAGATCAGTGCGTGATGCTTCGGGAAAGACAATAATTCGCTTGACGCAGAGTTCATCAATTATTGTTTGAAGATTCCAAAGCATAAAGGTGGTGACTTCCATTAGTCTTCAGATGCCGACAAAGAGAGGGGAGAAGCATAGAGTGATCATGTGAGCATAATGAATAAATGATACATGAAGAAGCCTAGATCTCCTTCAAAGTTCCCGAGAACTCTTCCACGGTCCAATTTGGTGCGCAGAGGTAGATGATGTCACAAATTGCTATGCAGATGAATGGCGAAGCGAATGCCTACACTTTCCGTACATGGATGTATGCTTTCATCAGACTATCAAATCAACAAGGTTGATTCTATAATCAATCGGTCGGAAATTATTAAGAACAACATCGGTGAGCAACTCCGAACGTGAAGCGTACTTTCAGCTTCAAGATGACTTCATACTTGGTGTATGCTGCAGCTTCACAAGGCGTCTTTTCCAAGCTGGATAGATGTGGTGTTCTTTCTAAGGACCCCATTTTCGAGTGCTACCCACACCTTATCACCTACCCGCATGCGCGAGAAAGACTTCAAAGTGATCAACGATGACTTCTTCTACGATTTCATCTGCAGTGCTGAGAAAAGACTCAAGGCCAACAGGTAAGCAAGGAAGCGTGGGAAGTCAGTGTCCAAGATCGCGCCTATTCATTCAATTTGCAGATTTCACATACCTCAGGGTTACGGGCTTTTCTGGAGAACCAATAAAGATGCCTAGGTATCCGAATGATAGATTGATCGCCATGGAGCTAAGCAGTAACTTGTGGAGTTACACGACCTTCAGTCAAAGCGGCACAAGTCTACGGGCTTCTTCCCAATCACTGTGGGATATTACAACTGCATTAGCATTCATAGAGCTCGAGGGATGGAGGCGCAAATGTTATCCGAGTATGAGCAAGAGTTCTTCCCTGCACGGCTGAACTTCGATCCATTTGGAGTAGCCAGGAAGACAATCTCCCAGGAGTACGCACATGTGCCTTCATTAGAAGATTTTTGGATGAAGTGCAAAAGTGAGTACGAGGTTAGAAAGAGAGATTTCAAGAGAGCTATCAAAGAAAGCAAGTGTTCGACTTTGACTAGCGATACTCATGGATCTTAAAGATGATGGGAATGTGGTACTTGACACTTACCATCAAATGGGAGGAGATAAAGCCATACCGCAGAATAACATAGAGGTCGCAACACAATCAAGAAAGGTCGAGTCGTGTTGGTGAATACTTCAAACCGTCATTGATGAAAGGGATATTGCCTCGATGAAGCATCGATGAATCAAGTCACGGGCAACTTCGGCGCAGAGATTCCCTCAAGCGAAAGCACGGAGGAGAAAGCAAAGAAAAGTCGAGAAGTCAAAGTGCATAAGATCTCAATCCAAGGAGAGGATCACTTCTACGACCATGACTTTAACTCCGGTTTCTCCAGTACCCAGTACTTCACCAACTATCGCACCGCAGCAGCAGGACGCTTCCATGCCTCCACTGAATCCAACGACATTCATCTTCTCCCCACCCACTTCATTCAAACCTGCTGCTCCAGGATACGCTGAAGCCGCAGATGGCGGAATTCGAAAGGGCTTTGTCCTTGGATGACTCAGAAGATGGCAGCCATAACACTGTGGCACTTTCTGACGGAGAGGATGCAGAGCGGAAGATGGTAGTACACTCAGCGACTTCAGCGACTTCTCATTCTCCGAGAAGTAACTTCTCGGAATGGTTGGCTTCGCAGTTGGTTCCGTGGAGAATGGAGATGAACTTAGAGGAGCACGACTTGCAGCTACTCCAGAATCTGGGCGGAAGAGACAGAAGGCCTAAAGTTGCCAAAGCAACTTCTAGGTTGATCATCGAGGATTCGGGAGAGAAGTTTGCTGAGATATCAATTCCGGCAGAAGGAAAGATAGAGGAGGAGCTCACGGCAGAGGATGTGACAGTAACCAAAGTACCCCTCGGTCAAGCCACCACTGAAGGATTGAAGCAGGACACGCAGACATTGATGGATGCTTTATTCCTTAGGCTTGACAATAAAGAAAAGGCGGAGAAAGAAGAGTCAGTGAAGCAAGTATCTCAATTATGTGAGATCATAGCCAAGGTTGCTAAACCTTCCATTCAAATTCCCATTTCAGAGAGTGAGTGATCATCTTATGCAGAAATGGAGGACGCAAGCAATCAAGTAAAGGCTATCGATGAATGGAAGGATTTGATTATTCGTTAAGCTTCGTACAACTTGGGAAGTGCCACTCGCCTAAAGGTTATGGATGATGCAAAAATCAACTAAAGCAATCGATGGCAAACATAGAAGGCATGAATACAAATACAGAGAGAGTAACCCGAGTATTTTGGCCGAGATCAACAAGTCACGGAGATGTATTGATCATGAACAATTGTACTGATGGATCACCGAGAAGGGAAGCAATAGAGTTTGCAGTATCTTTCCGCTTGGAAATCTGCAGAGAGTTTTGTCAAGAGGATGCAGTACTCGAGAGTAGGACATCGATTTACTGCATGATAATGTCATTTCTTTCACCGAGGAGAGAGTGGACGGAATGTCACTTCATACGTGCGGATCGCCTCAACTAAGGTGCCTAATTCCTCGGAAGGATCTCTTCCGATGATACAAAAGAGAATTGATAAAGCTACCAAGCCTTTCACGATGAATTTATCAAGAGACTCGGTGGCGCCGCAGCATATATCATGAGGTTTGGGCCGAGCTTTGGAAGATGTGGAAGCGTGCATCAAAGTGTTGAATGAAGGGTTGTTGCAGTTTAGGACAGAGAAAGAAGTAGTGGCTAAAACAGATGGAAGGATGTTAAATTACATGTTCGACAAGTATATCCGATATCAGAACAAGAAAAAGACATAAACATTACAGCTGGCATGACTTTTCTATTCTTTCTTCTTCTATTTTCTATGTTCCCGGATGAAATTGTAAAACTTCTAAGTTATTGGTTTTGCAACCATTACTTAAAGTCATGTGGAACCATTCTATTAGTTAAGTGATACATGTGTCACTTAAGGAGAAGATAGTTGAGGATGATTGCCAAATGTCATCTTTACTTGTTTATGTTTCAGTTCAGTTTGAGTTTTCCATTTGTACTTTCCCTCCTACATTCTATAAGTAGGAGAAGAACCTCCGGTTAATGATCGATCGAATTTGTAAACAACAATCTTGTGTTCTAGACTTTGTGCTTTAACCCCGAGAGCAACTTGAGCAAAGGAATACAAAGGAGCAGTGTTTCTTTCTGAGAACTTTGTGTCACTTGTGTACTTTGTTTCTTGTTTTTAATCTTAGATCTCTTAATAAACTTTGTGTTATTTTAGATCTGGATCTAGAGCCGCCTTTGCTTTTATAATTCGTGTTCATATCTATTAAGTTTCTTCTATGTGCATGCAATTAGCTCTACTATCTACTAATCGGGATGCACATCTTCCCCATTTCTTCTCTCGTATTTCCTTTACTTCCTTCTTCTATAAAATACTTCCTTTCTTAAACAAATCCGCTACTTGTTGCGAGTAACTTCTTAGTTATGGTTCACGAACTAAGTGGTTAAAGTAAAACCCCGATAGATAATAACACATTTTTATTGACAAATCGGACATGGGAGCCTCACCGGTTAAATGAGGGAGATTTATCTCATGACCGCCTAGGCCAAACATTAATTCCCGACTTAGGGTTCCCAAAGGTTAATTAATCCAATGTTGTTATCATCTAAATGCATATTCAAGTCCATCATGAGGTCAAACATCCAAAATCAATATTTATGTTCAATAAGGCTCATCATGCCACAACATGATTTACGATGTCCAATTTCAAAATTTCAATATTCAATTTCAATAAGGCTCATCATCCCATAACACGATTTACTTGGTCAAATTCTCAACATGCCCTATGTGCATTCCACATCTAAACAAGGGTTCATAATACGATATGAATTTAACAATGTCCAAAGTGTGTTATTTTCTAGAATACAAATATTCCATAGACTTAAAATCATAATTCAAATCCACCTAAGGTCTATAGGTTATCCAAGATCAAAGTTTATGAGTTTCATAAGCCAGTTCAAGAAAATGCATTTCAACCAAAATGAGAGTCATGTATAGAATGCAAATGATGACACGATTCGAAGTGTCCCTTACCACCTACAGAAAGTATTATCATAAGGTACCATCACAAGGATCGACAAAATGACAATTACAATGTCCAACTTGTTTAAGTGATCCAACCAAGACACCTTATCCATAACTCAACCATATATCATAAGAACATTTATTTTTCACAAACAATGCACAAATGTGTGATAGGTTTCCTAATAAAGTTTATCTAGGAGTATATTTATAGTACGGATCCAAATGAGATGTCTAGTTATTAGGTTTAAAATAAGGTGGCGGCATCCTAGACTATCCATCCTACCGATGGTATTGCAATGTATTACAAGCCAGCATTCACAATTCTAAGAAAATGAAGATTGGCAAAGCCTGAAGTCAAAACCTTGCAAGGATAACATTCCTCATGAAGGTCTTCTAAGCATCAAAAGTTAAGGATGTAATTATTGCAAAACATTGTAAGATACATTGAAAATTGGGAGACAATATGCTTAGGTTACACCACCATGTAAAAATCACAAGGAAACAACAATGTGCTATTAAACCCCAAATGTTCCATGCTAAACACTATTAAACAATAATAATGCATACACAACCTATTTACTAAATATATATTACATATAGACTGTAATGTCCCTTTTTGGGCTGAAAATAGAGAAAAGGGGTTTACCGGCTATCATGAATTGATCTGATCTGAAAACACCTTCAAGCACACACACAACTACTGAAAATAGCTGAGAATATCTTAAAATGATCAACCAATACAAAATCTGCAGTCTCCTAGGGCAGCAAACTGCCTATGAGATTCAAATCCACTTTTCACTATGCAAATCAATGTAGAATGCCACGAAATAATTTATCTAGCCACGACAATATTTATGCATCACAAATACATCAAATATTGAAGAAATATCTGATAATCACAACTGGAATTAAATATTTATGACAACAACAGTTCAGCCAAACCGAGGGCTAGGAAAAATAGCAAATCCTCACCAAGATTCTCCAAATTTCAGATTACAGCCTTATAAATTATGCTGAACAAGAATATCGAACCAAAATATGTGGAGGTCCGAGGAATTAATTTAATATTACAAAGTTAATACTAAACATTATGAAATAAATAACATAATAAAAATAACACAAATGACACATTACAAATTTAACATAGGTTTACGTGGAAAACCTTGTAAGAGGTAAAAAACCACGGTGAAAACTTAAATTTCCATTTACCGAGAAACATAACATTTACAGTCCAAGAAATCTTCTTCACTCACTTCTCTCCATATTTCAATATTTCAATTCAATTATTTCACCAGCCCCGTGAGTCCTATATAAGTGGATTTATGGGTGTGACTTCCCATGAAACACCCCTCCACTTCTTAATCGATACTAAAAATCAATTTAAACATAACCAAAAGTTTATATTAAATAAATAATTTTTTTACATATTTTTATTTATTTAATTATAAACTAAAGTTTATAACATTATAAGAACAATTAAGAGGGGATTAAACCTACTTAAGATTATTGTTCTAACACTCCCATTAATATTAAGTGGGGTTTATATGCCAACATTACCTATTTATACAACAAGATTTACAATCTTTAAACCACAATGAGGGTTTAGGCTAGCATATCACATTTGAAGGATTTATACACCTTCATCATGCTAAACTTACCTTTTTGTACAAAAGGATTTGGAATCCATAAATCAAAAGTGATGATTTAGGCTAAGCATGATTTGTGAGACTAAATTTCATTGTTTCTCATGGAAAAACTATATAAGCATCTTAGGAGCCTTTTATAAAGTAAGGATCTCCTTTATAACATGATGCATTATTACCGTTAGAAATTAAAATATTAATAGTGTGAACATTGTTGTTATTGTCACGTAGCAAATAGGTTATAACAAATCCTATGTGAAATAGATTTTTGTTGCAGAAAACTTCTTGTTTATAGGAGTGCATCCACACACACACACACTCTCATATATTTGTATGGAGTCCTGTAATATAATCAATTGGAGAGTTTTATTTTCTTCGATTTTCTATGCAAATCTTCTCTACCAAAACATTTGGTATCGAGCGATTTGTGTTTTGTTTTGTTCTCGTGAGCAATGGAAATGTAGAAGATCGTAGGGGCAGGGCATCATTGATTCCTTCGCCCTTGAGGATGAGAGTACAGTTTAGTCATTATATTCCAGATAAGCCGTATTTTTAGTGTCTATTTTGAAGTTTTGCAAATTTCTGGTTTGAATAATGAAAAGCATTTATTTGGAAGATTGGCATTGTTGAGTTTTTGACGTCTTGGTGAGAGGAGTTCAATGACGTTAAGATAGATCTTTGCACGATCTCTAGCTTGTTTGGTGAAGTGTTGAAAGGAAACTCCACGTGCATATTTGTGAAATATTTGAACAACCAATAAATATATCAACATCTATTCTATTAATATCCATACATCCGAGAGGAGAAAAGGAATAGTCCAAGGGACACTTTTTTCTTCTACTCGAATAAATTATCTGCCATTGAATGATCATTGCATTTGTCAAAAACTAGCTCGACCCGAGTTGTTCGACCCCCTACACAAATCATCTAATCCTTCTAGCTCTACGTGCTTTTGATTGATATTTGAATCAAAGTCAGCTTTTCTTAATCATACACACGTTCGGTCAGATCCTCATGCGAATGAAGTAACAGCCACATTCCATAGTTTTAACGCTAGCTATTGTGGATCTGTTCAGTCGTTGGCCAAGTCTTGAAATATATCGAGGCGTTCTATAAATCAAAGCCTATATCTCAACTTACCCAATGTTACTCAGCCTCATAGTTTGTAGAGCTAGCCACCGGAAATCTTGGATGTCATACTATGAACACAAGTTTCATATTTGTGCACTTGGAAGGAGAATAACGCCTCGTAGAAGCTTAGAGCAGGACTGTAGATCTGTGGAATATCTAGTCTCAAGTGTGCTCCCGAGAAGTAATCAAGGTTACATAAAACTATTTCCTTCATCGCCAAGTGGTAATTGACATCTTTTCATGTCATTAGCATTCAGTATAAGTGTGCTTACCATTTTTTTGGTTAGTAGTCAGTTAACACAAAACATTTTCATTATGCTATGTCAAATGAACCTTTAAGCCATATAATGGTTGTATTAATTTCTGTAAGTATGTGTCGGGTTTAGTTAAAATTTGTTTATATTGTCATTGCTTTAAAAACCCCGCTATAGGATATGAGTTTGTAGAGTTTATGGTTAACAAGTCTATATGTTTCGTGATAAAGTTGTCTCACATTTTAGAATTATAATTTGTCAAAATTATGTGTGTTGTCATCGTCAAAACTCGTCCATCGCTTTTCAAAGAGTCATTTATCGTCATTGTTAATATAGTCGGGATATTGTCAATTGTAGATCGATTTGTCTTGTGTCTAGTGTCAAAATTGTTAATTTTTGTTGCATGTTATTAGAGTCGCCAAGACATATAAAGCTAATAGTTAGTGTGTACACATCATATGTCCAAGTCAAAGAGTTAAAAATTAAGTCATTGTAAAAGTTTGAAAAATAAAAATATTGTCTTACTTGGACGCATTTTTCATCAAACCGACGCCCAATTGTTTTGGAGCTCTATGATCATATCCGATCGAACTAATAATAATTGACGGGAGGACGAAGGCACACGATGTTGGAGTTTGATCAGCGACCTCCCGTTAGTCGCCAACGATGGGGCCACATATCGGTTATGGTGGCAAATATTTTGGTGAATATTTAATTTTCAGTTGTGTAGTTTGTTTCGGTTTTATGCTTTGAGTGGTATGTTTTGTGGATGCTGGAAAAACAATTGTATAAGAGAGAAGATGACTGTAGAGATCCTCTCGATCAAGGTGATCCTCGAATCGCCGTACTTCGTTGGAAGATGATGATCGGCCGTGAATACGTTCATTGGAAATGGTGATCATGTGCAACAAGATCTAGATAGTAGTATGCAGTATGATACGATTCATTTTTCAGTGTTCCTATTTGATGAATATGTGGAAATTTCATATTGTGGGGGGACATGACACCAATGTTCCATTTCTATTATGCGTCAAATCAGGCTAAAGTCAAGGGTAGCTTCCAATGGCAAAGCAAAGGTGGTAATTGTCTATGCTTGTTCGAGATCAAGTGGCAGCGATCAGCAACAATGGCTGTAATTAAGAACATTTTGATTCTTATAGGATGTAATGTGAAATCTTTCTAGTGTGAGTTTTCTTGTTCCAATTTGTAATGAGTAAGCAAGTTGATTCTTATATACTAACCTGATGTACAAGCATAGTGGCAAACAAAAGCACCATGGTAAGTCACCTTATGGATCTTGAAAAGGTTTGTGGGAGATTTAGAAAACCACACGAGGTGGACAATTGATGGGTCCCCTGTCACGTCAAGGTTTGTGGTTAGGTCAGTATAAAACCATGGAAGGAGAGAACCTTCTTTTGGATCAAGATCATGAGTCACATAATAGGACATGTTTCACAGGGGTGAACATACTGTAGATGAGTGTGTGTATATTTTTCTACCATGTTCGCACTAGGGAGGAATCTTAGGAAAATAAAATATTAATACTTTGAACATTGTTGTTATTGTCACGTAGCAAATAGGTTATAACAAATCATACGTGAAATAGATTATTGTTGCAGCAAACTCCTTGTTTATAGGAGTGCATCCACATATATATTTGTATGCGTCTTGTAATATAATCAATTGGAGAGTTTTATTGTGTTCGATTTTCTTTGCAAATCTCCTATACCAAAACAATTATCGGACTACATAGTAAACTTATAGTGATAAGTTTACTTAGATCATAAAAAGATTTGTTAAAATGCTTTAATCAGAGCATAAGTATAGAGGCGAAGAAGAAAATACATGGCCAATCGTTAAGAAGTGGCATTGTCACACACACTCCCCCTCAATGGCAACTCTAAAAGGCCAAACATTGCATGAAACTTGCAGAACTTCACGACACACAATGGCTTCGTAAATATGTCTGCAACTTGATCTTTAATAGGACAAAACTAGAGATCTATATCACCGCAAGTACTTTATCTTGGATGAAATGCATATGAATCTCTATATGCTTTGTTCTTTGGTGCTGAATTGGATTATTAGCTAGAGCAATACAACTCTGACTATCACACAAAAGAGTACTTCCTTTAACTTTCATGTGAATTTCTTCCAACAACCGCTTTAGCCACATGACTTTTTTTGCTTCCATTGCACTTCTATATTTTGCCTCGCAGAAGAGATGAAGACTGTTGGTTGCTTTTTGTTGCTCCAAGTAATGAAACTTGTACCAAACTTGAACACATCCAATTGTAGATTTTCTATCTATCACATCACCAACATGGTCAGAATCACAATATCCATATAAACATGCATTATTAGAAGAAGTATAATGTAAACCAAAATTAATTGTTCCTTTAATATATCTTAATATTCTTTTTGCTAACTTCCAATGATCCTGATATGGTTCCTGCATGAATCTGAAGCAATACCTATTACATATGCAATATCAGGTCTAGTGATTGTTAGATAAATTAAACTACCTACAAGCTGCATGTAAAGAGTAGGATTAGTTTTTTCACATGCAAGTTTAGGATCAAGTTTACAACCAACTTCAATAGGAATAACAATAGGTTTACAATCTACCATATTAAACCTTTTAAGCAAATTAGTAGCATATTATGACTGAGATACAACAATAGAATGTTTATCTTGAAAAATTGCCATGCCTAAAAATGATGTAATAATCCTAAATTAGTCATTTCAAAGTATTGTTTCAATTTAACTTTAATTTTAAAAATTAAACTATTTGAATTGCTAGTAATAAACAAAATCATCAACATATAATACAATAAGAATAATCTGATTATTTTCAATTTTAACAAAAAGATCATTATTAGATAAACAATTGGTAAAATCAATATCTATGAAAGAATTGTTTATTTTGGCATACCAAGCTCTAGGAGCTTGTTTTAAGCCATATAGAGATTTTTTCAGTTTACAAACAAAAATTTTCTTCTAGGTTCCTCAAAACCTTTAGGTTGGGTCATGTAAATTTCTTCTTTTAAATCACCATTCAAGAATGCATTCTTAACATTCATTTGGTGGATTTCTTAACCATATTGAGAAGCTAAGGCAATAAGAATCCTAACTGTGCTCATTTTGCAATAGGGGAAAAGGTTTTTACATACTCAATACCAAATTTTTGAGTAAACCCGTGAGATACTAACTTGGCTTTGAACTTATCAATATTGCCATTGACCTTATACTTGATTTTGTAAAGCCACCTAGAGCCAACAATACTACGTTTTTCCGGAGGGATAAGATCCCAAGTTTGATTTTTTAATTAAGACATTATATTCAACTTTCATGATACCCATCTTTTGTCATGAGACGCTTCTTCGAAAGATTGGGGTTCCACTCATACATAGTCATTAAGGCATGAGAGGTATGATGACTTCTAGTCATCTTACTAAGGTTATCAGGATTAGAATTTTGAAGTAAAGATTGAGCCCATTTAGGTCGTTTAGTTATAGAGGATACATGAAGAGACTCTTGTTCAATTATAGAATCATTATTACAATCTATTTGTTCTTCATTACATTCATCAAGATCATTGTTTTCTAACTCATTAGATTCATTATAAACAGAAGAAACAAAAGAAACATAGGATGAATTACAAAAAGGTTTTTCAAGGATTTTAACATTTTTGTTCTCAATAACTTCACGTTTTGTAGGATCATAGATCCTTAGACCTTTTGTTTTACCTTCATAGCCTACAAAGATGCAAGGATAAGAGGTTTGATCTAACTTATTCCTTTTGCCTTAGGAATGAAGATAGAGGTTGGGCTTCCAAAGATTCTCAGATGAGATACGTTAGGTTTCTTATTAGTCCACTTTTCTATAGGAGTAGATTGAAGTAGGGCTTTAGTAGGGACTCTGTTTAGAATATGAACAACAATATTCATAGCTTCAGCCCATAAAAATTTAGGGACTTGAGTTGAGTGTAACATGGTTTTGGCCATTTCAAGAATGGTGCAGTTTTTCCTTTCCACTATACCATTTTGTTGAGGAGAGTAGGGAGTAGTGAGTTCCCTTTGTATTCCACATTTGATACAAAACAAATCAAATGCTTTACTAATATATTCTCCTCCATTATCTGTTCTAAGTCTTTTAATTTTACGACTAGAACTATTTTCAACTAGAGCTTTAAATTCTTTAAATTTAGATAAAACATCTGATTTGTTTTTAATAAAGAAAGACCAAATCATACAATAATAATCAATGAAAGTAACAACATACAATGAACCGTTTAGGGAAGGAACTTCTAAAGGTCCTCTAACATCACTCGTGAACAAGTTCAAGAGGTTCAAAGGAGTTAGCTTCATGATGGCTATGGAAGGGATTTGCAGATTGCTTACCACGTAAGCACCCTTCACAAGTTTCTCGAGCATGAGAGATAGGAGGTAGTCCAACAACAAGGTTAAGACAAGACATGTCATACATGCTCCTAAAGTTAACATGACCTAATCTTTCATGCCATAATTGTAAATCATTCCTATTTTGAGTAGAAAGACATGAAGTAATTGCAAAACCTTTAAATATATATAAACCATTCTTTTGTATTCCTTTTGCAATAGTAACATCTAACTCATTTTTAATAAACCATTTATCTTTTAGTAAAATTATACTATAGTTGTTTTGAGTTAGTTGTGAACATGATAGCAAATTCATTTTCAGTTTAGGAACACACAAAACATCATTTATAAAACCATTGAAAACTTTAGCTCTACCTTGACTTTGAACATCAAGAATGGAATGATCGCCAAGATAAATTTGATCATTACATTCTTTGATATCGAAAGAATATTAGATCTATAAGTCATGTGCCTAGACACACCACTATCTAAAATCCATTCGTTTTTTTTTTGTAACTATTGCCAAATACAAGGAAACTACATTAGGTTTTTTATTATTCTTTTGATTTTGATTTGGTTTGTTTTCTTTCTGATTTTAAAATTTGGTTTATTTTTGTTTACCCTACAGTCTTCCTTTTTATGACCAAATTTCTCACAATTATGGCATTTTCCATCAAAACTGACTTTTAGGTGATTATTCATTGTTTCTTATCTTTACTAGGGGGTTTAAAGTTTGATTTGAACTTCTGATTCTTGTTAAACCTAAAAATTTATTCTTAGGATTTTGAGCGAGAAGTGCCTGAGTGGCATTCTCCTTCGAATCAAAGATTGTCATGACTTGCTCTTCTTGAATTAGGAGAGCATTAAGAGTAGATAAGTCGGGAATATCTTGTTCAGTTTGATATTTGTTAGGTAAAACATATAGGTAATTTTACATTGTATGTAGGTTATTTACCATTGTTAGTTTTTACCATAGGTCACTTGTCTGTACTGTGGTGATTAGTTAGTTTACCATGGTTCGTTGGGTAAATTGTTATTTCATAATTGTTATGTAGTTATACGTGGTTATATTGTTTAAACCATATAACTTGTTTTATTTATTCTCGTATAGATTTGGCTATGCTTGTGCAACCTCCTGGTTGTCTGCATTCAGCTTGTCCAATGTATATAAGCATTGCAACTTGGTTATTTTGTAAGTTGATATTTTTCTGATCAATAAAATCATCAACATGTTGCCTCCTTGTTTCTCTTAGTATTTGGTATCATAGACGGTTGGAGCTTGCACAATTGAGCAGAAGTTGGAGGAAAGGTTGCAGAAGTAAGTGTGAAAGGTTTTGGAGAAGATAACGCCCTTGAGAGCTTGTGTTGCCTCCAACAGCTTCCCAACCCCACCTCTTGCACCAAGTTCTGCTCTGCAGAGAAAATATGGTTCGTAAAAAAAAGGAGTTTTTTTTTCCCAATAGGATTTTTCACTAAATTTAGTGGCTCAGCTTAGCTATAGCTAACTCAATCCCTTACCTCTAAAATTAGCGATTCTCGCTAAATTTGGAGGACTATGAGGGGCAAGCTACGGGCGAGTTACTGCACACCGAGTTGGAATCGACCGATCGAGTTACACAACGAGTTGAAAGGTGAGTTAAATCATTGCAAATAAACAATGACGAGCTCTTGCTGGACCGTGTTGACCACCTACCGAGTTAAGGCCGAGCCATCAGGCCTCCGCCAAATACCGTTAAGCATTTATTGAGTCGAGCCCTGTACCCTCGGATCTCCAAGGCTGAGGCCGTGACTCATAAAATGAGTTGACCCCTTCAAAAGATCTAGACCGAGCCAAGAGTAGAACTTTATACCCTGCATCCATTGCAAACGGCGAGCTAACACTCTTTTCTCGTATTGACAAGCCGTGTCCTTCCTACACCGTGATTGGTGTTGGATCGAGCTCCCCGAGCCTCGTAGACAAACCTACAGAGAGAAACTATACATCGCAAAGCCAAACAACAACAAAACAAAACATGTGGAAACGAATCTAAAGGCGTTCAATCCACAACGACGACGGTTTTAGTGCAAAATCTAAACTATCCTCCATCTACAAGTTTTAGTGCAAAACCCGAACTTGATAAATTTTTAGCAATTGCTTAAATTTTGACTTCAAGCAATTTTTACAAAAAGAGGGGTACCTAAAAAGGTTAATTTCAGCATTTTTTGCAGCTTTTTCATTGTTTGAGCCGTTTTGAGCTCCGTGAGGCCACAAGGGTTCACAAAACAAAATAGTTTTTGCTTGCGAATTCAATTTTTCCACACCAGCAATTGTAATTTAATATTTTTAGTGTATTATTACATTGTTTTGTGCTAATGTGCCCTCTAGTTAGGAAAAATCTAACAACCCACTATGGCAAACAATGTTCCCAAATTCTTCTTGCTTGACTCGCAGCTGCTCTGTGGTGATAATTACGTTGCATGGAAGACCAAAATTCAAACTCAACTCGAGTTTGAAGAATTTAGAAACGGTGTAAATGGTTCATTAACCGATCAATAGATGATACAACCCAACAACGCTACGGTTTGATAGGGCGATTAGAAGAACAAGTTGATAATCTTGTTGGCAGTGTCTGATGACGTGCAACCCCACATTCGAGATGCCGAAGTAGGCAAAGAAGCGTGGGACAAGTTGAGCACAGTGTATGAGGTTCAAACAAGAAAACCATATTGAATTTGGCAGATAAGATAAGATATATTAATGTCCAACGAATGACCACAAAAGTAGGTCAATGGGACCGCAACCCAAATGATTTACAAAGTGCGAGCGGGAAAACTCAAAATCTGTTCCCGGAAGAAAGGAAAAGAACCAAAACAAACAAACAGAAACCCTGGAAGCCAAACCCCCATAAAGGGGCAATGAAGCAAACCGGGGGAAGAAGGGAGAAGCAAAGAAGGGAATGAAGGAGGGTGCAAACAAGGACCGGAAGTCTACTCGGAAATGGTAGCCACATCCCTCTTAACATTCGAGGTTAAGAGAAGAAGCTCCTGATGGAATGACAACTAAGAGGGGGCGGGGACCCCTTCCCTTCGAGACCCGAGACTAAAACGATGGCCGGGCGACGGGTGGAGCTAGGTTGTCCTCTAGAATGAGCATGTGACCGAGCCTCTGCTGGTGGTAACAGAGAGATGTGAAGGTCCAACCGGGGACGAACTGATCTATGCCTTGTAATTGATTCGAATGGCTCTGCCGTTTAATCCCTCAACCGTGCAGGTAGAGCCGGAAAGAAGGTTGTAATCTGTCTCGTAGGAATGACCCTCAGAGGGGGATGAAGAATCAGTCCCGGAGCAAAGCAGAGACTCACACAGATGTAAAGGGCAAGACATTGGAATTCAAGTCAAATGAGAAAGTGGAGGCTTTCTTGCAGAGAGTTGCAACATTGAGGGCTTCACTTCTAGCCCCGAATATGAGATTCTCGATATTGCTCTCGTGCCCATTGTTTTGAGAGCACTTCCTCCCTCTTACCGCATTTTTGTGACGACAATTAACTTGTCAGATCATACCATTAGTTTTGAGAGGCTAGTGAATTTGCTGCAACAAGAAGAGGCATTTTACAACAAAGATGAAGAAGAAGAGCATGCACTATCTTCTCATCGAAAGGGAGGACAAAGCACAATCTTCCCAAAAGTCCCAAAAACAACATCAATAAGGGGACAAAAAAAGAAGAAATGTCCTATTTGCAAAAGAGGACATGAGTTGAAAAGATTGTTGGTACAACACGTACAAGAAAGGGTCATCGAGCAATTCCAGACCTCACAATCAACAATCACAACAGGGACAATCACACTACAAGCAAGGGCAGAAGAAGGGGAACTGGTGAAAGAAACCCCATCAACAAGGCAATGTAGCTGAGCAAGAAGACCATTCGGATGATGAGAACTTCTTGTACATTGCCCATTCTAGTGAAGCAACTATGTCATGTAGTACAACTTGGTACGTTGATTCGGGAGCCACTTTGGACACGTGATCGGGTGTAGAGATTGGTTCACCACAATACGAGACACACCCTCTAAAAATCATGTTTCATTGGGGGATGACTCTTCCTACACAGTCCAAGGTATTGGAAACATTTCTCTTCCTCTTGGTTCTCGAAATTGTAGGTTATCAGATGTCTTGTATGTCCCTGGTTTGACGAAGAACTTACTATCAGTTAGTCAACTTCTAGATCATAATTTGAAGATTGATTTTGATAGTCATTCCGGTAAGAAAGTGTGTTTGATTCAAGATAAATCTAGAGGCTCAAAATTGTTTCAAAAGCCTCAAATGTGGGATGGATGTTCCATCTTGATTTTTTCCACATGGATGATCAAGCACTAGTGGCTAAGAATACTTCTTCTGCACAGTTGTGGCATCGAGACTTGGTCACATCAGTTTTGGATATCTCGATACACTTTGCCGATACAATATGGTGAGAGGTTTGCCATCTCTCAAGAAGGATACAAACAAGTGTCCTAACTACCTTGTAGGAAAACAACACAGAGCTTCATTCCAGAAGAGTACTTATCGAGCTCCAGGTAAGCTTGATTTGGTGCACATCGATCTTTGTGGTCCGATGCAACCTAGTCATTTTGGATTTCAGTATTTCATGCTTGTGTTGATGATTATTCAAGAAAAATGTGGATTTTTGTCTTCGTAATAAAAGTGAAGCTTTTGAGAACTTCAAAAGTTCAAAGTGGCTATTGAGAACAAGACTGGTCAGCAAAATCAAATCTCTCCGCTCAAATCGAGGGGGAATTCACCAATAATGAGTTTAAAGCCTATCTGGAAGCTCACGGGTTCGTCGACAGACACCTCCGCCACACACACCACAAAAAAATGGTGTTGTTGAGAGAAGGAACCATACTATCATGGAGATGGTGCGTTGTACGATCGATGATTCAGATCGTGAAGACATTTGGGGCAAGCAAAGAAGACCGCAGCGTGTATTTGTTAAACAGAGTGCCCACAATTGCTTTTGCATTAACTCGACATGAGGCATGGTTGAATCGGAAGCCATCCATTGCACACCTCAGAGTATTCGGGTGCAAAGCTAGCATGCACATACCCAAGCAGAAAAGAAAGAAGTTGGATATGAAATCATGAGAAACTCATCTTCATTGGCTACAATGAAGAGGCTCTTGGGTACAGATTGATGGATTCAAAGACCAGGAAAATGTACACTAGTAGAGATGTTGAGTTCTTTGAGAAGAGGAAGCTGAGGCTCCTACAAAAACTCACACGATGTAGATAGCACACTTGTCAAAACAAAAGCCAATGTTCCCACTAATGATGACAGTGATGATGGGGTTGATGGTGATGATCAGACATGACCACAACCCACGGAATAGTACAACGTATGCCCAAGTGGTATACAAACATGATTTGAGATGTTAAGTTGGATGCTCCTCCGGACACATCCACCACTAGACCACGGACTTGCAATACAACTCATGATGAGGTAAAGTTTGTATTGATGAGTAGAGTTGTAGAATCTGTTGAGCCCTCTACTGTCCGGTGAAGTCCTACATCAAAAGCTTGGAAAGATGCCATGGATTTTGAGTATTAGTCAATGATAAAAACATGTGGTAGCTTGTTGATCTTTCACCAGGGAAGAAGCCCATTGGTTGTAGATGGATATTCAAAACAAAGTACAAAGCAGATGGGACTATTGACAAGTACAAAGTGAGACTTGTAGCAAAGGGGTATGCACAAAAGGAAGGCATAGACTATGAGGAGACATTTGCTCCCACAACTAAGATCAAAATGATCAGGATGATCTTTGCTCTAGCTACACAATTTGGATGGAAAGTCCATCAGATGGATGTAAAAGTTCCTTTCTAAACAGAGATCTACAGGAAGAAGTCTACATGACTCAACTTGAGGGTTTTGTCGTACTTGGATCAAAAACAAAGGTATGTAGACTCATCAAATCTCTGTATGGCCTTAAACAAGCACCCTAGGCTTAATACATCAAGATTGATGAGCATCTCATTCAACATGGATTTGTGAGAAATCCATATGATCCCAATCTCTACCTCAAGAGGCAAAGAGGAGAGATTGTGATAGTTTTTGTATATGTCGACGATCTAGTCATCACTAGTAGCATAGTGAAGATGATCGATGCAACGAAGAAATATCATAATCAATTGTTCGACATGAAAATCTCGAGCTCATGCATTACTTGTCTTGGTTGGAAGTATGATAGAAGGAGAGTCATATCTTTGTTTCTCAGATGAAATATACCAAGACAACGCTCGAAAAATTCAGGATAATGGATTGCACACCAATTTCTACACCCATGGAGACAAGAATTTAGTTATCTTGTACAGATCCATCTCCTCCGATAAATGAAACTCTCTACTGATAGTTGGTTTGGAGCCTCATTTACCTGACATATACTAGACCAGATATCAACTTTGCAGCTTAGCTATTTTTCTCGGTTCATGCAGAACCCGAGTTTCTCATTGAAAGCAACACGACAAATCTTGACATATCTCAAGGGCACCATGGATCTTGGTCTAGAGTACAAGAAGAATGATTGGTTCTTCTTGACTGGATATTTGGATTTAGATCATGTAGGTAACATTGATGATAGGAAATCCACTTCTGGATTTGTATTCTTTTTTGCGATCTGGACCGATGTCTTGGGGAAGCAAGAAACAAAACTTTATTTCTCCCTCTTCTACAAAGGTCGAATATTGTGCCGCATGTGGAGCTGTCTGTGAAGTGATAAGGCTACATTGCATACTTGAGGGTCTTGCAGTACCACATGAGAAATCCACTATCTTGTATGTTGACGATGAGGGTGTTCTCAAACTTGTTTGCAATCCAGTGTTTCATGAGAGAACCAAGCACATTAAGTAGAGGTTCCTTTCATTCGCGAGCATGTTTTGAAACGCAATATACAACTTCGCTTTTCTCAACAAATTAATAACGAGCTGATGTTTTCACGAAGTTAGTTACATGCGAAAAATTTGAGTTGTTTAGAGAGTTCCTCTCCTCATCTCTTGAGGCAATGCAAAATTAGGGGGGGGAATGTTAGGTAAAACATGTAAGTAATTTTACATTGTACTTAGGTTATTTACCGCCGTTAGTTTTTACCATAGGTAACTTGTGTTTACCGTGGTAATTAGTTAGTTTACCATGGTTAGTTGGGTAAATTGTTATTTCATAAGTGTTAAATGGTTGTAAATTGTTATATTATTTCAACCACATAACTTGTTTTATTTGTTCTCGTATAGATTTGGTACTGCGCAACCTCCCGGTTGTCTGCATTCAACCTGCCCAATGTATATAAAGCATCAGTAGCTTGGTTATTCTCGTAAGTTGATATTTTTTGATCAATAAAATCATCAACAGGCTGCCTCCTGCTTTCTCTCAACAATATTTTGAGTTTAAGATGGAAATGAAGTTCCTAAACCTTTCATGGATGTTCATTTGAATGATAAAGTATAACAATTTGTCTTGAATCAAATCACAGTTACATCCATCTAGTTGAGATTTAATGTTTTTAAATTTTATGTAGAAAATTAACCACTTTTTCGTCTCCCTTCATGGGAGTTATCATTAGTTCAAGAATCAATTTTATAATTTTTGAAAGGCGTGTACCTTTGTGCATTGATTCTAATAGTTTCCAAGCTTCGCTCGACTTTCCTAGTTTCCAATGTGCAACAGAAAGTCGTCTTGCATGCTTCACAATATAATATACATAGCCTCTTGCACTTTCTCGTTGAAATGCGAAACATTGTCTCGCTGTCACTTGTCTTCCTGTTGGCGTCTTCTCCATTCCGTTCACAACAATCCATAGCTTACGTGCTATGAATTCTGCTTTTAGTCGTATCTTCCAGATGTTGTAGTTAGTACCATTCAACATCTGTGACTTATCAATATTGAAATGATTAGAACCCATTTGAAACTTACAAACTCAAATCAAAAGAATAAATTAGATTATAACAAAACAAATGTATATTTAGATCCTATTCTACACTTTCGATAAAAAATAGGTTTTTAAGGAGAATATAGGGCAAACAATTTGCAAGAATGTTTTAACATCTTAGCAAATTCTCCATGTTGTCTCCATGTGACAATACGTGCTGAATTTGAGTTTTTGTCCTTTTCGCAGCATAATTATCCTGTCACCTATTTTGTAAGACACAAGAATGACAAGTTGTTGATTATATCAACAGTTTCATAAGAAAAATATATTCATATTATGTTAATAACACGATATTATACAATTTTTTAACTTATATTGAAGATAGAAAACAAACTTGAATAATCTAATACGATAAAGTAATTTATTTAAATTTTATCGATTTAAATCCTAATAATGAAAATTGAAATTATAATTTCTTAAGTTTTATAAATTTTATCGAATTTCAATTTTATTTTAAGGTTTATCCAAGAAAAGTTTACTTGATGAAAAAATTCCTTATAAACAAAAGAATGAAAGTGTTTTGAACCCTTAACCTATGGTTTTTGTAAAAACATACCACTTTTCATAAGGACCTTTACATTTATATTTTTAACAAAATATTTATTTAAAAAGCTTACAACAATAAATAAAAATGAATTATAGCTATGCCCTCATTTTATTTTGTAAGGAGTGGCCATAACAAATTCCATGCCACATTCAAATACAAAGTGGTCTCGAGACCCCACCAAAGTCTATGTGGATCACTAAATTAAGCACCATCAACGCTTAGGGCGGTTAGGAAATAGTGGAGTGCATTAAAATACTGCCCCACTAATCATGCCAAACTAAGTGCATAGTATAAGGTTGTGTAATCGCATTTGCCAAATTTCATCCCCGAAATTCGAAATTCAAATTCGGTGTATCTCAAGCAAAGGAAAAAAATTCGTTGGAATTCGCGAATTAATTTGTACAATAGGCGTGGTGAAATTTTTGAGATTCGTTTTGAAATTGATTTGTGAAATTCATTTTTAGGGGTTTTTCTGTTTGGGTTTTCATTTTAGGGTTTAATGTCACACGTCACCTAAAGCTCGACCGTAATGGCAACATGAATTTGCCACAAGCTTGACTGTTATACCTAAATTACGTCGTCTTGCCCTTGAAGCTCAACATTCTCTGTTAGTGTTGTCCCAAACTCAACCTCAACCTTTGTTGTTCCCTGTTGATGACGTTCCATCCTCATCTTGTGTCATTTGAATCGTATGTGGAAGCTTGTGCGATTCGAAATTTCACATTGATGGTTAAAGGCTTGAAACCCATGCATGAATCGCTGCCCAACAATGAAGCCAAAGTCTAAACAATAATAACCGATGATCCAATAATCACCTAAGAAGGTAATTTTTTTATATATTTAAAATATGGTTTATAAAATTTTATAAGTTCTTTCCTTATTTTTGGGCAAGAGTCTATCATTTTATTATTTTTATTTCTATATTGCTAATTGTTTAATTCTATTTACAAATTTTATTATTTAAAAATTTAATTTCTTTTAAATCATTATATAATTCAAATTTATGATAATAATTATTATGATAGTTATTAATGAATGAATGTATGATGATAATTCTTAATGAAATGTGATATTATTTTTCTATTTTAAAATGTGAAATTATCTCTCTTTTAAATATTTAATTTAAATGTGTATTTCTTATGGTCAAATTTAATCACGAATTTTATTGTTAATTTTTCTAGCATTGAATTTTTCATGAATTTTATCCTCGACAAATTCGAATGCGACAACTTAGGTACTATAAGGTAAGAGGGGCGGTGGATTAATATTTGCACAAGGTAAAATGTTTAAGAGGTCTTAAGACCGGTCAATCTACCAACAAGTGCCATGTCCCCTAGGTAGACCAACCTTTTCCAACCAATGGTTAATGCCAACTTAAAGACCATGCATATATATCTTGCAAAGATAAGCTGTCCATTGATCGGGTAAGGTGGAGCGCCAAAATCTTAAATGGATCGGCCAAGTCTTATATGGAGCGGCCAAGTCAAACAACGCACCGCCAATCAACCAACTTGCCACCTCAAGTGCCCACAGGGGCAGTCCATGACGGAGTCAAAGCAAGAAGGACGTGGTCATAGCCACAACGTGGCATTACCACAGCCACAAGCGTGTTCACAAGGCAAGGGTTTAAGCGCATCTATTTATGCCCACAAAGCGGTCTTAGACCCAAATAAAGCCATATGAAGTGGTCTTATTTGTTTTAAGGTTTAATAATTTAAGGGGCATTTATTTGTTATAAGGTTTAAGCGGTTAATATGTTTTAATTAATATGCCACACATAACATACATGAGAGGGTGGAGTCTTATTGAAAAGCTTTTAATAAATATATGGTAAGCGGTCTTGCATAATATTCAAATGCAAATAAGGTGGTCTTTGACCAAGTATTAAAACTAGGAATAATTTAGGGATTTTTTTAATTTAATATTTCCAAGGAGTCGTCCCAGTCCAATGCTTTGTGAGTTTCCAAGGACCAATACAAAAATTGAAAGTTCCACAAACTTGGAAGATGCCTCCAAGTTGAAAAGCAAGGGATTAATCCTCATAATTTACTTTTCCTACACCGAGGTAGAACATAGAAAAAATTTAATTCATGCCAATGTTAAAAATTTACAAAGACTTACATACCTGTAATTTGATTTTAGGTGGGCCTACTCCAACCTTGCTTGCTCTCGTAAACAACACAATGTGCGAGATTAAAAACTTTGGGAAAGAGAGATGAGTACGTGAAAATAAAATTGAATAGGTTCCATTTATATAGCCCGTGGGTTATAACCACCCACCAACCAATCAACGGTAAGTATTTAATTAATAAAACTTAAATAATTTTTAAATTATCTAAACTAACCTTGCTCTGGTACCATGTCGAGGTCCAAGCAATTAATTTAATATTGTAAAGTTAATATTAAACATTATGAAATAAATAACATAATAACAATAACACATTACAATTTTAGCACATGTTTACATGGAAAACCTCTTGAGAGGTAAAAAACCACAGTGAAAACTTAGATTTCCATTTACCGAGAAACATAACATTTGCAATCTAAAAAAAACATAACATTTACAGCCTAGTAAATCTTCTTCACTCACTTCTCTCCACATTTCAATAATTCAATTCAATTATTTCACCAGTGCCCCGAGAGCCCTATATAAGTGGATTTAAGGGTGTGACTTCCCATGAAGCACCCCTCCACTTTTTAATTGATCGTAATAATCAATTTAAACATAACCAAAAGTTTATATTTTTTTTGGATGATTAAATGCTTTTGCCAGGAGCTTTGAACCTGGGGATTGTCGGGATCCCACCCGTTATGGTCTCATAAGATATTCAATTACAAAACATTGTCCAAAAACCGAAACACCCAACCCGAATATAGAAACGACGAGAAAACATAACCAACCAGCGAATACTAAAGCATTGACCATAGAACTAATACTGCCCAAAAACAAAATTGACAAAGACCACCCGAATACGACCAAAAGCCCCAAAACCAGAGGCAACGCTAATCGTTGGAGGCTGAGCTGCTCGGGAGCGGGGACATTTTACCTCCCATGGAGATGCCAACACGAGCATAGTGCAAGAGGAAAGCAAAGGACGATCCCAAACGCTGCCGAAGAGCCGCCACACCATTAGAAACAGAACGACCAGAGCCGAAAGACTTGGAAGGTCCAATTTTGCCAGACTTCGACCACCCTCGAGCCCCGCTGAGCTAGCCGCATACACGTCTGTCACTGCAAAAAGCATCAGGACCGCATTCCTTTTAGAGAGCACTGCAATAATCTACCTAGCTTCCTCGAGAGCCAAGTCATCACGAACCACCGAGGGCAATGGGTTTCCTCGCCCAAATACTACCAGAGCTTCAATCAAATTCACCCTATGAAGGGGTTTAATGAAATGCAAAGTGATGATTCACACCTCCTCCACATTTTGGCAAATTAACCACAGGTGAGAGACAAACCAAGAGGCTATCTCCGAATTGACTCGGGCTCTCTCCGACTCCCCCAAATAGTCTTCCCCCAACACCTTAGAAATGGCAGCACGAGCAGTCTCAGTCTCCACCTTGAAGATAATGCCTAGACGAGCTTGGGAAATGATACCAGTGAAAGCCATTTCCCTATTAGTGCCCCGCAGAATGATGAAAGGAAAGGGCGGGATCGCCATGCTAGCAACTAACCACACCAAGCAACTTCCAGAAACGCCGACGAGGGGAATGATAGGATTGCCAACACACTTCAATTAAAGACAACTTCGCCCCCTTCCCTAGAAATAATACCCTGAGATCTTTCCATGTGTTTGGCGATTTCGAGATATGATGCACCCTCTCTTTTAATTGTACCATAGTTTGCTAAAAGATCCGCCGCAACATTAGCCTCCCTAAAAATATGATTTATGTTCCATCTTGGGATTTTTTTAAGCCAATGCATAATGTTGCAAATATAAAAATCTAATTTCCATGAGATAGCCTTACCCTTACGAATATCATTAATAACCACCTGAGAATCACCCTCTATCTCCAAAGCCTCACAACCCAACATTACCGCCATTTTGATGCCTTCCAAGAGAGCTTGAGCTTCCGCTTCGTTACACGATCCTTCCCGAAATGGGTAAGAGCTAGCCATGATTAACCTGCCACTCGCATCCCTAATTAAACACCCCCTCCCGATAGACCTGGATTGCCTTTAGAGGCACCATCGAAATTCAATTTTCAAAATTCGGAGAAGGGGAAATAACCAAATGTTTATTTTAAATAAATATAAATATTACATATTTTTACTTATTTTATTATAAACTAAAGTTTATAACATTATAAGAAGAATTAAGAGGGATTAAACCTGTTAAAGATTATTGTTCTAACAAAATAGTGAAATTAGCCCTAGAACATACCAAACCTTCCACCCATGCAAGTCGCCTAGGGTAAGAAGAGGAAAACCCAACAATAAACCACTTTGAAGCACTTTGGAAACCTCCGTATGGGATTCCCCTCGAGCTTGAGGAGTTTTCGTTTCTCAATCTTCCAACAATTGAGTTTTTCATCCCCAAAGTTGAGCCACACTAAAGGTTTTCGTCTTTAGTGGAGAGTAGGGCACACCATGCACAAACTCAAGATATCAATCTTTAAAATAAACATGCATAACCCATTCAAATGAACCTTCGTGTCTTTATATATCCTCAAGTGGTGCTAACATCAAAATAGAAGCCCAATGCATAGGCCGACCTTCAAGTAAATCTATTTCTTCATTAGCCTCTATGTAGGCTCTCCAATCAAGGCCGACCCATAAGGATTAGAAGTCCTTCCACCATTTTCAAACCAAATAAGAGGCCTTCATGCCCAACTCACCATTAAAGTATTTAAAAATACTTTTACACCATTACATCAAGTAGAATTCATCATCCATTGAGCCAATATTGACCCAAACAAAGACATAATGGGAACTAGAAGAAATATGAATGCAATTCTCATTATGTCCCATTTAGGGACATTACATAGACTTCCCCATACAAATAGATTATCATTTGTTTTTATAAGCATCTATTTCATTCGTAATTACAATGCTAATTATCCCAAATTCGGAGCCCATCAAATAACTAGAAAACTGTAACATTAAAACTCGAACCTTTTCATTTACTTCACTGCATGCAAATGATGTCAATTCCAAAGCCTAGCATAAAAAGGATAGTGCATTTACTTGCAATACTAAAACTTGATTGTTCTCTTTAATAAACAATGCTAATTATCATAAATCATCTCCTTCGCAAAGACTAGGGAATCAAATCTAAACATAAAGAAACCCAATATTGTTACGAAATCTATAGACGTTCTCAGTCTTTGATTAAATCCCTGCTTTATAGTAACTATACACCAATTCCTTTTATTACTATCATCTAATCTGAACCCAAACAAATAATAACAATGACATGGCTTTCTTCATGGAGAAATTGTAACTATATATGTGAACTAATCACTAAATGATTCAATACTTAAGCTGGAATTAAGCAATTTAAAAAAATGAAATTAAAATAAGGAGTAAAGTTAGAGCATGTGCACCAAACAACCAAGATCTTGCTTTCTTGTTGGATCTACCAATGCGCTGGAAAGAGTGGTGTTGTATAATTCACATGGCCACCCTCACAGCGGGTGCCTCAGTTCCACGTGACCTTAAATGTGGATGCAGCTGTCTACTATTGTTATGACTGATAATTAAACATTTCCCATAAATGTGCTATCTGTCACTCGGCATACATCCTTAATATATATATTGGTGGGACTGATACCCTTTCTAGGCGTCTCTTCTCTTGCTAGGTCGTCCTCCTAGGCGTCACTTCTCTCCTGTGCCATTGATTTTCTATGTTTCCCCGCTGACAAAACATCGTCTTTTTAATAGCTGTTTCAGCGCCTCCCCTATGTCATTTATGTCAAATTTTATTAAATGATTTCCTCTCCTTGGCAGCTGGGGGTTAGACTATTAAAATCTTCCCCAAAAGTCTTCATTATTAATATTTTGTTTGCAGACAAGGTCGATCTTTGAGGAGACTTTAATGATGTTTGTCCATTCAACGCTGCCCTTTAATGCTAGGACAGTTAATGGTTAAAGAAGGAGATAAAACACTTTCGAGAACAAAGCTGGTGATAATTTTTCATTGTCATTGTGGTAGAAGTAGATTGAATACCAATCCACATTTCCAACATTTCAATTTTTATCTAGTAATGTCAGTGCCGTTGCCATCCATCACCAATCTTAATCTCTCAACATTATGCAGAGAGGGTCAGTTGAAGAAGGTGGCACATACCTTCCTTGGAGGTCAACATAATTCAAAATTCACTATTTTCAATTTATGGTTATAAACACATATCACCAACTTTGGGCAATTTAATCTTATTGTCTGGCTAAGATAACTATTGTGGAGCCGCGAGAGGAATAAATGATTTGTTAAGTGCACATGTGCTAAGTGAAACGTCCCTAGTGAGCTCAATGCAATGAATTTCTTAACAACTTAGCTCTCATGCTTTGTGTATTTCTTCATCAAATGTTCATATTCAAAAAGGCACTCTTCTCGGTCTTATTAACCAGATTATGGTTACTATTGGACATTAAAAGATATTAAAGTTTCATATTTATTTTAAAATATATGACCATTGTGCTCAGTGATATCTGCTCAAGAGACCTCGAGTCATAAAGACAACTTGAATAACTGGACTCTATTGATTTCGATTGGTGACATGGTTGAGCAATCGCATAAGACCTATATGGTCTTTGTCGTTTAACTACGATGGCCCATATAAATCTATTGGGTCATGGACCCAATGGCTTATAATGAATGGATTCTGCGTAAAGTGCAATTAATCATGTCGACAAGGTTGTTCGACCAAAAGTGTATATGCATAGTCATTGAGATTGCAACATGGACGCCTAGCATCTTAAGTAGAGGTTTGTAACAATAAAAGGTATTTACCTACACCGTCTAATCCAAAAGACAAGTAATGCTAAGCAAGCCAGTGAATCATCCAAACCAAACAACCACTGCTCGTGCCAAAACCAGTAAAAGGATATGTCTCGAGTGCAACTAGAATGAAGTGAACTGATTCACTGGATTCTCTCTCAGTGCCGATAATCTGTATCCAGTATCTTCTCTCTGATGATACTCTCACTCGCATTGGGGGATGTATCTACGTCACAAATAGAGGAACCGAAGGAAGTTATCCAAGTCACTACATAAAATCCATATGTTATAAAAACAGTAAAAGCATGATGATATATAATAAAAATTATTCCACATAATTTTATAACATTCATTTATCCAAATGCAAATTAATTCTGTTAATTGTATCACATAAGCATAGGACATGTTAACAGTAATAAACTGAACTAGAACATGTATAGCAAATTAATCAATAATCAATAGCTCTGTTTGCACAACAATAAACTTAAACTTGCATTATTAATCATACTCTAGTATGTTGATCACAAACAAATGCCTTCAAATCAAGTCTTTGGAAAAAAATGGGATGTGAAATTTATTAATAATCCCATTTTTTAAAAGGAGGTGAGGGACATAGAGTACTTTGTGTCCTCAGATTTCACCCTGAAATCTGGGACTACCCCATGTAAATTTTTTTCGTACTTTTAAAATAATGGGTCGTTTTGTGTTTTTATTGCCAGAAAGTGTTTGTATTGCGTCAAGATATTCCCAGAGAGTCATATAAGCCAATTTCGACAAATACCCAGATGACCAAACTCGTTATATTTTGTCGTTGGGGTTTGCTTGTGGAAATTTTTTATTTAATTATTTTAAGCCCCGTTTGAGGTAAATTGTGCTCCGGTTTAACCTTGTTGAGGTTTTACATGTCAATATTCCCATATACCAGTAAGGTTTCCACCAGGGATGAATCCACGGGCTTTATATGTGACTTCTGACAACATTTTTCGTTTGTGTTTTTTGCGTGTTTTTCTCTGTGAAATTCTCCTAGGTTAATTCCTTTACCAGTTCAATCTGTTTTCTTGCTTGGAGTATCTGGAAATCATCTACGAACGTCATGCCAGAAGGAATTTGCTACAAGAACTTTGGTTCTCTCTAAAAAGACAAAGTCATGACCTCTTCTGGGCAAGTCGCATTTTTGGGAAAGGAAGGTTTTAAGCTGCAATGGGATTTTTGGTAGCAGCAGGTAGGTGGGAATTTTGTACCTGCCTGGCAGGGTACTTTTTCCCATGAAAGAAAATTCACTTAAGTCATGATGGGAAAATTAGAGGCAGCAAGCAACGGGAATTTCTTACCTGCCTTGCAGGGTGAAAATTCCCATTATAAAATAAAAGAAAATCACTTAAGGCATTGATGGGAATTTCTTACCTGCCTTGCAGGGTAAAAAATCCCATTATGGAAGTCAAACAACTTAAGTGGATCATGGGATTTTTGGAGCTGCGGTGCAGGGTGAATAATCCCATTAGAAATTGACTTCTAAGAATAGAAATCAACCATGTCAAAAAAGTGCGACCCCTTTTGGAATAGAAGAATAACTTTAATTGCATTTATTAATTGTTTCTATTCCTAATTTTGGCGCCCAAGCATGAGGAAAAGTCAACGCATGATGAGAAGATAAAGAAGATTGGAAATAGAAAGCTAAAATTAAATAAATTTAATTTATTTAATGCAGCCCCAAAGCATGCAAATTTTGGCGCCCAAGTTTAAAGAGAAAAACATGATTTTTAATTAATTAACTACTGAAAATAGGAAGGGCAATTATTAATTATAGAATGATGAAGGTTATATAAGCATGGGCTGCCATGTTAATGGAGTTATTAATTCTTTAGCAAAGGAGTGCAGCCCAGACAATTTTGGCGCCCAAAGGAGGAATTTTGCTCGAAAAAGGTGTTTTCACTTTGGAAAGCTTCAAAGTTTGGCGCCTAGGTTTGAAGGAGTTTGATTTAAGTCTGATTAATTGTCTGCATAGTATTACAGGTGCCTAGTGCTTATATAATTGAAAGGGAGCTTAAATCAATGTCCAATACATTGAATATATCTTCCGAATCTGAAGAAATTCCCAGATCTGCACCAATTGTAAAGAATTCCGGCCGAATAAAAAGAAAAAGAGTTGCTCAGACAAAGATTGCTCTGGCCATGGCGAAGCATGATGAAAGAAAAGGATCAACAGAATCATGCATAGCTTCCAGATCTAGATCCAAATCCATAATTGCAAAGGCTTCATCCTCTTGTTTCTAATGCAGCTCGTGTAGAAGTCAGTGCATGAAAAATTCCTTCCAGGATCTTGTGCATGTGCTCCCAATCTTCCAGTTGAAGCCTTCATTGAAGTTGCATTCACCCGAGTGCTTTCCTGAATTTTTAATTGCTCATATGCAATTAAAAATAAAAAGATGAGTTATTTATGGCAAACATTGCACTGATGCATGTACTGGAGAAGAACTACAAAAGCTTCAAGGATAAGAAGGAAGACAAGTCAAAGGCAATACCTGCAAGCAAATCACAGTCACTTGCTTCTAGATCCAGCTGCTTCCAGATTCAGTTTAGTGAAAATCAAAGGCAAAAGAATCAACTGCATGCAGAATATGGAAAAAGAACAAAAGTGTTGCAGACTTTCTTCTAATTCATTTTCCTCTTCTTTTCTTCGACAAAGTAATTGAGCGATCAATTAAATTATAAAACTTAAGTGATTGGTTTAAAAACCGTAACTTGAAGAAGTCAATTACTTGGAGATAGGTGGCGACATGCAAAATAGAAGGTTTTATCTTGATTCTGCAAATCATGCATGTCAAACAAAGAGGAATTCCAGGGAGGGAGATTGCCGTTGTTTTTGACAACTTCCACGTGTGCCGATTCACTAAAAACTTCCTATTTGTAATTGCCCCTCTACATGCTATAAGTAGAGGAAGAACCTACGGGTTAAGGGAACAGAACTGGTAAGCAACATTCTTGTGTTCCAAACTTTGTGCTGAAACCCCTGATAGCTATTTGAAGCAAAGGAATAGAAAGGAGCAAATTTCTGGAGAACTTTGTGTCACGTTGCATTTTGTTTCTAACTTTTGGCTTAGATTTACTTATAAACTTTGTGTTATTCTAGATCTAGATTTGAAAGCTGCCTTTGTTTATAATTCTGTGTGTTAATATTTATTGGTTTTGTCTATGTGCATGCAATCAACTCTGTAATCTATTGATTGGGTTGCACATCTTCCCTCTTTCTTTCTTGTGTTTTTATTATTTTCTTCTTCATTAGATATTTCTTTTCTTTAAACAGTTGTTTACTTGCTGCAAAACTATACAACTATGGTTCATGAGCTACATGGTTAAAGTAAAACCCCTAAATAGATACTAGCATATTTTATTGACAAATCTTACATGGGAGCCTCACCGGTAAATGAGGGAGATTTATCTCATGACTGCCTAGGTTTTCAGCTATGCAGAAAATCTAGCCAACAATACTTGAAAGGAGGGAGCCGGTCTATGGAAATGCCAATAAATTGAACAAGCTTACTAGTCTTTTAGTACCAATGTCATTGTTGTCTATAAGGATTCAAGGAAGCAACCATTTGTTAACAAAGGGATAAATCTAAATACCTCTCCCATCTTGTAGCAAGATTTCCCGTGGATCTAGTCTAATGAGATGGAAGAGGAGCCTAAAGACGCTCTCCTAAGTTGTTGGGCATTGATTTTGTTATTGTTACTATTGTTACTCCCGGTAGTGTTGCGGAAAGCCTAATTGTTGGTGATCGGTCTCATGTTGTTGTTTCTCGTTGATGATCAATAAAGCGTGGTGAATTAATTCTAGCAGCATAGAGTCGTGTTGTTATATGATGTTGTGTGGTCTATGGTAGTTCTTAATTGGACTCCCTAACCATGGCTGCATCCTTTGGCATTAGAGCATTGGTTTTTAGTCTTTGTATTATCGTGCATCATTTGATGTCATTTGGTTTTAGAGCATCATTTGGTACAAAACAAGGTTTCAGTCCTTGTAAACTAGTGTGACTTTTTGTATTTGCGAGTGTGGATAGATAATAGTTGAAGATGTCTTCCAACGAATGAGTTGGGTAGAAGGTGTGGAAGAAACCAATATAAAGGAACCCTTTGACTTAGAAGGATTACACCATTTGATAGAGATCTTTAATATTGAGGAAATGTAAACCAAAGGAGACAACAATGCAAGAAGGCCAACTACTCGTAGGGAAAGAGTACCTAGAATTACATATTCGGCAGGATTAATGGGAGGTATGCAAGCTCGTGTGGAAGCGATGGAGACAATACAATGCTGAGGTGTTTTGGTAGTGGATGACACGACATTGAAGTCACAAAAGAAGCACTTGAGAACCAATTCATGAAGGAGATGAAGAGGTTGAAGAACAATGAAAGATTCTTGAAAGTTGTTGCGATGATGACAAGTAAACCAAAGTTGGATCCCCGAAGCTATTTTTGAGGTTTGGATCCTAATGAACTCACCGATTGGATCATTGCGTGAGAGAAATACTTCGAATATGAAAACATGAAAGGTTCGAGGAGAGTTAAATTTTCTGACACAAAGTTGAAAGGCCATGCAACTCTATGGTGGGAGCATGTGCAAGCTGAAAAATTGTGCAAAAGCAAAGAAAAAATCAAGACATGAAATAGATTCGTTGCGAAATTGAATGCAAAGTTCATTCTGTAGGATTATCACATGAGTTTATTGATATTCAAGAAGCTTCAAAACTTGCGACAAAGGTATCAAGTGTAAGTGATTACATTGAGGAATTCTGTTAACTAACCATTAGAGTTGGTCATGTTGAAGACGACTCCAAGAAGATCTCGTTTTATGTGAATGGATTGTGGGTTGCAATTAAAGGTGAATTTGGAATGTCAGATTGAAGTCTGTTGAGGAAGCCTATTAACGTATGTTGAAGGTGGAGGAAAATTTATCGTGTAAGCAACAAGGAGCAGTGTGAGGAATAGGAAAGTTTGCACATGGTTTTGGACAAGGAAGCGACAGAGGAATGTCTGCGCAAGAAGGCAAGATGAGCACATCTCAGCGTAATGATGGCATGCAAAGGGGAAGAGGAAACTCTAACCGAGGGAGAATCCAATGTTTGATGCCATGGATATAGATTCATAGGTACATGTCTCAAGTGTGAAGATGATGGACAAAGCATGAGTCTGCACATGCACATAATGATGGTGGTAGAAGGAATGATGCCAGTTTGCATGTCGTGGAAGCTGATGATGAGAGTGTTGCATCAGCGCATCACATTAATGAACTATATATTGGAGCTCTTATGATGAAAAGAGTTATGTTGAAACCGACAAAGGAAGAGGGTGGTCCCACACGGGGAAAATTTGTTTTAGGACTTTAGGCAAATCAAAAGAGAAGTCTGCAAGATAATTGTGGATGGTGGTAGTAGTCACAGCTTGGTTGCAGAAGAGATGGTTAATAAATTGGGTTTGAATAGGATTACACATCCAAATCCGCACAAGCCTACAATGTATCTTGGTTGTTGAAAGAACATCAAATCTTGGTAAATGAGCAATGTCTCATAATTTTCTAGATCGGTTAATACAAAGATGAAATAATGTGTGACATAATGACCATGGATGTATTTCATATTTTGCTTGGTATACCTTGGTAATATGATAGGAAAGCCCATCATGATGATGGCACAAACACCTATACACTGCGAATGGATTGAGAAAAACATACTCTAACTCCTCTGAAGGAAAAGAGTGAAGAAGTGGGCAAGAGTCTGCAGATCTTGATGATTTTTGAAAAAAATCATCAAATAGGCAGACAAGGAGAGCGTTTGTTTTGCATTCCTTGCGAAACTTGTGCAATGTATATGCACAATGGTAGAAGAGGAAGAGACTTCCACATGAAGTGAAGGACTAGTTGAACGAGTTTGTGGAGATTTTTCAAAGATTTACTGGATGGATTTCCACTGATGAGGAAGGTCAGTCACCAAAAAGCCAAACAAAGCAACATACAGGTTAACATCACAAGAGCATGCTGTAGTGCAAAAGCAAGTTCAGGAGCCCTTGGATAAATGGTTGATCAGAGAGTCTTTAACCTTGTGCATAGTATTGGCGGTGTTAGCGCCAAAGGAAAATGGAGAGTGGAGAATTCACACTGACAGTAGAGTAGTAAAGAAGATCACAATCAAATGTAGATTCCCACTGCCATAGTTGGATGAGATGATGGATTGTCTTAGTGAATCACAATATTTCACCAAAATAGATTTGAAGAGTTGATATCACCAAGTATGTTCATTTGGTTAATGAATGTAGTCCTTAAACCATTTTTGGGGAAATTTGTCGAGCTCATCTTGATGACATTTTGATATTCAGTAGGACAAAGGAGGATAACTTGAAGTACTTACGGAAAATGTTACAACAGTTATGAGATGAAAAATTGCTGATAAATCTCAAGAAATGTAATTTTATGTGAGAAGAGCTTGTGTATTAGGGATTTGTTATTTCCCATGAAGGTTTGAAAATGGTTCTAGAAAAGGTAAAGGCAATATTGATTTGGATGATGCCTAGTAATACTTTTGAATTAAGAAGTTTTCATGGATTGCCAAATTTCTATTGGAATTTCATCCATAATTTCAGGGCATTTGTGCACCAATCACAAAGGTCATGAGAAAAGATAAGAACGAACTTGCATGGACAACCAACATAAAGAAAAGTTTCGTAGGAACCAATACTAGCGTTAATAGATTTTACAAAGGTTTTTCAGGTCAATGACGATGCATGTGGAGTAGCAATAGGTGCAGTATTGAGTTAAGAAAAAGACAAGTATCATACTTTAGGGAGAAGCTAAATAATGCAAACGCAAATATTTAGCATATGATCAAGAGTTCTATGCTATTGTGCAAGCACTCAAGAAGCAGAGACACTATCTATTGCTGAAAGAGTTTGTTTTGTACACCGATCATTAGGCACTATACTTCATAAAAAGTCAATGTAAAGTGAAACGACATATGAAGTGGGTTGAATTCCTATAGAGCTATTCTTTTGGGTTGCGGCATAAGAGGGGTATGTCAAACAAAGTTGCAAATGCAATGAGTAGGAGAATTCTATTCTTGAATATGTTGAGAGTTAAAGTCATGATTTGATTCTACGAAGGAGCAGTATGCTAAAAATGAGGAAATCAGCGAAGCATGGAAAGCAAGCATAGAATGTAATGTCCCCAAATGGACATTTTTGACCCCAAACGGATTTTAGGCAAATCCCAATCCAAAAGACAGATTATAGGAAATATGCAATAAAATTTTAATGCAGATCTGAATTTTAAACAGCAATGGCAACTTGTATAGGAGATGAAAATCCACCAATTAAGAAGCAAAACCACTGAATCTTTCAACCAAACAAATCAGCTAATTTATAAGGATGAAATCATGAGAAAATATCAGATTGAGCTTCAAAACATGCTGGAATTATTTATTAAAAATCTGTAGATAGTTGTCCTCAGACACAGCTGAAAAGTACAATATCCTTGAGCCAAAAATTCTGAAAGTTGGCTGATTTAATCTCTAAAAATCAGACTTATGAACGGCAATAAAAATTAGCTCCCACACAGCTCCAAAATACCATAAATCAGTTCCTTAGATGGTTCGCTCCACCAAGAAAAGGATGGAAACAATGAAGAAACACAACAACTTCCTCCTCCAAAGCCTTGTACAAATCTGCAACATTACAACCTTCAATACTTCTGGAAAATACTGAAAAACACAGCTAACTCCTTGATCCACAATGGAAACCCCTATATGGAGAATCCTCTCAACTAGAAGAAGAGTTTTCGTTCCTCTTCTAGATCTCTTAGAGGGTTTTTGTCCTCAAGAGATTATCTCTAAGGGTTTTCGTCCTTAAAAATATTTTGTAAAGCCCTCAAGCTCAGACAAAAATCATAATTTTATAAAATGAAAGTGATGCCTCTCACAAGCAAGTCGACTTGCTTTTATAATGAAATTTGGCTTAGTAGCCACCCACAACCACCAATCATCTTCCATTGCTTGCATTTAATTCTTTTTTTGTCTTGTCCCCTCTCCAACATGGGTCACATTTTCTCCTAGGGGAAATAAAGCGACTTTTCTTTTTTTCTTATTTTTACTTTCACTTTATTTTTTTCTTTTTCTTTTTAATTTGAATTTATCATTAATAAATTAATATAAAGTGCTTAAAAGATTATTTTATATTGCACTTTTATAATTAATTCATTATGATAAGTTTCCCTTTCTCTCACCCTTTATTTGTCAGACTCTGAGGTGGGCTAAAGGTCTTTGACCGAGAAGGGGATATTACATAAAACTAGTAAGTGTAGACAAAACACCATGGTTGAACTATTTCATTCAAGGTCCATTGTTTAAGGGTAGTCAACTATGCATCTCGAGAAAGAGCAATGCAGAAAATTTGGTCAAGGAAAAGCACAATGGATGTTTGGCAAGTCATTTTGGCTGTGACAAGACTCATGCATAGTTGATGGAAAAGTACTTTGGCTTGAGATGAGTGTAGATGTGTGGAAATTTGTGCAAGGATGTAGAGTTTGTTAGTTGGCTAAAGGGAGAGGTCAATATGTAGGGTTGTATCAACCATTGCGTATTCTAGAGAAGCCTTTGGAAGACATCAATATGGGTTTTGTTTTAGGTTTTCCTAGAATGCGAAAGGTTTTGATAGGAATGAATAGATTTTCAAAGATGACACTTCATAACATGTAAGAAAGCAAGTGATCCAACAAACGTTGTAAAAAGGTTTTGATTGGAATGAATAGATTTTCAAAGATGACACTTCATAACATGTAAGAAAGCAAGTGATCCAACAAACGTTGCAAACTTATTTTTCGAGAGAGATTGTTTCTAATGTCCCTTTCTAGGGCTAAATTTGGAAATAAGGGTTTGGCCTTAAACCCAAATCTGAAATTGCACCTTCACACACATCAAACTGAAATAGCTGAGAATGCTCTTCAAACAATCAACACACAATATAAATCAGTCCTCTAGGGCAGTGAATTGCATATGAGGTTCACATCAACATTTAACCATGCAAATAGAGCTGAAATGCCACCAAAATAATTTATCCAACCATGACAATATTTATCAATCTCAAATACATCAAAAATATGGAGAAATGAATGATAAATCACAACTGTAATTAATTTTTATTACAGCAACCATACAGCCAAACCGAGGGCTGGAAAAAATAGATAAACTCCTAAAATCACCAAAATGTAGATTCCGGCCTTATAAATTATGAGGAACAAGAATACCAACTCAAATTACCAAAATGTGCTCTAGAAGGCATCAAACTCAACCCTCAACCTTCAAGCAAGTCGTCTAGGGCTGGAAATGTAGATCAATTGTATAAAATCACTTTGAAGTACCAATGTGACCTTCGTGTGAGATCACCCTTACACACAAGAGGGTTTTCGTCCCCTAGTGTGATCCTATTGAAGGGTGTTGTCCTCAATAGGTGACCAATGAAGGGTTTTCATCCTTCAATGGCAAGAAGAAAAGCTACACTAGCTCTACTCCAAGTAGATGTCAAATTAGATGATAGATGATAATGTCCTCCTCCATTCGAACCTCCTTAAGTACCCCTTCTTGGCGCCAAGGATGAATTAGGAGCCCAATCTTCATGGCCGATCTCTTAATAAGGGGGAAATACACCTTTTAATCTTCATTTCACTTGAGAAAACTGATCTCATAAAAGAATATTTCGTTCTCCCTTGTAGCTCTCAAGAAAACTGACCATAATTAGTAATTAAATGAATAAGGAAATTACTTGCAATAATGGCAATGTTCAACTCCCTTGCTTCCTTCCTCGAGGCACACGGAAGGTGGAATGGGCCCAAGGCCTTAAAAGTGACTAGCGTGGAAAAGGAGACATTACGTTGTTAGGCTACATGGTTTCTTGCATAGCGTAGTTTTAGAAAGAGATGTAAAGTTTGTAAGAACTTTCTAGAGGACATTAAGGAGGATTCTAGATGCAAGGTTACAATTCAGGTCAACATATCACCAATAGGTAGATAGATAAACAAAACTAGTAAATAAGAGTTTAGGCAATCTTCTAAGATGTTTAGTTAGAGATATGCCAAGGACACGAGATTTAGTTTTGGCACTAGCAACATTCTGCAAACAAGGACTCACCGAACAAAAGCATAGGAAAACACCATTTCAAATTGTATGTGGTATTAGTCCGAGAGGAGTTGCTGAATTGCCAAGCATAAGGAGCGAACAAGCGAAAAGTGTGGAAGTTGAAGATTTTGTAGAATACATATTTGGAGTAAACCAACAAGTGTGAGAGGAGCTGTATAAGAGTAACACACAAAAGTACAAGCGACATGCAAATATGAATAGAAAACAAGTTGGATTTTAGGTTGGAGACATGGTGTTAGTAACATGAGGAAAGGGAGATTTCCAAAGGTACTTATGACAAGTTGAAGTGGAAGGAGATAGGACTGTGTAGTATTGTGAAAGTTTGTATCCAATGCTTATGGGATTGAATTTCCAAAGCGTATTGATATTTCAAAGATTTTCAATGTGGTGGATTAGTATCCTTATCTTAAAGGCGAGTAGTGAAGAAAGTGTAGATTCAAAATGGAGGTATGAGATGTTAGAGAAAGTGCGCGAAGAAGCAAAGAATACAATTGATACGAGGGTTAGGATGATGCACAATAGGAACAAGGAGTACTTGAGATATTGAAGACGCGACATGGATCAATGCAACTTAAGCTACTAGACAATCTATCAAGGAGCAAGAGCTTGCATGAGTAGAATCTTATGGAACATTTTATTTCACAGGGTGTATGATGCGAAGCATTCGGGTTCATAGAATCCACATCAACCAAAAATGGGCAATAGTTGAATTTTCATGTTTTTCTAGTGTTTACACTAATAGGTTCACAATATTGTCTAGATTCCATAACATGTTATAGAATTTGGGGTGAGGAAATATTTCAATGGCGCAATACAAAATTGTTTTTTTTTTTGTCTCAGTAGAAAAGGTTATGCGAGAAATGGGAGGTTATAATGCATCTTTGCAACATGTATACGTCTTTGTGGATGTGCAATGATTCAGATCCTTCACATGGAGTTGGATCACTTGGCCCAAGAGGTGGACATGTCACTTTATGTCAATGTTGGATTCTCAATCACTTATTTTCTCGTGGTATTGCACATTTCATGTTTAAAGGTTTATGCTTTCAATGGAAGTTCACCTCAATGGTGTGCATCTACTTTGGAAACCGCATGATCATTGGAGTTAATTTGAGCAAATGTGCAAGGCTTGTGTGTAGTATTATGCGAAATGGTGGAACACGTGTGTGATCTTTTGAGTTTCAAATACAACATTGTTGTTCAATATGCGGAAGGAGGCGATGAATTTTCGCCAACCCCATTTGTAGTTGTTGAGCTGACTTATATGCATGGAGTTATGTTATGATTGTAAATGTGTTAAGGAACCATTTGGGCCTCATCTTGCATAGATCACTGTGACACATTTAATCAGGGAGGCTTTAGTAAATTTTATATGGGTAACTTGTAGCTTCGAGGAAATGTTGTAAGTAAGAGGGTCTTACGTCTATATAAGTATACAACCACACTTGTGTTAGCTAGTCAATAGTAAGCAAAGTCCCAACAATGTTGTCAAGTGTGTGGCATATGTTTAGGGATAGCGACATTGTTCTATTCTAGGGATTTTAATTATTAATCTATTTCGGAGTAGGGTGTGATGCATCTATAGGATTGTTAGTTGAGTTCTTATGTGTTGTTGTCGTTGTTGTCACTACCCATAATATTGTGTAAAAATTGCATTGTTCGCGATCAATCTCACGTTATTGTTCCTTGTTGATGATCAATAAAGTGTGGGAAATTAAATCTAATTGCTTCCGTGTCAATGGCTGCGGGCATGTCATGTCCCTTTTTGGAGACTAGCCTTTCTTGAAGACCTTGACCCATTCTTCTCCCCGTGGGTCCAAGGAAGGGAGCAAGGGGAAGATTTTGATGATGTTTTGATGTTAATTTAGTAGTTTTTATTATTATCATGTATTACTATTGGGAAGCCTAGTGCTCCATAGAAGAACTTATTTAATTAGAAAATAAAGTATTTTGAGCATATAAGCTCCAAATAATAATTAGATTATTAAAAGTACTTTTTAAAGTCAATTATCATTTGAATTGTAGCACCCCTTATTGTTATAAAGGGAGGTTGCTTGGTCAATTGAGAGGAGGTGGGAGTTGATAATTTGGTTGGAGTGGATTACTTGTAAAGCATCTCTCTATCTCTCTCAAGGACGAAAACCCTTGATTGAGGGCTCTCTCAAGGACGAAACCCACACTCTCTCTTGTTGTAATCTCTCTTTTGTTGCATATAATTAAATTCTGCCTTAGGCGACTTACTTGGGAGAGTGTTTCGAGAGGATATTGTTGGCCTTTGTGTGATCTAATTGCATGGTTGGATTCTCCATAATTTCTAAATGTGAAATATATCATTTTATCGATTGTTTGGGTGCATATAAGTGTTATTTCAAATCTGAAATTATTATTTAATTGTTGCAGTGGAAGGGTTTCATGGTAAATTCAAAATAACACTTGTGAGCCTCTAAAAATCAGTTTTCTTGTATCTAATGATTACTGGTATTTTTTATAATTTATGAGCATATTTTCTGAAGGTTTGAGTGAATTTCGTGAATATTAAAGTGTGCTTGAATCTTCCTAAGGGATCACTACCCTAGGAGGAAAATTGTTGGCAGCTCTTGTGGGTTTTCATAGTCATTGTCAGTCATCTACAACCTGCCCTAAATCTGATTTCAGTCCTTCGTGCTCAGCCTTGGGCTATTTCCGGAGGATCCCCAAAAAGGGACATTACAATGGTATCAAAGCTTCATCCTCCCACTGTGAAGCATGACGAGATGACAAAATATGCGGTATTACCAAAGAAGAGAAAAGAGGAACCCCTTGGAGACTGGGAAGAAAAATTGGACATGATCATGAGAACACAAGGAGGGATAGCTGAGGCACTAGAGAGGCTTACCTTAGCCATCCAAAATATGCAGGGTGGTGGTTTCTTTGAAGGAGTGAGAGGGTTACTACACCCTTTGTGATGCAAGGAAGGAAAAGATTTTGTAATGTCCCTTTCTAGGGCTGAAACTGAAAAACAAGGAATTAGCACAAACCCCAATCTGATTTTGGACCAGCAAACTGAAAATTAAATCAGTACGGAACAATGAACTGATTTTTATAACAATAGTTTGAAAAACACAAGATTTCACCAAAATATCACCCTACAATTCATCCACAATATTTATAGACCTTTTAGGAACACCTTAGAACAATTTCCACCATGAAAATCAAACAAATACTTATTTGGAAAATTAATTATTAATAGCAGAAGTGCAGCGAAGAGAAATAATCAAAATGAGGGCTTCCAAACCCCAACAATGCCCCCAAAAAAGTGATTCTAGCCTTAAAAATTATATCAAATCTGAATATCAATAAATGAATTAGTGTCGTGCCCTAGAAGGCACTCAGATTGACCTCTACCCTAGTTGTTCTCCTAGGAGAGGGCTCCAAAAATATGTAAAAGCCCTTATTGCTCTTCTTCTTGATCCAAATCTGCAAAGAGTCTTCAATAGAGATTTTCAATTCACCAAAATGGAGAGTTTTCGTTCTCCACCAAGCCATAAGGAAGGTTTCCGTTCTCCTTGGATGCCACACAATAGGGTTTTCGTTCTCAAATGGAATGGTATTGAGCAACTAGCCCAACAAACCAAATGTAAGTGTAAATGCGCCAAAAGATGATCTCAGTGAGGTCATACAACCTCTTTATACCCCTTGCTTGGTGCCGAAGGCCAAATATATGAGGACCGACCTCCAAGCTTACTTTATCTTTTAATTCTTTGTTGGGAAACTCATAATCCTAGCTGACCTGCCTGGAGGAGGTAAACACTAAAGAAAAACATTAAAAATAATAAAAGAAATTAGAAACAAAGATCACTCACTTACCTTTTTCACCTAATCTTCTTGGCCACAGGAAGAAAATGGCAAGAAGTCTTCATTTGGCCTCAATTCAAAAAAGGGGACTTTACAAATTTCTTTGGCAAGTCCCTACAAACTCAAGTTCATGACCAAGGAGGTAGTCACTCCATAAGGGAGCCCTAGACAAGCCCATGACTATGCTGCATGGTTTGAAGAGTACCAAGCAATGCCGGAGGAGTTTCGGGAGGCCATGTCTCTCACAAATTTCACCAAATTAAGGTCAGAAGAAAAGCAATATGGGCAAAGAACCCTAGCGCCAAAGGGAGAAGTACAACATGCCTTGGGAAAGATGAATCTTTCCACTTTTGATGGCTCCACAAAGGGATCAGCTAGGGCATGGATCCAAAAGCTTGATGCCTACTTATCCTTGAGACCTATGGTGGAAGAAGCAACAATAAAATTTGCAACCCTTCACCTTGAAGGAGTTTCCCATGATTGGTGGCATCATGAAATGTTGACATAAGGGCATCATCTCATTTACTCCTATGAAGAATTTTACACAAGGCTCATGTAGAGGTTTGAAAGAATGGAACTGGATGCATATTTTCATGATCTTGCTCAACTCAAATAAAAAGGTACGATAGAAGATTATGTTGCTGATTTTCAATGGTAGATGATATTTCTGAAGGGAGACTCATGGTGCTGTTTATAAAAGGGCTGGCTGAACCCTTAAGGAGTCTCTTGAGGGCTTTTAATTCTTTGGATCTTGAAGGTGCAATCACTAGGATTGGTTTTCATCCAAATTTATGGGTGAAAGAGGGTAGAACAGGCCAGCAATAGGATGGCAACCAAAGGCTCCTTCATCTCAGCCCAAAGTGCCTCTTTTGAGGCAGCCCATGAAGCCTTTCCAAGGGGCTAACAGACAAGAAGGGCTGAAGCAAGAAGACAAGAGCCAAGAGTCCAAGAATGAATTGAGAAGAAAGAAGCTTTGCTTAACATGTAGAGATCCATGGTTACCGGGACATAGGTGCCTCGGAAAGGGGCAAGTACACTACATAGAAGTGGCATCGGATGATGAAGGAGAGGAAAAAGAAGAGGAAGAAGTGGCAACAAATTCTGAACCAGGAAAAGAAGATGCACCAAAATTTGATCTGGGAGAGAGCAACACCCTTGCAACACTTTCCGGTGCTCCTAGGTACCACCCATTCAAGGTAAAAGGTCTCCTCCATGGGCAAAAGGTAATTGTCTTAATTGATAGTGGGGCTACCCACAATTTCATTGATGAGGGGTTAGTGTCCAAGATGAAACTAAAGGTATAAGAGTTCAAGGGTTTTAATGTCATAGTTGCTGATGGGTTTTCTATTCCTTGCACTAAGAAAGTATCACAGCTCAACATCACCCTAGGAGGACATAAGATCCAAGATGATTTTAATGTGATTGGGATTGGAGAAACCGATTTGGTGCTTTGGGGTACAATGGTTCCACTCTTTGGGAGAGTTCTCTCAAAACTAGCTAAGCATGGAATTAAAATTCAAGGCCAATAATAGGGAAATTGTTTTGCAAACGCCGAGAGGAGGGTCTCCTCAAGTTGTAATAGCAAAGAGCATGCAACGAGCTATGAAAAGAGGGCAGGTCTTTTGGGCTGTACATTGTGTAGTAAGATCCACTTTGCCCACGGAAGGTAAGCAAAATGTTCGGGATGATCTTCAGCTCATATTGGATAAGCATGCTCGGGTATTTGATGATTTGCCACATGGGCTGCCGCCACATGAGGGTTCCAACATGTGTTAGAATTGGAAGAAGGTCCCAAACCAGTAATTTCTTCTCCTTACCGACACCCAAAAGCATATAAGGAAGATATTGAGAAAACCATCCGGGAGTTGTTGGATATGGGATTTATTAGACTAAGTTCTAGCCCCTTTGCCTCTACGGTAGTTCTTGTTAAGAAGAAGGATGGGACTCTAAGAATGTGTATTGATTACCGGATGCTAAATAAGAAAACCATCAAGAACTGGTACCCCATTCCACGGATAGATGAATTAATTGATGAGCTACATGGAGCGGTCTTCTTTTCAAAGATTGATTTGAGATCCGGCTATCACCAAATCTGGATAAGAGAGGAAGATGTGTGCAAGACAGCCTTTAGATGCCACTATGGACACTTTGAGTTTCTTGTCATGCCATTTGGCTTGACCAATGCACCAACAACCTTCCAATCATGCATGAACCACATATTTGGTGAGTACTTCAGAAAATTTTGTGCTTGTTTTCTTTGATGATATTTTGATCTACAACAAAACATGGGAGGAGCACCTCCAACATCTTGATATAGTATTGGGAGTTTTAGAACAACAATCTTTATTTGCAAAGAAATCCAAGTGTGAATTTGGATTGAATGAAATTTTGTACCTTGGGTATATCATCAATTCTCAAGGAGTGCATGTGGATCAGCAAAAGATACAAGCAATACATGATTGGCCTCCACCCACCTCCATTTCACAACTTAGAGGGTTCCTTGGGTTATGCAGTTATTATAGAAGGTTTGTGAAGGGTTTTTCTCAGCTTGCAGCCCCTCTAACTGATTTAACTAAAAGAGGTGCATTCAGCTGGTCACTTTCAGCTCAAAGGACATTTGATAAACTCAAGGAAGTCATGTGCTCATGCCAAGTACTAGCTGTACCTGATTTTTCTCTCCCATTTGTAGTGGAATGTGATGCTTCCGGTGAAGGAATAGGGGCTGTTTTAATGCAAACCCAACGTCCTATTGCATTTGAAAGTAGGAAACTCAAGAAGCATGAGCTGAATCTTCACATTTATGATAAGGAAATGCTGGCCATTATGCATGCTTTGGCCAAATTCTGGCAATATCTTGTTTGTGGTAAGTTTGTGGTGAAGACCGATCATAATAGTTTAAGGTTCTTCCTTCAACAAAAGAATCTAAATGAAAGGCAACAAAGATGGGTTCAGCAAGATACAAGCCTATGATTTTGACATCGAGTATGTCAAAGGAAAGAAAAATGCAGCAATGGATGCCTTGTCACGAAGACCAACTCCTCATGAGGACCATGGAGGGACACAAGAGGAGAACACACAAGAAGTAGCCAAGACTTTGGAGCATTTGAGTTCACCTTTGCTTGAGGACAAACAATCTTGGGGAGGGGGACTGTCATGTCCCTTTTTGGAGACTAGCCTTTCTTGAAGACCTTGACCCATTCTTCTCCCCGTGGGTCCAAGGAAGGGAGCAAGGGAAGATTCTGATGATGTTTTGATGTTAATTTAGTAGTTTTTATTTTTACCATGTATTACTATTGGGAAGCCTAGCGCTCCAATAGAAGAACTTATTTAATTAGAAAATAAAGTATTTTGAGCATGTAGGCTCCAAATACAAATTAGATTATTAAAAGTACTTTTTGAAGTCGGCCATCATTTGAATTGTAGCACCTCTTATTGTTATAAAAGGAGGTTGCTTGGCCAATTGAGAGGAGGTGGGATTTGATAATTTGGTTGGTGTAAAGCATTTCTCTATCTCTCTCAAGGACGAAAACCCTTGATTGAGGGCTCTCTTGAGGAAGAAACCCCTTTAGGAGAATCTTGTGTGGACAAAACCCCACACTATCTCTTGTTGTAATCTCTCTCTTGTTGCATATATTTAAATTCTGCCCTAGGCGACTTGCTTGGGAGAGTGTTTCGGAGGATATTGTTGGTCTTTGTGTGATCTAATTGCATGGTTGGATTCTCCATAATTTCTAAAGGTGAAATCTATCATTTTATTGATTATTTGGGTGCATATAAGTGTTATTTCAATTATGGAATTATTATTTAATTGCTGCAGTGGAAGGGTTTCATGGTAAATTCAAAATAGCACTTGTGAGCCTCTAAAAATCAGTTTTCTTGCATCTAATGATTGCTGGTATTTTCTTATAATTTCTGAGCATATTTCCCAAGGGTTTGAGTGAATTTCGTGCATAGAAAAGTGTGCTTGAATCTTCTTAAGGGGTCACTACCCTAGGAGGAAAATTGTTGGCAGCTCTTGTGGGTTTTCACAGTCATTGTCAGTCATCTACAACCTTCCCTAAATCTGATTTCAGTCCTTTGTGCTCAGCCTTGGGCTATTTCCGGAGGATCCCCAAAAAGGGACATTACAAAGTAGCCTAGAGTCGTGTTGTTTCATAACATTGTGTGGTCTATGATAGTTCTTAATTGAACTACCTAACCATTGAAGAATTGCATGTTTGTAGGGATTTCTTTGATATGTATTTTCTCCAAAGTCGTTTGGGAGATATAGCCCTTAGAAAGCCTTGATTAGAAAGGAAGCTTAATATTAAGAAATGGACCTTTTAAACTCAACCCTAACCAATTATATGTTGTTACAATTCCTACGGGTTCCCCTTAGTATGAGAATCGGGACATAGATAGGGAATTATTAAAGTTACTAAAGATCATGACCTTGCTTTTAGTAGGGTAAACAACTCATTGCCGAAGTTTAGAAAATCAAATGAGATAATTAAAGTCTCTTTGTAAGATTACATCATTGAAAAAAACAAGTTATGACAATGAAGACATACTGTAGGATATAACCATCCTCGGCATGAGTTCTTTGTCAAATAAAATCTCCAAGCCCTTGAATGTAGATCCCAACGAGTGTCGGTGAGATAGGGCACTCCTATTTGAGTACATCCTCTACAGCATTACATATGCTTAAGCATTAGCTGGACTGCATCCTCTACAATATAATTAATAATGTTAAGGAAAGACATGGGATGAAAAGAGAAGCATGATTTCATCTCAACTAACTTTTAATGTTTAAACCATGTGCAGTACAAGCCATCACTATTAAAATCATAGTTACCTAACTCTTTGAGACGTGGGGACAGGGTTTCTAGGATGACAATTTTATTCAAATTTTGGGGATGGTAGGGGACGATTATTAAAATAATATATAGAAATTAATATACATATATTTTAACTTTATTCAATGAAATTTAGGGATTTAAGCTGTATTTAATGTATTTTAGGTATTATAATTCAATGTTTTTGGTAAAAAGTACAACTTTTTAAAAGTAAAAGCATTAGAATTTTTTTGAATGATTTAAAAGAATAGGGACGCCCCTCCAAGTCCCCAATTCCCAAAATGTTCGGTATGTCTAGGATGCCACCAAAATCTAGGGGCGAGTCCCCGCGTAACATTGATTAAAATTTCACGATTGAAGAATTCTGAATGTCGAGTATATGAAGATATTTTTACTTCTTTCCAGATCGTAAGATACGAAATTGGAGCTTATTGGACGAACCAAGGCCCCGAGGTAATCACTAGAGAAATACCCCATTTAGATGCTCACTTACTCCGTCATTTGGACGAAAACGGCCTTGTAATGATAGGATCTTGGATAGAAACAGGTGATGTTTTAGTGGGCAAATTAACACTTGAAGCAGAAGAAGACTCACTATTAAATACTCCAGAAGGAAGATTATTACAAGTTCTATTTTGATTACAATAAATATAAGTGCTTAATTATCAGTGTTCCATGTGGATTGGGGATGGGGGACGAGGTTTTGGGGATGGCAAAACATTTCTTGGATTTTGGAGATGGGTATTAAAATAATGGATAAAAATTAATATTTAAATCTTAAAAATACAAATTAAAAATATAAAATTAATGTAAACGAACTAAAATAAGATGAAATTAAAAACAATAAATCACTAAATAAAACTATTGATCCTATAATCCTTTTGTTAATCCAAAATTGTGAACTAGAAATTATGATTTGCGTCACTCAATTAAAAACAATGTCAAACTCGGACCGCCAGGGAGGCATCCGTCTGGAACATTCATATTTACACATCAATCATCTACCTAAATAAGCCGGGAATCATTCATATGTTGATATTTTCTTAGATGTAAGGATGGTTAACTAGGCTTTGACTATGATAGTGGTTGAGAGTAGTCATGTCTCTCTCTCTTCAAGTTTCTATCAATTTCATACATCTTTTTGCAGTTCCTCCTTTGCAACGCCCATTCAGGTAGCATCAACAGTTACTGTGCACACGGAGGCAAGCTCATTGGGCTTTTACTGTTCATAGACGGGAAGGAACTTTAGTGATGGACACACCTGGTTCTGCCCATGATGTGGAAAATTCCCTGGGTCAGCAGGATTGTGTGCAAATAAGAACGCTGCATAAGCATGCGTTAGGGATGACTAACTGTGGTGACATCTCAGCTTCCCTAGTGGCCGGGATAGTAACCCGGACAAATGTAAGAAACTATTGATCCTATAATCCTTTTGTTACTCCAAAATGTGAACTATAAATTATGATTTGCATTACTCAAAATTACAAAGAACAATGTCAAGCTCAGACACCCAGGGATGCATCCCTCTGGAACATTCATATTTACACATCAATCATTTACCTAAATAAGCCGGGAATCATCCATATGTTGATATTTTCTCAGATGTAAGGATGGTTAACTAGGGTTTGACTATGATAGTGGTTGAGAGTAGTCATGTCTCTCTCCCTTCAAGTTTCTATCAATTTCATACATCTTTTTGCAGTTCCTCCTTTGCAATGCCCATTCAGGTAGCATCAACAGTTACTGTGCACACGGAGGCAAGCTCATTGGGCTTTTACTGTTCATAGACGGGAAGGAACTTTAGTGATGGACACACCCGGTTCTGCCTGCAATGTGGAAAATTCCTTGGGTCAGCAGGGTTGCATGCGAATAAGAATGCTGCATAAGCATACATTAGGGATGAAAAAACTGTGGCAACATCTCAGCTTCCCTAGTGGCTGGGGTACTGACCTGGACAAAAGTAGAAACATGATGAACAGATATAAGAAACATGATGCATTTGTTTAATCCTCGAACCTCACAGCTCATAATAAAAAAACCACACTGATGAAATGCACGAATCATATTTAGCCTCCACATACTGTCATTTTCTTCCTTCTCCGGAATTAAAGCACATTATTTTAGAACATTGAAAATTATTGTGTTTCTATATCTACTGCTTATATCAAAGAATAACATCACATATTCCTATTTTCATGATCTGGGTCCTTGGATGCATTGGAGGAAAACATACTGAATGTGGATGCAATGTGTTAAAGCATGCAAGAATCGAACAAGTAAATAAACAGGGAGTATTGCGTGCTTTGTGAAACTATTGAATTAGAATGTGTAGAAACAAGCACAAGTAGACATAATGTAAGAAGGCGATTTCTTTAGACTGAAATAATTCAGACTAAAGATATATCTGGAAATATCTAACGAAGTATGAGCTGAGCAATCAAAAAAGGGGGATGGTTGAGAAGTTGAAATGTTACAAGATTTGAGAACTTAAATTGACAGGTCACTGCACAGACACAGGCTTTGAGCATGTTCTAGTGCAAGCCGGAAGTTTGCTGCAGAGATGGTTTACTGTCGTCCTGTTTCTTTCTCACAAATTTGTTTCACATTCATTGAGATGTGTGTTTTGCATGGGTCTCAAGTCTGTTTGAGCCATCATTTATTTTGTTTCATACTTATTTCCAACTTTTGATGTTTGATTTTTACTATTGCTGATTGCTTTAGCATTATTGATCCTCAATATTGTATTACTGCTGTCCTATAACCTTTTCTCCTACTTGGTTTTTAAATAGAATTTGTATAGATTGCAATATCCTACATTCATTTGAGTGTCTTGATGATCTTATGCTATCATTTATCTCTTTAAATTGGATTTAAGAGCTTGCCATTTGTTCTTAGGTTTCTGAACAGGAATTAGCAAAGCTACATTGTGGTTTTAATTCTTAATCGCAATAAATGCAAATCACACTTAATTGAATTGCAGTTTATCTTGGACAATGTGAATACGCAAAACTTCTGTCTTTTTAACTGCAAATATTTTAAAGCAGCTTTTGACTTTTAGCTAACATAAATGTGACATCTAATACATAAACTGACTATGTTATATGGTGCAGTCTTACTGAACAACTTGAATCAATCCAACCATCCTTCGATGACCAAAACATGTCGACTTTAAGGGTCTTTCTTGATTCCAAAAAGGTAAATTATAATGTGCACAAATCTCCAATTTTATTTAGTTTCATTTGACTTGTAAAGTGACTATAGATATTAAATTGATTATGTTATAATCTAGACAGATCTGGATACGGGTGCAGAAGTGCGGATACGGATGCAGTGCAGGTACGCCGATACGGCAAATTTTAAAAATCTTGGGTACGGTACGCTTTTGGGTACGTTTATATATATATATATTTATATATACATGTATATAAATATATAAATATGTATATAAATTATAAATTTAAAGAAGCATTTGCATACTTATTGAAATTTAATTCTCATACATTGCATACTTATTGAAATTTATTATTTCTCTATCACAGTTATTTATCTTAGTGACTGTGATAAGATTCAAGGAGTTTTGATTGTTCATGGCGACCTTCCTTGATCCACTCAAAGCACGATAGTATTGTCGACATATTTCTCGAAACATCATAACTAAGCGGGAAAAATATGGATCCAAGTCGGAGGTGGGACGATTAGTCCAAGCACGGGAGAATACTCGCTGAGTTTTGGAAAGCTATCCAGTATTTTTAATTACTAATCTGTCTACAGGCGATCAAAGCTCATGATTCTTTTAGAAGATTGCAAGAAGTTGCTTGGTCCAAAAAGGTGCAAAAATGGATTTTATTAAAATAAGAAAAATAATGCCATCAATGCGTAGAGCTCAAGAAAATATACACTTTTAGAGAAAACGACACTTGAAACGGAGTCACAGAATGAAAGTTATGGCACATGCAAGTTTTTGCTACTACATCTTCCCGGACCCTTTCCAAAAATGGCAAATTTTTTTCTATACTTGCGATTTTTCCACCAAAAATCCAAAAAAGGAAAGAATTGCCAAAAAAGGAAAGAAACAGTCTTTGGCATGTTTTTTTGGATGGGTACGCTTGAAATGTACCCACGAGGGGAGGTGCACGAGTGCAGTGCAGATGCAAAACCGTGCCTGCATCCAGACGCCGGATTCCTGTCCCCTGTGGGCAATGCTTCCAAGCGTACCCACAACAGACCGTACCCGTGCACTGCAAGTACTGCGTTTCGAGCTGTGCGGGGGGCCTTAGGCGTTTCCAGACGCATCTAGGTTATAATCAATCTATTATGTATTCTTTACTATGACGAAAAGGTTTATAAATCCATGTTCCATTTGTTATTACTTATAAGCTAAGTCACAAGGTTCGAGTTCGCGTTCATGTTCGACGAGGATAAAGTTCGGTTCAAGTTCGCCAAGGGATAAAGTTCGAGGAAAAAAACGACTTTGAGTTCGAACTTTTTTTTTTGGAACAAAATGCATAAATATGTCAAGAGGACGGAGTGGAGAGAGCTTTATATCCACTACTTTCAGTCAATATATATATATATATATATATAAACATTTGTAAAATAATGCAAAATCGCGTCAAAAACTTCCCATGTAAAAGTAATGGATAAAGTTCGAGTTCATGTTCAACAAGAATAAAGTTCGGCGAAATTCAAACTTTTTCGATAAAATTTGCCGAACCTTGTGACATAGCTTATAAGAATAAAATGGTGTATAAGTTTATTCTATGAGACCAGTGCTAATGTAATTGGTTATATAATAAATAAAATGGCGAAATTTAATCCCTTTGTGAATTTAATATAGCTGTTTTATATCATGTGAATTATTCACCTCTGTTTTCATGTGTTTTACATGTAGAGTAAAGATCGACAACTTTTAAGTTGCATCGCGTAAGTTTCTAGGGTTTTTTGTTGTATATGTGGAAACAAAATACTTTTATACATAAAATGTGAAAATTAATGTGGAATTTAAAATAATTAGCTTAAAAACTGAATGCTACAAAACAAGCGATATCGGCAATCCCATAATCTATGATGTCTGCGTGGATCCATTCTTGGCAAACTATTTTAGTTGACTTCCATAAGTGGGAGACTATAGCTCAAAAACCAAAGTCAACATGTATGCGAGAATATCCTTTTTTTTAAATTTCTCAAATTGTTAGAGTGAACAAAGTAATGAATCGGGAACCTTTCATCAATCCAAGGATTAGCTATTCACGACCCACAATATTTTTGGTATATATATATATTAAAAAAAAACAGCCAAATTTTATATTAGATGGTAATCAAATTTACATATTTGGCTATGCCAAGCCTGAAAACTATTAGTCCAAGCAGTGGCATTATACAAAAGTAAAGCAGTGGCAATCATCATAGTGAAGAATCAAGTGATATCTTCTTGTAGCTGGTTAGACCACCATGTAGGAGGCAAGCCATAGCACAAGATATCCCTATTATCAAGAGCCCAATTAGCCAAACCGTCAGCAATTTTATTTCTATCCCAAGGAATATGTATGAATTGCACTTCTTGAAAATTCTCCTGCAAATTTTTAATCTTCCAGACCTCTTTAGCAATTCGCCAATTTGGAGGAGGATTGGCTCTTCTATCAGTTAATACCTTGATAACAGTTTAAGAGTCTGAACAAATTTGAATTTTTGACCAGCCTCTCTTTATAGCTTCTTGCATACCTTTATAGACTGCTTTCATCTCCGCAATATTATTGGTAGTAACACCTAGATTTTCAGCAAAAAGAATTGCACTTCACCCTCTTGGTTTCTACCAACACCTCCCATAGCAGCCTTACCCGGATTGCCTCTGGAAGCACCATCATCGTTTAATTGTCCATACCCGAAGGAGGGGCCTAAGCTTGACTAACTTTCATTCTTTCCTTGTTAATATGAAAGCGGGGTAAAGTGGCTTCACTTGGCTCAAGAGAAAGCTGATTACATATATGTTTCCATTCCATTGATAGGGTGTTGGGTATAGGTATCTTATGTTTGAGAGTTTCAACTATATTGATTTTGTTTTTCCCAAACATAAGAGCCATCTTTGCTGCTGTGATGAAAAAATTCTATTGTTTCTTTCTTTCCAGATATTCCAAAGAAGAAGAGATATCCCACTCCACAGTACGGAAGAAGCTTTTGTCCTGTAGGAAGCAACCTCTGCCATTCTTTGATAACCTGTTCAAGGGAGTCAAAATTATTCCATCTGAAATTGAAGAGGGTCATGCAAATTGTCGCCAAATATGAATGACCCAAGGGCACAGGAAAAAAAATGAGTAGAAGTTTCCACATCCTGTAAGCATAGAGCACATTTGAAAGGTCCATAAAATCCTTTCTTGATAAGTTGATCTCCTGTTAAAACCCTTCTATGAATAAGGAGCCAGACAAAAAAACTAACTTTAGGCCACATACCCGAGTGCCATAAGTTCTTAAAGAGAAACTAAAGAGGATGAGGATTATCTATCACCAAAGAGACATAACCTTGTAGATCTGATAGAAGAGTTAGACGGGTCTTGCCCCCATCCCAATTTTTTAGGGAGTGGGGATGAGGAAAGATGGCGAGTATTCAAAACATTTTGTAGCAAAATCTGATCTTCATGTTGTATAACAATCGGCCATTCAGAGATTGGAATCCATTCTTTTCCACTTTCCCATTGATGGGTAGACAGTCTCCCATAGTGGGCTACCTTTCTCCACCCAATATCTTGCATTTGCTTCATTATAGGGTTGAGCCGAGATATTGGGAAATGTAACATTCCCATTTTAAGACTTTTTTTTTTAATAATGTTCTTTGTTCTAAATAATCATAATTTAGAACACACATTCCAATTTTTGAATAATGTTCTCTGTTCTAAATAATCATAATATAGAACACACATTCCATGCCATTCAATCTCATAACAGATAACCATATGCAGCTGTAATGACTCGGTGAACTACCGATCTCTCATTTCATGACTCGGCGAATCACCGATCTCTCATGTTAACTCAATGTCTTGTATACTAAGTATACTTGGTTCTCTTACCCTTTTTGGGTATTGAAGTGTTTTGTTTAAGAGGCCTATCTGAATATTTGTTACCAATATTCATCTAAATCCTACATCTTAAACTAGGTGACATAGGACAACGCAACCAGCAGCTTGCGATACTTTGGCCAAAGATTTTCACATGTTGTGCATGTTCATATTCCTAGACGGCATACTCATCAAACGGAATACGTCCTTCACCCCACTTCATCTGTTATCTAGAATGGTCTTCACTGACTCCTGTCAGTCCACTTTGTCCAAGGTTTAACCCTAACCCAGGTTAGCAACATAGATTGGTATAGAGAACCACTCGTGGTGACTAAGGGTACATAGACATACTCAATCGACCCAAGTCGATTGCATGTGTCTAGTTACCTAAGTCGTCGTGAGTTACCCCTATACAAAAGCATGCTCCTAAACGAACCTAGAGTATAACCAAGGTCAAGTCTGAGTTTATGTAAATCTAGATGATCCAATTCGGAAGGGTGTTGCGACATGTCAGCTGCAACATTGTGCCCTCATGAAGACCCAAGTCTTCATGATGGCACGGTACTGCAGTTGGCGTGTACCAACATCCTACGGAATCATCTCATCTGGATGTACATATCTAGATAAGAAGTTAACTACTTATCTTCTCAATTAAGATTTAATTTTAGTAACCTTGTTGAATCCTTGATTTCTTTAATCATTAAGGTTGCTATAGACAAATGATTTAGCAAATTCCATGCGAGATAAATCTGCATCCAAACCTCTTTCCCGAAGGTTTGTGTTTCATTCCTTAGTATCTTATTTTAAGATTCAGACTTACAAACAAAATCAGCATACCAACAATAAGATTAACTTACTTAGCTTAACCAAGTTTAAGCATGATTGAATTCAAATTCAGATTCCTTTATAATAGACTTCATTAAGATGAAGTCTATTTATTGTATATGTATTTATTCTTTTTCAGTTACCTTATTCTGATTTTGATTTAATAAGAGGAAGCATACTTCCCTCCTTCCAAATATCATTTGGGTATGATTCCCAAAAAGGTCTTAATGGATTGCTTAACCTTGCAGAATATTGCCTTTTCTTATAACTATATTAGTTAGGGATTCATTGCAAGCTACTACATTGTACAAGATAGCATAATGAGTTTGTACTTTCATAATCATCATTTAATGTCTATAATGACTTAGTTAAATGATCAACAATGAATGCCAACTTGATAAGTTGCATTTAATTAGGAATAGAATATCAATTCCCAATTCACCTATTCATCTTAAGTTCAACTGAAAAGTTCAAAACAAACATGATCATGAGATAATAAGGATAAGTTTACAAATTCACTTTCAGAATGCCCCAAGAGAATGACACATCAAGTACAAATAACACTCAATCCTTTTTCCATTCATCAAAGTAAAATACACATTTTACAAATCTAATCCTTCCAGACATCTTTCATGCCAATCAGCATTAATAAACTCAAGTAAGAAATACAACTTTTCCCTTTTTCAATTACATTTCAATAAGAATCATAGTTCCTCATAAAAGATCCAGCCCTTAGGTAAACATAAGAAGCATCATAAAAGAACTTGTCTTCTTTTCTCACTTATGAAGTCCATCTGCAAAAATTGCTAGCACGGGTCAATTCATTGAACTGAGCATGATAAGCACTAAGCATTAAAATGATGTGCTTTCAACTAACTATTTCATAAAAAGAACTCTGCTTTTATGAAACAATAAGGCAATTCAGATAGATACCTCATAAAGAAATAAGGATCATAAAAGGAAGAACAGTGAGCAACCACATTACATTAAGTAAAGATCATGATCAAATCAGCACTCTTCAATCAATGATTTTATAAGAAAATTACATCAGATAAGTAATATTTCATCTAAATTACTTATCTCATTCTTACTATAGTTATCTATAGTTCATTTTTGATTCATGTAACTAGATCAAAGAAAGATACTAACTCTAATAGTCTCAAAATAGAATTATTTTAAAGAAGCAATGAATCACAATACGTAGCTTTAACATAATTCTTCATATAATACCAAAGACCAAATTCTTTCAATCTTAAGGATAGAATTTAGGATGAACCAACAATATCCTAAAGCAAGAGTTCCCTTCTTTCCAGTACTAACCCAATTTCAAATCCAGTTTCAATTATCGGTTCAAGGAGAAGAAGTGTAGGTTTTCCCTCTAATTACCCACTCAGCTTCAAACAAGAGTATTACCAATGAGAGAAAAGCGAATAGATGTAAAAGGAAACAACTTAAGTCTTCCTTCAGAGTTCAACGAAAACAACATTGTATTCTACAACACAGAAGGGAACAAAATATAATTTCCTTTAAATTTCAAAGAATGCAACAATGAATACCTTAACTCAAAAAAGAGAGAGAAGGGAGCCAATCAACAAGGATGAGAGAAGATCTCAATATTCTTTCCCAAGAAAAGAAATACATATCAGAATAAAAGAACTGATACAGACTTGATCAAACGATCTTTTAGCTTCTTACCAAACATTGAAGACATGGAACTAATCTGGGTTGACATATACGAATGCAACATGCAAGTTGGATACCAAAGATAAGGTCCATTCAACGTATAATAAGAACAGTTACAACAATACATTAGCTACGTTTAGAGAGAGAGATTCAAATAAATTCAATTAGCAACATTACATGAAGCACAACAACAACTGAACATTATAATTCATCTCACGTTAATAGCTTCAAACACTACAAGTATAACTTAATCATCCTTTGCAGAATACGAATACAAGATTACAGTCAAGTCGACACGTATTCTCAACTTCACAAGGATGAATGAATCAATCTACAAGTAAGAAAGGAAAGGACTCCACTCAGATTAGAACACAATGAAGAGCAACAAAGTGACATAATACCAAGTCAGATGCTCAAAATAAAACTCAAAGAAGAGTAGCAAAACCGGAACTGTCCCATTCCATTTCCTTAAAGTAATGCTACTTGTTAGATTACTTCATGGAGAATTCGTTCTGATACTCCTACTAGGTTAGACACTAACAAATCTTCCCACTACTTACAGGTATAAGCAACAAAATCGAAATCATGCAAGTTCAAGCAGAAGCTAAGTTGTATAAACAAAATTTCCAAACCAGAAAGAACCAATACTCGAATCATCTTCCTTCATAGCAGAGACTTCTATTGTCCAACTTTAGAATAGTCTAACAGAGGTTCACAACTCAAACCGTATAAACTCTGAAGAAATAAACTCATTTTCTGTTATTTTCAAGCAAGTTTAAATCCACAAAAACATTGAATCCAAACAACTATTTCAGCATATCTCAATAGAAATAACTAGATTCGAAGCAACTCACATTTCAGCAGAAGACAATGCATTTCGTACCTCCTTCCAACAAATGAAAAACAAACCCATATAAAATCTTTATCAAACAATGTTTTCCCTAATCCGTTTTGCACAGTAATAAAAGTTCTCACAAATTTATCAACATTCCGGTTCCAATAAAATTTTAGCACGATTCACTCATATATTTAACAAGGAACCAACCCAAGTCCCATTTTATCAAACAACAAATCTCAACAAAAATACAGTGAACAATTCAAATATGAATGCAAAATAAACATCACAAACAAAAACCCATTTGTTTCCAAGAGCAGAGTTCTTTTAATGAAGACGTTTAGTAAAAAGCAGAACAACTTAATGAGAAGAGCCTATCATGCCTGATAGAGCTTCTTTTTGATTTGCAGAAGATTTCCAGCCGAGCCTCCACAACCTCCTTTTTCCAAACAACGTCAACAACCAAATCTTCCTGCTTCCTTTATACTTCCACAAGTTCAAAAATAGCTCAAAGGTGCCAAAGATCACAAAGGATCAAAAATAGAATTGCTGGTTCAAAATCCGAACCCTCATGCAGAGCGAAAAACCAAAAAGAACAAATGACCAACAACTTCCCCAAAATCTGCATACATATTCTCCTAGGAGGATTCCTCACCATGCCCAAGGTCATTAATGCACGAGTAATAAAAGTTCTCACAAATTTATCAACATTCCGGTTCCAATAAAATTTTAGCACGATTCACTCGTATATTTAACAAGGAACCAACCCAAGTCCCGTTTTTATCAAACAACAAATCTCAACAGAAAAATACAGTGAACAATTCAAACATGAATGCAAAATAAACATCACAAACAAAAACCCATTTGTTTCCAAGAGCAGAGTTCTTTTAATGAAGACGTTTAGTAAAAAGCAGAACAACTTAATGAGAAGAGCCTATCATGCCTGATAGAGCTTCTTTTGATTTGTAGAAGATTTCCAGCCGAGCCTCCACAATCTCCTTTTTCCAAACAACGTCAACAACCAAATCTTCCCTTCCTTTATACTTCCACAGGTTCAGAAATAGCTCAAAGGTGCCAAAGATCACAAAGGATCAAAAATAGAATTGCTGGTTCGAAGAACCAGAACCCTCATGCAGAGCGAAAAACCAAAAGAACAAATGACCAAACAACTTCCCCCAAAATCTGCCTACATATTCTCCTAGGAGGTTTCCTCACCATGCCCAAGGTCATTAATGCAATGAATGCCACTTTCCCTCCTCTTTCCCTACGCCACCGCCCTTTTCAAATTTGGCGAGCTTTATTTCAAAAATTTGCATGTATTTTATATTTAGCAATGATGCCAACTAGGCATCCCACTATCTCTCCATGCCTCCGCCAAACTTGGCAGGTTTAAAGATGTAATAATAGAAATTAATTCCCATAAATACCTTAGAAACCATTGCCACCAACTCCCCACTTGCCATGTAACCCTTAGGTTCCCCTTTCTTCGCTTAGTAATAGTTTAGGTTAGATTAATATTAGGTTAGGATTCCACCTTAGTTCTTAGGTCATTAGTATTTTCCTTAGGTTAGTTCAAAACTCCATAACCATAAAGTATACTATCTTAGGTTAGGTTATAACCCTTAGATTAGAATCCATATAGGATAGGACATTACAACTTAGGTTAAGGCATCAACCTTAGTAGTTTAGTAATAGGTCCCAGATAGGTCTTAGTTACCATAGGTTAAAATCAACATAGTACGGAACATTTCGATTAAGGCTAAGGTACTTGCCTTAATAGCCCATTAACAAACCCTTAATTCTCTCACGCTATTCAGTGTTCTAAATTATTTATTCAAAGAGGTCCAAGTTCAGCATTTACAACATGATGCAAGGTAAGGACACCTGAAACCGGGTTCCTCGTAATCATAGCCAAAACAAGACTTAGTTCCTCATTACCTTTTCATTTCAGAATGTCAGTTTATCAAGATGATAATAAAGAAGAACTGAAGCATACCTTGGATCAATGGAATTGATTCAAGGTGTTGTTATTATCATAAGATAAGTATGAAAACAATAGTACAAATTCACAACTTACGATCACAAAGCAGAGTGACTTCATTTCCAAGTAAACAGAATTACAACAAGTATGAATCTTTGTACAGTAATAACTTATCCATTGCAAACATGATTTCCAAAGTCAAAAGAATACACCTTCCTAAGACAAATCACATGTCAACATTTGCAATGTCAAAAGTGGAAGTCATCATAGTAATAGTCATGCCAAAGACGTTACATGAAATAAGAGGGGCTGTCCATCCCATGAATCAGTCCAGAAATTGGCTAATTGCCCATTATTAACTATCCAGAAAAACTGCTTTTTAATAATGTCCTGTCCCATTTTAATAACCTTTAAGATAGGAGAGCCTTTAGTAGGAAGGGTTGACCGAATGATTTCTTTCGGAGGGTCATTGCCAAGATACTTGGCTGTAATGGTAGAAGCTCAAAGGTCATTAGGATAGACAAGCAACTTCAAATAAAATTTTGCAGCTAAGGCTTGCATCTGGCTAGGCGAAGATCTAAATCCCAAACCACCTTCTTTTTTTGGCCGGCAAAGAGTTTTCCATTTAACTAATGACCATTTCCTCTTATCCTGGACTCCACTCCATAAGAATTTTTGGCAGATAGAGTCCACTTGTTTCAACGTATTTCCAGAATATATAACACAGAGGCAACATATATGGGCATAGCTTGGAGAACCGATTTGACCAATGTCATCCTTCCTCCTGAAGATAGCCATCTGTTAGTCCATTTTTGTAGTTTTAATTCATACTTGTGGATTAACCAATGCAGATTTTAACTTCTGAGACGCTAAAGGAACACCCAAGTATTGTAAAGGAAGCACTCCCTTCTTGAAATGAAAAATATTTAGAATTTGCTCCTCTTGTTGTCTAGAACAATGAAAGAAGAAAATGCTGGATTTTCCTTGATTGATCAGCTGACCAGTGGCTTGTGAAAAGGTATGAAGAACTTTATGGAGTTGTTTTGCTTCCATAGAAGTAGCTTTTCCAAGCAACGTGGAATCATCAACAAACTGGAGATGGGAAATAGGAAGAATGTTTTTAGCCAACTGAATACCATGAATTTTCCTTTCCTGACAAGCTTTCTTTGCAAGTCTCCCCATGCATTCTGCCAAGATAATGAATAAAAAAGGTGATAGGGGATCTCCTTGTCGAATGCCTCTGGAGGCTCCAAAAAATTCTGAAGGAGAGCCATTGAGTAAAACATCGAAGGAGACATAAGAGATGTAGGCATTTAACCACTGAATCCATTCCATAGAAAATCCGAATTGGGCCAAGACTCTGCATAGAAAACCCCAATCAACCCTATCATAGGCTTTAGATAAATCCAGTCTAATAAACATTGCGGATTTTTTGAATGTCCATAGAGTGCAAAATTTCCTGTGCTAATACAATTTCATCATGAATATGACGACCTGACACAAAACCACCTTGTTCAGGGAGATAATCTTGTGCAGAAGAGGTTTTAGTCGTTCCGCTATAGCCTTAGTAATTATTTTGTACAGGACATTACATAAAGCTATAGGATGGTACCCTGAAATATCCTCCACCTCATTATTTTTCAGAATAAGAGCAATGAAAGTTTTATTTATTTGCTTAAGCATAGTTTTGGCTATTCTTACCTCCTCAACCACATGTAGAAGGTCCCTTTTGATGATATCCCAAAATGTCTGGAAGAACTCAATAGGGAAGCCATTCGGTCCAAGAGTTTTTCCTTTTTTCATTTTGAAAACAATACCTTGGAGTTCTTCCGTAATGGGTTGCATCAACCTTTCATTATCTTGTTGAGAAATACGTGTAGGAAGTATGTTAGAAGTTGCTTTATTATGAGTCCAGGTCTAGAGGTTGAGAAGTAAACAATTGCTGAAAATACTGTGGAGCCATCTGCTTCATCCCCTGAAGCAAATACACTCTAGACCCATCCCCTTTGGAAAGGGAGTGGATATAATTATGAGCTCTCCTAGCTTGCACAAATTTATGGAAGAAAGCTGAGTTTTTATCCCCTTCCTTTAACCATTGTATCCTGGATTTTTGCTTCCACATAATTTCCTCCCTGGTATCCCATTCTTGTAATTTTGCTTTCAGAAGACATTCTTTTTTGAAGAGATCTATAGAATAACCTGATTGTCGATGACTAACATTTATTTCTTTCAGCTGTTCCAAAATTTTTGTTTTCCTCTCTTGAATATCTCCAAACTCATTCTAGTTCCATTCTTTTAGTTTAGATTTTAAGTATGATAATCTTTTAACAAACATGAACATTTGAGTTCCATACCTGGGCTTTCCTTCCAACCACCATTGCTTGAACAAGTTTATCAATATCCTTATGACGCAACCACATAAGCTGAAATCTAAAAGGAGCTTTGCATGGTAAGGTTCTACCTATTTCCAAACATACCGGCCAATGGTCCGAGCCACTATTATTAAGAATCATTGTCCTAGGGGTATAATCCTTAGCCCACCAATCTTTTGATAGCAGAAATTGATCCAATCTCTCCAAGATACAATCCTGACCCTGCCTTCTATTAGACCATGTCATTATTCCATTAGCAGTAGGCACATCCACTAGTTGATGAGTGTGAATGAAATGAGTCATGACATTCGAACTAGCATAAATATGGGGAATACCTCCATGTTTCTCTTGGATATTTAATATAGTATTAAAACCTCGCCTAATATGATTGGTAATTGAGGGAAGGAATGGATAATAGAAGTCATAGCTTGCCCTTGTCTTTTTCTTCTAGAGTTGAAGGAGCATAAACATTAATAAATATAAACTCCTGGTCAACTCTTTTGGAATAGACATGTAAACATAATATACCCTTACTCGCACATGAATTTTGGTGTCACCCAGATTTCATCATGAAATCTGTGACTACCCTATTCAAAAAAAATTCGTACTTTTAAAATAATGGGTCGTTTTGTGTTTTTATTGCCTGAAAGTTCTTGTATTGTGTCAGGATATTCCCAAAGAGCCATATGAGCCTTTTTCGCCAAATACCCAGATGCCCAAAATTGTTATATTATGTCATTGGGATTTGTCTGCGGGAAATTTGTATTTAATTATTTTCAGCTCCGTATGAGGCTATTTGCCTTCCGTTTTAACTCTGTTATGATCGAACATATCATTATTCTCTTGTACTAGAAGGATTTTAACTAGGAATAAGTTTTGGGCTTTATTTGTAACTTTTGGCAATTTTTGTGTTTTTGTGTTGTCCCGTTTTTTTTTACGTGAAATTTCTCTAGAACAATTCCTTTGACGGGTAAGCCCGATTCTTGGCCTGGAGCAACTGGAGAACATATACGCACATTATACCCGGAGGAAGTCACCATCGGAGTCCGGATCACTGGAAAAAAACAAAGTCGTGCACGAAAAAGGCCACTGTGGGGTTGGGCGCATTTTGAAAAATAAAGGATTTAAGGCTGCAGTGGGAAAAATAGAAGCGAAAGAGAGAGGTGGGAATTTTGTACTGCATAGCAGGGTACTTTTTCCCATGATAGAAAATTCACTTAAGTTGCAGTGGGAAAATTAGAGGCGTGAGGGGGCGGGAATTCATTTCTGCCTTGCAGGTAAAAATTCCATGGTGAAATAAAAGAAAAGTGACTTAAGTGAAATCATGGGATTTTATTGCACATGCCATACGGGGTAAATAATCCCATTGTCAAAAGTCAAATCACTTAAGTGGATCATGGGATTTCTGGGGCTGCCTTGCAGGGTAAAAATTCCCATTGCCATGTGTTTTTAAAAATAGAATTCTATTATTCCAAAAAGTGCGACCCACCTTGGGTGAATAATAATGCATTAAATAAATATTTGTTAATATTTATTCACCCAATTTTGGCACCCAAGCTTGTGGAAAAGTCAACAAAGGAAATGGATAAAAGGAATTTAAAAATAGAATTCCAAAATTAAATAAATTTAATTTATTTAATGCAGCCCCTTTTGAGAAGGAAATAATACTTTTTAAAGTATTAATTGATTAAATTAAATTCTATTTTCAGTGGCTATGGTCAAAGCACACTGTGAAGCTTAAGTGAAGTGAAGAGTGGATGATTAAATTGATTAAATTTAATTTAATGGATGACTTCCCTTAAACATGCTATTTTTAAAGAGAAGCATTATTTTTAATTAATTAATTGCCAGGAATAGGAAGGGCAATTATTAATTATAGAATTGTGAGGGTTATATAAGCATGGGCTGCCATATGGGTGAATTATTTAATTCACAGGTAAAGAATTGCAGCCAAGAATAAAAGTGCGCCCCATTTGAAGAAGGATTTTGCTCAGGCAAGGTGGAAACAAGGCTAAAAACTTCCAAATTTGGCGCATGCTTTGAAGGAGGTTGTTCTTTGTCTGCATAATTGTTTGCATAAGTGTTACAGGAATTCATTACAGGTGTTTTACAAAAGAAAATGAGCTTTAATCAATGTCCAATACATTGCATATATCCTCCAAATTTGAAGAAATATCTAGATCTACACCAAAGATTGAAGAATTCCAGGTCAAATAAGAAGAAAAAAATTGTTCGACAAAGATAGACAAAGCTATGGCGAAGAAAAAGATGAAAAAGAAAGAAAAAAAGAATTGTCATGAAAAATTTGTAGATATTGGAGACAAAGAAAGCACAATAGAGTCATGCATCACTTCTAAATTTGCAGATATTGGAGACACGGATCTAGGCTCGGAACCTCTTGCTTTGAATTGATAGACAGATCCAGAGCAGGAAAGACTTCACTCATGCGTGTAGGAAGAACTTCACTCATGCGTACAAATTAGAAGCAATGGAATTATTCGAGCTGCAGCTTTTCCATCCACAAACGATTCTTTAGAGTATGTTATGCGCAGTGCGAGTGCGAGATGCGAGATGCTGATGTAAATCCATATGCAGATCCAGATCTAGATCTCGTAGTTGCAAAAGCTTCCGGCACAAAGGCTTCATCCTCTTGTTTCGAATGCAGCCCGTGAAGAAGTCAGTGCGTGGAAAATTCCTTCCAAGATCTTGTGCAAATGCTCCCATCTTCCAGTTGAAGCCGTCATTGAATTTTCATTCAATTTGAGTGCTTTTAAAATTTTTAATTGCTCATATGCAATTAAAAATAAGGATGATGAGTTATCTACGGAAAACATTGCATTGATGCATGTACTGGAGAAGAACTGCAAAAGCTTCAAGGATAAAAGAGAAGACAAGGCGAAGGCAAGATCCAGCAATTTCCAATTCCAGTCGTTTCCAATTCCACTTGCTTCCGGATGCTCCTAGATCCAGTTTGGTGAGAATCAAAGGCAAAAGAATCAGCTACATGCAGACATGAAAAAGGACAAGACTGCAGCTTTCCTCTTCCTTCTTCTTTCCTTCGACAAAGTAATTGAGCGATCAATTAAATTATACAACTTAAGTGATTGGTTTAAAAGCCATTACTTGAAGAAGTCAACTACTTAGAGATAGGTGGCGGACGTGCAAAATAGAAGGTTCTATTTTCAGTTGCAAATCATACATGTCATGCAAAGAGGAATTCCAGGATGGAGATTGCCAGTTGTTTCTTTCCTCCGACTTCCACATGTGCCAGTTCAACTAAAAGCTTCCAACTTGTAATTGCCCCTCTACATTCTATAAGTAGAGGAAGAACCTTCGGGTTAATGATCAAAATTTGTAAGCAACCTTGTGTTCTAGACTTTGTCTTTGAATCCCTTGAGAGCCACTTGAGCAAAGGAATACAAAGGAGCGGGTTTTCGAGAACTTTGTGTCACGATGTCTTTGTGTTTTTACTTTTAATTTTAGATCTCTTAATAAACTTTGTGTTATTTTAGATCTGGATCTAGAGCTGCCTTTGTTTTAAAATTCTGTGTTTATATCTATTGGATTCTTCTATGTGCATGCAATCAGCTCTGCCATCTACTGATTGGGATGCACATCTTCCCCGTTTCTTCTATATGTTTATGTAATTACCTTCTTCTATAACTTTTCCTTTCTTTAAACAGCTGCTTACTTAACTTGCTGCAAAATTATTCAGTTATGGTTCATGAAATGTGTAATTAAAGTAAAACCCCATTTAGATATTAGCATACTTAAATTGACAAATCTGACACGGAGCCTCACCGGTTAAATGAGGGAGATTTATCTCATGAGTGCCTAGGTTTGATGCTCTATCCAGAAAATCTAGCCAAGAAATTTAATATAGTTATCATTCTAGGATCCCAACAAGAGACCAGGACCACCCAAGCTCCCCGAGAACTTATAGATAGGCGTTTAGTCGTGCAGGCCATATATTGTCATTGCTAGCTTGACGTTCATAAGATCAATGAAGGCTTTGGTTTCTTGAAGGCGACTCCCACAAACCATCGTAGGATGCTCATTATTTATCATTCTTCTAAGTTCTTGAAGTTTTGAGGGCAGAACCCTTCAAGCCCCTTATATTCCAAGTGATCAACTTCATTGGGAAGAGCTATGAAAAAATTGGGATAAATCCCGTATTGTTCCCATATTACTCATATTTTGACCCTCCTAAAGTTTGGTCTGATTGGACTTTCTACCAACCTTTATATTTTTTATTTTTCTCTTGATCCATACCTAAGGAAGACTCCATTTGATTTGCCATATTAGAGCCTCTAACCACAAGGGCCTTATCCATTCCTTCTAACTCTTTTGATGGCGGTGTTCTTGAAATTGCTCGTGGTATTTGTTTTTCCACTGATAGCTTTTAACCAATTTTTCACTTGCAGACTTATTGGGTTGGGCTTGGAATATTACCATCGATTCTGGGTCTCCAATGTCCGGTTGAACTTGAATTTGTTGTTGCTTCTCCATCTGTGTTTCTAGGACTGAGATTCTATGAGTGCATCCACTTCCTCTTCTTGTTGTTCTGTAGGGCATCAAATTTCCTATTATTGATAGTTTTTGCCTTTTCCTTACCAATGTTCTTAGCCATCTGTTTCTTCTTCGAATAATAAAGTCTTCCTTTTTGTTTCTTCCTCTTGTTGTTCAAGCTTTATACTTACAATCTCTAATTAGATGACCATACTCATGGCATAATCGACATCTAAAGGGGATGTTTTCATAGTCTACAACTTGGTCCCATTTGTCTTCTTCGATGACTAGAGAAATTTTTGTAGGCAGTGGTTGACTTAGGTCCATCAGAACACATATTCATGCATATACCATCTGTTCCAGCTGTAAAGAAGTGTTTGTAGTCATCATAAATGTGCCCAGAAGTGTTGCATGCATTAAACACCATTTGATTCAAAAACTTCGCAGCGAGGCCAAAGAGTCTAACCCATATAGGGGCTACTTAGGAAATTTCTTCATCCGGCTTAAACATGGGATGCCATGGTTTCATAAAAGTCCTGCCCTTCCCATGAACCAAGGTCCCCTTGAAAGATGAGTTCATGATCGGATGTTGAAGCAAAGAAGATCAAGAAATATCCATTTGGAAAAATTGAAACTGAATACTCACCTTTGGTGTTCCATGCCTTTTAGCCCATTTCTTGAAAGCTCCCAGCGAGGGTCGAAAACCAAGAAATTGAACAATCAAACCCCGATTTTCCAGCTCATTGATATTGCTTTGAACATTTGTTTTATGAAGTTGGATGACCATAATGTGTCGTTTGCACGCCAACATGCATCCATTTGCATTTTTCCTAGGATCAAGTTTAGGCATCCTTAAAGGATTTTTCTGAAAATTCTTACCATTAACATTATTCTTTGTGGGACCACGAAGAATCTCTTTGAATGTGGTGTGAAATTCGTTAGCAACACCCATCGACGCTTTTCCAACAGTCTTCTTGTTGAGGTTAGCCATTGCCACCTAATAGACACTAAAGGAAAAAAGTTAGGTTGAAGATCACAAAAATTCGACCAACGAGAGGGGAGACAAATGGAGGCGACGAAAGGACAGGGGGACCACACTAGGAGCAACACGCGAAGGGGATTGAAGACACTATGCATAGAGGGAACACACAAGGCAATAGACATGCCCTGGTGACCACAACAAGGGTAGCACAAACGACAAACTAGAGCAAAGCGCAAGAAAAAGGACAAGACCACCGTAGGGCACAAACACGACAAAGCAGAAATAGACGTCGTCCAACCCCGACCCCTAAGGGTCGAGATGTGTGAAAACCAAAGGCGTAAGCTTTAATAACCTAGATGAATACCGAAGAGCGAAACGAGGAATCGTGACTCCCTTCCGCATCAAAATTCCATAGAGCTAGCAACATCGAGCTCGTCCAAAAAAATTCAATTAATTGTCTCTATTTATAGTTGTGTTGCATTGTTGCCTTTATTTCTTGACCAATTACAAGTATTTCGTTATCATCTTGGCTCATTTATAGCCATGATGCATACTTTTACTCATATTTTTGGTATATATTGCACACACAATAAAAAATCTGATTAATTAATTCACATCATGAAGACATTACATATTTATAGGCTTTTGCTCTTCCGACTTATGAATAAGCCATATTGCCTACACTAGTCAATTCCTAGAAAATCTTTCTCATCCCTATAATCACCAAACAAAAACTCTATCTACGTGACTTATTTAAACAACCCGTAAGTCACTCACACCCATTATTATTATTTTACTCACAATTAATAAACAAATCACAAACAGTTTTGAGAGTACTAATATTCCCCCTTTATACAAACATGGAGAAAAAATACCAACTCTATAATTAAGTAGCATGCCGCTCTAGAGCTTGCACATGGACTTGACACACACATTGATTGTGGGAACCACATCAATCATGAATAGGGACCCATCAACTGATTCATGTGAATACATGTACCATAAATTGGGACACACATCAATTGAACTAGTAAAAAATAGTGGGATGACACTCCTAAAACAAGAACACTTCTCTTGGTTCTTGTGGTCTAGATCCCCACATTACAATAGGGCAAATGCAAACACTACACACACCATACAAATAGAAACATATATAATTTGAGGATTGTGTCCGCTTTGTCATGTTTGTAGCCACTACACACAATTGTTGCCACTTAATTGTGAATAGAATACGATCGCCACTGCTCGAGAACTATCCTATGCATTAAGCATTTTGGTACATATTAGTTTGCCACTATTCCATTCATGTCCCCTTCATTGTGATTAACGATAGGCGATGTTTGGCTTCCTTCCTCCGGTGCCTGCCCTGTCCACCAATGTAACTAGCTCGGATAGTTAAGTCAATTGTATGTTGTGGGTTTTGTGAATAAAATCTCCCTAGACCGGATGTTGGGTTTGCCCGAAAATGCGTCCATTACAAAGAGCATTAATGTGAATTTGACATTGATGTTGATTTACATTCCAATGACACACAATTGGCCACTTTTAACTACTATAATATTAAAGCTTAAAATAGGGGAGGGGGTGTGTGAGCCCTATTTTTATATAGGATGTACCCTATCTACCCTATCTATACATGGCTGACCCTATCTATATATTCTCTTTATCCATTCCATTGTTTATTGCCCAATGTCTAGTGCTTGGTAAGCTGGGCGATGTCCATGGTCTATTGTCTAGTGCACAACTAGCCTAATGCCCATTGTCTAGTGCCCCCGCATAGAATCATAGAATAATCACTCATCAACTAATTTTTGATTCAAGTCCGCCAAGCCGTGCCGAGCCAAGCCCAAACAAAGCCGGGCATCCAAGCCCAACCTAGCTGTCGAGGCCAAGCCCAATGTAATGCCCCCTTTCGATATTAATCCTATGAAGACCCAACCTAGCTTTAGGTCGGGTAAGCCCAATGTAATGTCCCCTTCTCGATATTAATCCTATGAAGACCCTTAGCCCAATTCTCTTCCCGGGGGCTTAAGGGGTGTGAAAAAGGGGAGAAAGGTGGTGACTTTTATTTTAAGTTGCTAAAGTCATTTCTTATGTTTATTTTATAAAGCAACTTATAATAATGTCACTTAAAGTGATTAAGAGGAAAAAGGTAAAAGTCAATGAAGAAATAGAAGTGGCAAATCATAAAAATATTAAATACAAAGTGGGTGACCCATATGGGTGTTTCTCTTGGGGTTTGTGACAGGAAAAAGGATAAATAGAGGTGTGGGGAGCCATGGGGAGCATCTTTTGCCAATCTATTTTCTCTCATTGCATGTTAAGCTATTTTGCTTGCATCAAATCTTCTAAGGACGAAAACCCTTAAGGAGAAGGAGCTTTGGGGATGAAAACCTCCAAGGTTTGAAGGTTGGGGAATGAAAACTCCTCAACTTTGTGAGGTGAATCCACCCGGGGTTTACCATTGTGCTACACTTCAGATTTGCAGTTATTGGAAGGTTATAATTCAGATCTAGGACACTTTGTGGGCTGTTTTCACTCTATCTCAGCTGAGCTTCAAAACAGATCTGAATTTGTGAGTTTGTGAGGTTTGGATCAGCCAAACCTTGATTATTTTCAAGTCATTTTGCAGCTGGAACAGATCTGGGCACTTTTAGGCCAAAAGCGACCCCTAGGAGACTGGTGCGACCCCTTTTTTAGACCCCTTTTGGAAGGGTTTTTCATTGCTGTTTGGTCTGTGGGTGGTTGGAGACTCTTTGGCATCAATAAAGGCAATTTTAACATCATTTTCCAGCCCTCTATTGGTACAATTTTGATAATAATCACTGCTGTTAATTTCTACACTGTTTCAGCCCTTGATCTATTTTGTAAATTCATACAAGTGTAGAAAATTCAGATTTCTCTTGTAAGTTGTTCTTAGACCCCAAATCACCATTTTTGGCCTTGTGGGTATCTTAGAAAGTGATTATTTGCATCAATAAAAGCTATTTTCAGTCTGTTCATTATTGTTTGTATTGGCAATTTGACATCATTTTAGAATTCAATTTTTGTGGAGTTTTTAGTTTATATAATTCAGATTTAAAAAGAGGGATATTACAGTGGTATTAGAGCTGTGATTCTCCTAGCTTGTAAAGAAGAAGATCAATTTTGTATGGACACAAGTGAAGAGGGTTTTAGATATCACTACTCAAGAAGAACTCCAAGAAAGGAAGGTATGGGTGATAGAGAAAGACCTCCACCAATAGATGAGATGAGCTATTTGAATGAAGTGTTCACTAGAGGCAACAAAGAATTGTAAACCCGTTTGTTGGAAGCTCAAAGGGATCTAAGAGACTCCTTTGTAGGAGCTATTGTTGATTTGAGTCGATCTATACATGGGCTAAGCACTACTAAACTAAATCCCCAAGGAAATCAAGGTAATCATGGTGAAGGAAGCTCTTCTACCAATCATGGAGAAAAGGTCTCAAGCAAGATCCCCTCTCAATTCTTCCGTGCCAAATTCTTAGAAAGAGTAGAGCCACAAGTGGAGTTAGAACAGTCACAAGTGGAGTTAGAACAGCCACAAGCACTTGGAGTTGCTGAAGAATGGGATCTGTATGGGGAAGAATATGCATCTTTGAGAAACAACACAAGATTTGCTTTCTTTCAGAGATTTTTGCCAACTAAGGAGAAGTGAAGGACCAAAGAAAAATAAGGTGAGTCATCAAGAGCCAAGAAGAGATATCCAACATAGATTGGGTAAGATTACTCTTCCTACATATGATGGTATTGATAAATGTTCAGCTAGGGCTTGGTTGCAAAAATTGGACACTTATTTGTCACTAAACCCCATGTATGAAGAAGAGGCCCTCAAATTTGTTACTTTGCATTTAGAGGGTGTGGCTCACGAATGGTGGTATCATGGCATAATTACACAAGGACATGGTTCTATTACCACTCTTGATGAGTTCAATCAAAGGTTAATAGAAAGGATCTGAAGTGCATTTTAGAGAGTTGGCACAACTCAAACAAGAGTCTTCAGTAGATAAGTATGTTGCTGATTTTCAAAAACTTGCAGTCATGGTTTCGGATGTTAGTGAAAGAAGGTTGGTTGTTTTGTTCATAGAAGGCTTGACCGAACCTCTTAGGGGCTTGGTGAAGGCTTTTGAGCCTCCTCTTCAAGATGCCATCAAGAGATCGCTGAATTTGGAATCTTCAATTGTTAAGAGTAGAAATTTTCCCTTTGGACAGCCAAGAGGGACTTCATTGGGGCAGCCTAGGCCCCCATTTCAAGGGCAGTCAAGAACAACCCCTATTAGCCAAGCAAGGAAGCCATTTCAGCAAGGTATGACACCACAAAGAGAGCCTCCAAGGAACAACAAAGAAGCTGATACAAGGAATGAATTAAGAAGAAAAAACCTTTGTTTTACATGCAAAGATCCATGGACTCCTAGCCATCATTGCTTAGGCAAGGGTCAAGTGCACTACATAGAGGTAATTTCAGATGGGGAGGAAGAAGTAGAAGAAAAAGAGGAAGAGTCTCATGGAGATGAAGACCAAGAGAAAGAAGAAGAAGTTGACCACTTGGATAGTACTCTTGCTACACTATCCGGAGCTCCAAGATACCATCCCTTCCATGTAAGAGGAGAATTAAAAGGTAAGAGAGTTACTATTTTGATAGATAGTGGTGCAACTCATAATTTCATAGATGCTGATTTGGTTAAGAGATTGGGGCTGCCATTAGAAGATTTCAAAGGTTTCAATGTCATGGTAGCGGATGGCTTCACCATCCCTTGTACCAAGAAGATAACACAACTGAAAATCACTCTTGGTAAGCATAAGGTGGTAGATGATTTTTATGTGGTTGGTATTGGAGAAACTGATTTGGTTTTGGGTGTGCAATGGTTACACTCTCTTGGAGAATTTACACAAAATTATCAAACAATGGAGCTGAAATTCAAATCAGCAGACCAAGAGATAGTGTTACATGGTATGGCAAATGGAGCACCCATGGTTGTAACTGCAAAAAGGATGGAAAGAACATTTCATAGAGGGCAGATTGCTTGGGCAGCTGAGTGTTTAATAACCTCTGCAGATCAGATTTTGGAACAACAACAATATAACAAAGATATTCAAGCCATCCATGACAAGCATGCCAAGGTTTTTGACAATCTTCCTCATGGGTTACCACCGGATAGAGGGTTTGAGCACACTATTGAGTTGGAACCCGGCACTAAGGCGGTAATTACTACTCCATACCGTCATCCTAGAGTCTACAAAGAAGAAATTGAGAAGGCCATCAAAGAGCTCTTGGAGATGGGTCACATAAGGCCTAGTTCTAGTCCTTTTGCATCCTCGGTTGTTCTTGTAAAAAAAAAGGATGGGACTATGAGAATGTGCATTGATTACCACTTATTGAACAAGAGAATCATCGAAAATAGGTACCCCATACCTAGGATTGATGCAGCTCCAAGATAGATTTGAGATCTAGGTACCATCAAATCCGGGTAAGAGAAGAAGATGTTTACAAAACTGCTTTTAGATGTCATTTTGGGCATTTTGAGTTTCTTGTGATGCCTTTTGGGTTGACTAATGCACCAGCTACATTCCAATCTTGTATGAATCATGTGTTTAGTCAACATTTGAGGAAGTTTGTTCTTGTCTTCTTTGATGACATATTGGTTTATAGCAAAACATGGGAGGAGCATCTCCAACACTTGGATATGGTGTTGGGAATTTTGGAGCAGCAGTCACTTTATGCCAAGGAATCAAAGTGTGAATTTGGTGTGACTGAAATTTTATATTTGGGGCATGTTATCAATGCCAAAGGTGTCCATGTGGATCAACAAAAGATCCAAGCCATCTTGGATTGGCCTCCACCCACCACTATGACACATTTGAGGGATTCTTGGGATTATGCAGATTACTACAGGAGATTTGTCAAAGGTTTTTCCCAACTTGCTGCCCCTTTGACTGATTTAACCAAGAAAGGAGCTTTCAGCTGGTCTAGAACAACCCAAGCTACATTTGACAACTTGAAAAAGGTAATGAGCACATGTCTTGTACTTGCTGTTCCAAATTTTTCTATTCCTTTGTGCTTGAGGGTGATGCTTCAGGAGGAGGATCTGTTTTGATGCAAAGACGACACCCCATTGCTTTTGAAAGTAGAAAGCTCAAGGAAACGGAAAGGAAATTTTCAATCTATGACAAATCTTCCACATACCCAATATCCACCTTCTGTCAGCTCAACAACAACATAAATCCAACAATTGGCTAATTACGAGATTCGGGAATATTCAAGTTATTGCCAGACAATTTCAGACCATCTTATATCAACATGTTCCTAGAAACCAAAACAAGGTGGCAGATGCTTTGGCAAATTGGGCCTTGGATCATCATAATATGCTAAACTTTGGTCCTGTGCCTTTGACATGGCCTCCAGAGAAGCGAAATCAGATTGAAAAGATTCTACAACTGCATTTATTGGATGGATAAGTTGTTGCTTTGTTTTTATTCTTCTTTAATTTGTTATTGGAAGTCCAAGGATAGATCTTGGAGTATGAGTACTAAGGCATGGCATTGTAATTTAAACAACTTTTTCCAGTAATATAATTTTGATGTGTGTTTTTCAAAAATAAAATAAAATAATAATGTCACTAGAAATGATCAAGAGTAAAAAGGTAAAAGTCAATGAAGAAATAAAAGTGGCAAATCATAAAATATATTAGATACAAAGTGGGGCGACCCATATGGGTGTTTCCCTTGGGGTTTGTGATAGGAAAAAGGATAAATAGAGGTGTGGGGAGCCATGGGGAGCATCTTTTGCCAATCTATTTTCTCTCATTGCATGTTAAGCTATTTTTCTTGCATCAAATCTTCTAAGGATGAAACCTCTTGAGGAGAAGGAGCATCGGGGCAAAAACCTTCAAGGTTTGAAGGTTGGGAACGAAAACTCCTCAACTTTGTGAGGTGAATCCACCCGGGTTTACCATTGTGCTACACTTCAGATTTGTAGTTTTGGAAGGTTATAATTCAGATCTAGGACACTTTGTTGGCTGTTTTCACTCTATCTCTGCTCGGCTTCAAAACAAATATGAATTTGTGAGTTTGTGAGGTTTGGATCAGCAAAACTTTGATTATTTTTGAGTCATTTTGCAGTTGGAACATGTTAGCATATGGATTTGCACGTATGCAAATGACATGCAACAAAGATGTGGGAACGAAGTCCCTCCTCAATGAAGGTGAGGCTGCCTTTATTGAAAAAGCCAAAACTGTATTTACATGTGTACATTCAAAATCGTGTGTGGGAGGTGTTTTGAACATCAATGGAAAGAAACGTTAATGAGGGAGATGAAATGGAATGAAGGAACGAAATGGAAAGGAATGAATGGAAGGAACATGCAAGAGTTAGGTAAAAGCAGAGCCTAATATTGCATGAAGAAGAACAATAAATAAATAACACAAATAAAACGGAATTTGCATCAGTTAAACGAGAATGAGTAAAGGGAACACACATGAGCAAGTAAATAGCAGAGCTTGATCACTATGAACAAGAACAACTTAATAACGTTGACAATAAGATCAAAGACAATATTTGCATGCAATATTTAAACATCTAACATCTAATGCACATAAGAACATCAAATGTTACAAGAGACAATGAATGAGACACAAAATTCGTATTTTGTTAACTCCAAAATGTCTTCACAAAAGAACACAAAGTTTCTTCCTGAAACAAAGCTTGCACACAAAAGTATTTTCTTCTCCTCTCTCAAAGTCACAAAAACGAGACAATCGCGATGAGAGCGATAAATCACGCAAAGTAACACTTAATAAAAATTTCAAAATTTCCATTTTTATTAATTTTGCGCAGTCAAAATTAGCTGATAAAAGAACAGATATGGATATTTTTAGGCCAAAAACGACCCCCTAGGAGACTGGTGCAACCCCTTTTGGAAGGGTTTTTCATTGCTGTTCGGTCTGTGGGTGGTTGGAGACTCTTTGGCATCAATAAAGGCAATTTTAACATCATTTTCCAGCCCTCTATTGGTACAATTTTGATAATAATCATTGCTGTTAATTTCTACATTGTTTCAACCTTTTTATAAATTCATACAAGTGTAGAAAAATTCAGATTTCTCTTGTAAGTTGTTCTTAGACCCCAAATCGCCATTTTTGGCCTTGTGGGTATCTTGGAAAGTGATTATTTGCATCAATAAAAGCTATTTTCAGTCTGTTGTTCATTATTGTTTGTATTGGCAGTTTGACATCATTTTAGAAATTAATTTTTGTGGTGTTTTTAGTTTATATAATTTAAATTTAAAAAGAGGGATATTACACCCAACCCAACCCAACTCTACTCTTTCTTGGGTAAGTACGATGGAGATAGAGATTGTTTTCTCCTCTTCCCCTCCTCTCTCCAGGGATTGGGGTTTTGAGAGTTGGGCCTCTCCTCTCCTCTTTCCCTCTCCTTTAAACTTGGTGTCCCCGTGATTTCACCTTGAAATCCGGAACTACCCATTTGAAATTTTTTTCGTTCTTTTTAAAATAACGGGTCTTTTCGTGTTTTTATTGACATAAGATGTCTATATTACGTTAAGATATTCCCAATGAATCATATGAGCCAATTTCGACAAATACCCGATGCTGAAATTCATTTTTATCCCTCCGCTAGGTTGTCTCATGAATTTTTTATTTAATTATTTATTACATAAGTAAAGCCCGTTTGAAATAAATTGTGCTCGGTTGAACCTCATTGCGGTTTGCATGCGATATTCACACATCCCATAGGATTTTCACCAGAATGAATTTAGAGCATTATTTGTGACTTTTAGCAACGTTTTTCATTTTTATTTATTTCTTTGCGTTTTTCTTCGATTTTCTCCGTGAGTTTGTTAAATTCCCCTAGGTCTGTTCTTTGTTTTGTATAGTCTGTTTAATTACCTAGAGCATCTGGAGACCATTTACGGCCTCAACACCAGAAGGAATTAGTATCAGATGGCAAACTTTTGACCAAAAGAGATAAAGTCATGCACAAAAAGCCTCTCTTAGGCAAGTCACACTTTTTGGAATGAATGGGTCTAAGCCACAATGAAATTTTTGGAGTGGTAGATAGGTGGGAATTTCTTACCGCTTGCAGGTACTTTTTCCCATGAAGTCAAAGTCACTTAAGCTCATGGGAATATTGTAGGGTAAAAATTCCCATTATAAAATAAAGAAAAATCACTTAAAGCACCGATGGGAATTTCCTGCCTGCCTAGCAGGCTAACTTTTTCCATCAGAGAGTTTTATTTACCCATGCAAGTCGCACTTTATGAAAAGAATCTATTTTCAATACAAGTCGCACTTTTTGGGAGATGTTTTAATTTGCTAGTTGGAATTTCGGTAGTGGTAGGTAGATGGGAATTTCTTACCTACCTTGCAGGGTAAAAATTCCCATTATGAAAGTCAAATAACTTAAGTGAAAGAGGGGATTTTTGGAGCTACAGTGCAGGGTAGAAATTCCCATCAAAGTTGACTTCTTATTTTTAGAAATTACCCTTGCCAAAAGTGTGACCCACCTTGGCATTAAACAATGTATTTAATGATATTTATTTATGGTTTTTTCACCTAATTTTGGCGCCATGTATGGAAGAAGAGTCAATGCAAGAAGACAAGCCAAAGAGAACTGAAGGATGCATGGTAAAAATAAATAAATTTATTTAAAAGTAACCAGCAACATGCATAATTGGGCGCCCAATTTGGGTGAATAGACATGATTGTTTATTAATTAAATTGCCAGAAATAGGAAGGACAATTATTAAAAATAGTATGCTGAGGGTTATATAAGCATGGGCTGCCATAATGAAGAAGCAATTAATTCTTTTGCTAAGGATTGCAGCCTAGACAATTTTGGTGCCAAGGAAAGGAGGTTTTGTGCATTAAAAAGTGTTTTTCATTGTCAGGAGGCTTCAAGGTTTGGTGCCTTGGGTTGGAATAACTTGATTTTTGCTATGATAATTATTTGCATGTTGGTATAAGTGCCCGGTGTGAATTTAAAAATATTTATGCATGCTTTATGCTTTGCATGCAAGCAAAGCCTCAAATTTTAGGGCAGACTTTATATGCAGATTTTGGTGATAGAAATCAAGTATTCATGCCCTGGACTTCATCTTTGTCTGAATTAATTGCAAGTATTCATTACAGGTGTTCATACAAGTGAAAGGAGTTCAAATCAATGTCAGGTACATTGAATATATCTTCCAAATCTGAAGAAATTGCTAGATCTGCACAAATTGATCCAATTGCAAGGAATTCCAACAGGATTAAAAGAAAAAGAACTCAGACAAAGATTGCTCCAGTCATGATGAAGTGTGATGAAAGAGAAGGATCAACAGAGTCATGCATAGCTTCTAGATTTGCTGATATCAATGACACGGACATAGGCCCTGAACCCATCTCCGAATTAATTAATAGATCCAGGGCGAAAGGACATCTCTCATGCGGCAATAAAAAGCAGTGGAATTATTCAAGCATCAACATTTCCAGTCACAACTTAGTTGCCTGAATTTGTTATGGAGTGTGCAAGGTCATATCATCATTTCCAGAACAATTCGGGATGCTGCGGGAAAGACAATAATCAAATTTGGATGCACAATTTATTAATTATTGTCTGAAGATTCCGACACGACCGGTGGTGATTGCAATTAGCATGCTGGATGCTGACAACAGATGGGAGAAACACAAAGCAGATTGCGTGGGCATAATGAATAATAAATATATGAAGAAGCCCAGGTCTCCATCAAAGTTCCCAGGACTCTTCCACGATCCAATTTGGTGCAGGAAGTGGATGATATTACTAAATTGCTTTGCAGGTTAAGTGGAGAAGTCAATACTCACAACTTCCGCTCATGGATGTATGCTTTCGTGAGAACCATTGAGATCAACAGAGCTGATTCGATAATCAATTGGGCGGAGATCATCAGTGACAACATCGGTGAGTAGCTTCCAGTGTGAGGCGGATGTACAACTTCAAAATGACTTCATACTTAGTATATGCTGCACCTCGCGGTATATTTTCAAGTTTGGATCGATGAGGCATACTGGTGAAAGATCCTATTTTTGAGTGCTTCCCACAGTTGACAGTTCTTGAATGCCACAAAGATTACAAGGTGGTCAACGATGGGTTCTTCTATGGATTCATCTGCAAATTAAATAGTGATCTGAAGACCAACAGGGTAAGCAAAGAAGCTTGGGAAGTTGTATCCCAGCATGGTTGTATTTTCATCTAGTTTGCAGACTTCACGTATCTCAGGGTAACCGGCTTTTCGGGAGAACCAGTTAAGTTGCCGAGGTATCCAAGATCATGGGTCATCATGGAGTTGTGCAGACAACTCGTGGAGATGCATGACTTACAATCAAAGTGGCACAAGTCTACAGGTTTCTTTCCGGTCACAGTGGGTTATTACAACTGCCAGAGCATCCACAAAGCTAGAGGAATCGAAGCCGAAATGTTTTCTGAATATGAGCATGAGTTCTTCCCAGCACGGCTGAACTTTGATCCATATGGGGTAGTGAAGAAGACAATCTCCCAAGAATACTCACATGTACCTTCGTTGGAAGACTTTTGGATGAAGTGCAAACAAGTATGAAGTTAGGAAGAAAGATTTCAACAAGTTATTGGCGCAACAATTGTCTGATTATGGTTTAGCACGGATACTTGCAAATCTCGCGGATGATGGGCATGTGATACTTGACACATATCATCAGATGGGAGGGGATAGAGATGCTCTTCAAGAAAACATTGGTGGCTGCCAGATGATTGAGGAAAGATCTTCCACGGTTCTGGTAACACCTCAAACTAGTTATTGACAAAGGGGTATTGCCTGGATGAAGCTTTGATGAATCAGATCACAGGTAACTTTACCGCAAGAGACTCCAACAAAAGAAAACACGAAGGTGAAAGTAGCAAAAGGCCAGAGAAACTTAAAGTACACAAGAAGTCTTATGCACAAGAGAAGGCCAATTCTACAACTATCGTGCTAGTTCCAGCTTCTCCAGCATCAACTCATAGCACTTCAGCAGCCCCGGAACCCCAAAGAGATCTTGTCGTTCCTCCGTTGAATCCAGCGTCATTTGTATTTTCTCCTCAGCCACTCAAATCTTCACCTCTCCTTGGGAAAAGTTGAAAGCACAGATGGCAGAGTTTGAAAAAACATTGTCTTTGGACAATTCAAAGGGTGGTAGTCACAACATTGTGGAAAATTCGGATGGAGCAGAGTCGAGCATGAGATGGTGGTGCATTCAGTGACTTCTCATTCCCCGAGAAGCAATTTTTCATCGTGGTTGGCTTTGCAGACAATCCCGAAGCCCAGAGAGGAGATCAACCTGGAGGAACACGACTTGCAGTTGCTCTTGAGTTTGGGCGGAAAAGATAGAAGACCTAAAGTTGCCAAAATAACTTCTAGGTTGATTATTGAAGAATTAGGACAGAAGTTCGTCTGAGTTATCGGTTCCAGCAGAGGGAAAGCAGAAGGGAGAACTCACGGCAAGATGATATATAGGAGTGACCAAAGTGCCAATAGGTCAAACTACCATAGAAGGATTAAAGCAGGATACACAGACACTAATGAACGCTTTATTCCTCAAGCTTGACAAAGAGAAGGCTGAGAAAACCAAGCTTCAAAAGCAGGTTTCGCAGCTATGTGAGATCATTGCTAAGGTTGCCAAACCTTCCTCTCAACCCATTCTAGCACATGAGGTGAGAGTAATCATCTGATTAAAGAGGTGGAAGATGCAGGGGACCAGGTCAAAGCTATTGCTCAATGGAAAGAGCAAATCATTCACCAAGCTTCAAAGCAGTTCGAAAGAATACCAACTGAATTGGAGAATATGCACAAGGCAGTATCTCAGCTAAAGGAACTAATGACATAGATAGAAGATGAGAACATAGTTGTTGAAAGTCATCTGGATACTTTAGCTAAGATACATTCGTTACCAGAGGATGTGCTAATTGTAGAGCAAATTGTACCTGGTGGATTGATGGAAAGGGGAAGCAGTTAGAAATTTCAGTTTCCTTCCACGTAGAGATCCTCAAGCTTATGCTGAAAAGGATGCAGTTGCTGGAAAATGAGATGGGAGAAGTGCCAGAGAGCATTCCAGATGAATTACCTGCTTCCCATGAGGAATTTATTCTGGTTGTGCAGAAAGAAATTGATGAAGCCGTCATACCTTTCACGATAGATTCAATTGGCAGACTCATAAAGCTTCAGGCAAATGTTGAGGGGTATGGGCCTAGTTTAGAGAAGGTAAAGGCTAACACTGCTGCTTTGTCTAGAGGGTTGCTGCAGTTCAGAACCGAGAGAGAGGCTATTGTTAAAACAGATGGGAAAATGTTGAATTACATGTTTGACAAGTATATTCAATATCAAAACAAAAAGAAAGTGTAGGTGTTACAGCTGACAGATCTTCTTTCTTCTCTTCTTTCTTCTCTTATTTCTTATGTTCCCGGATGAAAATGTAAGATTAAAGTTATTGGTTTAAAAACCATTACTTTAAGTTATTTGGAAAGATTCTTTAAGATAAGTGATAGATGTGCACAATTTTGGCTTAACTCTGATGTATTCTTACTAAGAGAGGAATTTTAGGAAGATGATTGCCAAATGTTCCCTTTACTACTTCTTCATGTTCTAGTTCAGTTGTAGTTTCCCATTTGTAATTTCCCCTCTACACACTATAAGTAGAGGAAGAACCTACGGGTTAAAGGATGAGAATTTGTAATCAACATTCTTATGTTCCAGACTTTAAGTTGAAACCCTTGATAACTTTTTGAAAGCAAAGAATAGAGAAGAGGCAGATTTCCTGGAGAACTTTGTGTCAACGGTGCATTTGTTTCTTATTTCTTTTTAGATCTCTGCATAAACTTTGTGTTGTCTTAGATCTAGATCTAAAACTTTCCTTTGCTTCAAATTTTGCATTTCAAGATCTATTTGTTTCGTCTATGTGCATGTGATCAACTTTGTCAACTATTGGTTAGGTTGCACATCTCCTTTCCTTTCTTCTCGTATTTAATTATTTCCCTTTCTGCACATATTGCTTACTAGCTGCTTACTTGTTACAAAATTGCCTAGTTATGGTTCATGAGCTACGCAATTAAAGTAAAACCAACAGATAGATATTAGGAAATATAATTGACAAAATCTTACACGGGAGCCTCACCGGTAAATGAGGGAGATTTATCTCATGACTACTAGATTTTCAACTGCACTCGTAAAAATCTAGCCAACAAAAATCCTCTTTCTAATCGATCATCTATCTAGTCTCCTCTCCTTTGTTAATTGTAATAGGGTTACAAACCTCTCTAAAGGATACTTGGTGGCACGCTTTGGACCAAAGGCTTTCAAACTCAATAGAGGAAAGATGAGTGGAGAGGAGAGGAAAGGAGTGGAGAAAATTGCTTGAAGGGGGAGTAAACCAAGAATATGTGACTAAATGGGGACGTGGGGGATTATTTTCGGGAAAGGCGGGCCCCTATCTATCTATATATATACACACACACACTCCCAGGGTATATATATATACAAGGTGAAGAGTCTAACCCCAAATGCAAAGGGAGGAGTAATGACTCCTTCCTCTTCCGAACCCCCGACCCGATGACTTAGATAGCTAGGCCGGGGTTGGGCATTTCTCTTTCGATGTTCGGGAGCTAATAACCCATGAAGCAGAAACAAATATAGAGAGAGGGACTTCAGGGAGAGGTGGTGTCGCCTCCCCTAAAAATGACCCTTTCAAAGGTTTTAACCACACACAAAATGCAAATCTGATTTTTAAATTATAGCAGATTGTAAATGCAAAATCAACGACTATATCTATCATGAAATATGCCAATAAACACCATGAAACACCTTAAACGCCACATTATATATATATATATATATATATATATTTTATGGAATAATAAGAGCCAAAATCACAAAGAAATATTGAAGAACTCACTCGTTGGAAATTAATTATGAATTGAATAATGCAGCCACAAGATAATTATAAATCTAGGGCATAGAAACCCTCAAAAATCATTAAACTTTAGATTCCGGCCTTAGAAAATATCACAAATCAGATTATCAAACCAAATTACCCAAATAGTACACCAATTCCTCAAAACCCTACCCAAGGCAGGTCGCTCCACCCCTAATAAATCAATAACAAGCTTGAAATGACAAGTATCTCTATAAATCAGCCTTTAATATCGATCCCAAGCCAAGGAGAAGAGTTTTGTCCTTCCCTTAACCTCTAGAAGGGTTTTCGTCCTTCTAGGCAAGTTGCATAAGGAGGTTTTCATCCCCAAATGCAAGAACAAGCAACTCTAAGCTCACTTTGCTCCAATAAGATAAATTGCACCAAAGTCTAACCTTCAAATGAGCTCTTAGATCTTTTATATCCTTCAATTGGTGCCAAAGTATAAAAAGCAAGGCCGACCTGTATAAGAAAGGAAAACACTAAAGAAAATATAAAATATTAGTAGAAAACATATCATAAAGGTGCTCAAGATTCTCCTCCATCTTTGTTTCTTTGCCACGGAGAAGGAATGACAAGAAGACCAAATATCAGCTCTTAGGTGGGAAAAAGAACATTATAGTCCTCCCTTCCCAAAATTGCTTGTTCCCAAGCAATTGCAAACTCATTACATTTGCTGCCCCAACTTCTTCTTCCTCGTTCTTTTGACGATCTTCATCCATCCAATGGTGAAGGTGGCATCCTTGATAAAGCATCCGCAACCACATTTTGTTTCTCTTTCACATATTCAATGTCAAAATCAAATGCTTGGAGTCTACTCACCCATTTTGTTGCCGGCTATTCAATTCCTTTTGAAGAAGAAAGAATCTCAAGCTATTGTGGTCGGTTTTGACTACAAACCTTCCACAAATTAGATATTTCCTAAACTAGTTAAGGCATGCATGATGGCAAGCATTTCTTTATCATAAATGGAAAGCTTTTTCTCATAATCTTTCAATTTCGACTTTCAAAAGCAATGGGGTGCTGATTTTGCATCAAAACTGCACCTATACCCTCACCGGAAGCATCACATGCAAGCTCAAATGGTTTAGAAAAATCTGGAACAGCGAGAACCGGACAAGAACACATCACCTTTTCCAGCTCTTCAAAGGCTACATGGGCTGATTTGGACCAGCTGAAAGCATCCTTCTTTGTTAGAGAAGTCAAAGGGGCTGCAATTTGTGAGAATCCCTTCACAAACTTCCTGTAGTATGAGCATAAACCCAAGAATCCTTTCAAGTGAGTAATGCTTGGCGGTGTTGGCAATTCATGATTGCTTGGATCTTACTTTGATCTACATGAACCCCATGAGCATTGATAACATGCCCCAAGTACAAAATCTCATTCATACCAAACTCACATTTAGACTTTTTTGCATATAAAGACTGTTGCTCCAAAATTTCCAGCACTATATCCAAGTGTTGGAGGTGCTCTTCCCATGACTTACTATAAATCAAAATATCATCAAAGAACACCAACACAAATTTTCTTAATTGCTTACCAAAGATGTGATTCATGCATGATTGGAAGGTGGCCGGGGCATTGGTCAATCCAAATGGCATGACAAGGAATTCGAAATGCCCAAAGTGACATCTAAAAGCGGTCTTGTGCACATCTTCTTCTCTAACTCTTATTTGATAATATCTGGACCTCAAATCTATTTTGGAGAAATAGATTGCTCCATGCAATTCATCTATGAGCTCATCAATCCTTGGAATGGGGTACTTGTTCTTAATTGTCTTCTTGTTGAGCACACGGTAATCAACACACATTCTTAGAGTACCATCTTTCTTTTTGACCAACACTACGGAAGAAGCATAAGGGCTGGAACTAGGCCTTATCAACCCCATATCCAACAATGCTTTGATTGTTTTCTCAATTTCTTCCTTGTAAATGCGTGGGTGGCGGTAGGGGTTGTTATGACCGGTTTGGTACCCGGTTCCAACTCAATGACATGTTGGAATCCCCTATCCGGTGGCAGCCCATGCGGTAACTCATTGAAAACTTTAGCATGCCTATCAAGTATGGGCTGAATATCATCATGAAAAGTAGATTGAATGGAAATAGAAGAGTTAGCTCTTACCAAACAATGGGCTGCCCAAGCAACCTGCCCCTTTTTGAAGGTTCTTTCCATGCTTTTCGCTGTCACAACTTGTGGAATTCCACCTTTCATGCCATGCAACACTACCTCTTTGTTATCCACCTTAAATTTCAGCTCCATGCTTTGATAATTTTGGGAAAATTCTCCTAAAGAATGAAGCCATTGTACACCCAAAACCAAATCAGATTCACCAATGCTAATAACATAGAAATCATCCCTTACCATGTGCCCTCCCAAGGTGAGTGTGAGCTGAGATATCTTCCTTGTGCAAGGAAGTATGAAGCCATCCGCAACCGTTACATTGAAACCTTTGAAATTTTCAGCCTTCAACTTTAATTTCTTCACCAAACTCTCATCAATAAAATTATGTGTGGCTCCACTATCAATCAAAACCGTTACCTTTTGGCCATGAAGATCACCCTTCACACGAAATGGGTGATATCTAGGTGCCCCGGATAATGTAGCAAGAGTGCCCTCGAGCTTCTTTATGTCCTCCTCTACCACAACATCATTTTGCCTAGCTTCATCAACAATGTCATCATCATCATCACAATCTGAAATTACTTCAATATAATGAACCTTACCTTTTCCCAAGCAATGATGTCCCGGAGTCCATGGATCTTTGCATGAAAAACACAAATTCTTCCTTCTTAATTCATTCTTTGCTTCCTTCTCATGGCTGGTTTTTGCAGATCTGTGTGAGCATGAGGCACTTTTTGAAGAGGTCTCTTTGGCTGGTTCAAAGGGATGCTTCTAGGTTGCTTGGGGCTTGTTCCCTTCTCCAATTGACCCTAGGAACAATGCTGATTGCTGCTGATGTTCGGGCAGCACCTTCAAGATCAAGAGCTTTCTTTATTGCCTCTTACAAAGACAAAGGATCAAATGCACGATCTAACCCCTTAGGGGCTCAATCAAAACCTCCACAAAAAGCACAATGAGTCTTCTTTCGGACACATCCGTAATCATGACAGAAAGCCTCTGAAAATCAGCCACATACTCCTCTACGGTACCTTGTTGTTTCAATTGTGCAAGCTCACGGAAATGTACCTCCGGATCCACTCTATCAAATCTATCAACGAGCCTTTGACAAAACTCATCATATTCATGTATCTCACTATGACCTTGTGTCACAAAACCATGAAACCACCACTCATTGGCAATGCCCTCAAGATATAAAGTGGAAAATTTATTGGCATCTTCTTCCACCATAGGCTTCAAAGACAAATAGGTATTCAATTTTTGGATCTAAGCCCTAGTGGTACGATCCATCAAATGTAGAAAATGATAACTTACCCAAAGCATTTTGTACCTCTCTTTGTGGCATGGCCTGCCTAGACTCGGGCCTAGATCTTCCTCTATCCAACCCCATGAACTTAGCATGAGAAATGGCATCACGGAACTCTCTAGACAAGTCCATATATTCCTCATAGCTCGCTGCAATATTTCTTTTTCCCATCGGTCTTGGTGTCCCAGATTTCACCACGAAATCTAGGACTACCCTATTAAAAAAAAAATCGTACTTTTAAAATAATGGGTTGTTTTGTGTTTTTATTGCGGTAAAGTTCTTGTATTGTGTCAAGATATTCCTTAGGAGCCATATTAACCATTTTCGCCAAATACCCGGATGCCCAAAATTGTTTTATTCTCATGTGAGGTTTTACTGCGAAATTTGTATTTAATTATTTTGAGCCCCGTTTGAGGCAATTTTTGCTCCGGTTTAACTCTGTTGTGATCGTACATATCATTATTCCAATATGCCAATAGGGTTTTAACTAGGAATGAATCCTGGGCTTTATTTGTGACTTCTGACAACTTTTTGTGTTTTTGTGTTTTCCCGTTTCGTTTTCTGTGAAATTTCTCTGGATCAATTCCTTTGCGGGTGTGGCTTTGATTCTTAGCACAGTATCCGGAGATCACCTATGCACGTTGTGCCAGAAGGAATTCACCATCAGAGGTTTGGTTCTCTTGGAAAAGACGAAGTCGTGCACCAAAAAGCTTCTTACGGCTGGCCGTATTTTTGGAATAAGGGGGTTTGAAGTGGATCATGAGATTTTGGAAGCGGCGGGCGGTGGAAATTTTGTACTTGCCTGCGCAGGTACTTTTTCCGATGGAAGTAAACGTCACTTAAGTCACAATGGAAAAATACAAGCGGGGAATTTCTTACCTGCCTTACAGGGTAAAAATTCCCATTGTGAAATAAAAGAAAAATCACTTAAGGCATTGATGGGATTTTATTGCCTGCTGGCAAGGTAAATAATCCCATTATGAAAGTCAAACAACTTAAGTGAATCATGGGATTTTCGGAGCTGCCTTGCAGGGTAAATAATCCCATTGTCAATTGACTTTTAAAAATAGAAATTCCTTATTCCAAAAAGTGCGACCCCTTTAGGGAAAGAAAGACAGCCTTAAATTAATTAATTTAATTAATTTCTTCTCCAATTTTGGCGCCCAGGCTTGTGGAAAAGTCAACAAAGGAAAGTGGACAAAAGAAAGTTGGAAATAGACAGTTCTAAAATTAAATAAATATTATTTATTTAATGCAGCCCCTTCATGTTAAAAAAGTGCACCCCATTTGGGAGAGAAATAACACTTTTAAAGTATTAAATGATTTAATTAATTCCTATTGTCAATGGCTAAGGTCAAAGCATCTTGTGAGGCTTGATTTAATCTAAGGCAGAAGTTTAAAATTAAATAAATTTAATTTATTTAATGGCAGCCATGAGCATGCACAAAATAGATGCTTCATTTGAAGAGTAAAGCTTATTAATTAATTAATTAATTGCCAGGAATAGGAAAGACATTAATTAATTATAGAATTGTGAGGATTATATAAGCAGGGGCTGCCATAAGGATGAATTAATTAATTCAAAGGCAGAGAAGTGCAGCCCAGACAAAAAGTGCACCCCATTTGGAGAGGATTTTTGCTCAAAAGGTGTAATTAATGCTTGAAAGCTTCCAATTTTGGCGCATAGGTTGAAGGAGGTTGATTTGTGTCTGGATAATTGTTTGCATAAGTGATACAGTTGCTCAGGTGAAGTTGGTAAAATTCATGCTTGCTTTGCATGCAAATAAAACATCAAATTTTGGGGCAACAGACTTGAATTATGCAGATTTTTATGATTAAAATCCACTGTTCATGTTCCGGTTGCCATCTTTGTCTGAATTAATTGTAGGAATTCATTACAGGTGCTTTATAAGAGAAATGGAGCTTAAATCAATGTCCAATACATTGAATATATCCTCTGAATCTGAAGAATTATCCAGATCTGCACCAGTTTTGAAGAATTTTGGCCAAGTAAGAAGAAAAAGAATTGTTCAGACAAAGATAGACAACCGTGGCAAAGAGGGATGAAAAAGAGAGCACAACGGAGTCATGCATCACTTCCAAATTCACAGACATTGGAGACACAGATTTAGGTCCGAACCTCTTTCCGAATTGATTGACAAATCCAGAGCAGGAAAGACTTCCCTCATGCGTGCAATTAAAAGCAGTGGAATTATTCGAGCTACAGCGTTTCCATACACAACCCAGTTGCCAGAGTTCGTTATGGAGTGTGCTAGGTCTTACCATCCATCATCCAGATCACCAGAGATGCTACGGGAAAACAATAATCCATTGGGCCACGAGTTCATTAATTATTGTTTGAAGATTCCAGCATGAAAGGTGGTGACTTCTATTAGCATTCAGGATGTCGGCAGTAGGTGGGAGAAGCATAGAGTTGATTGCGTGAACATAATGAACAACAGATACATGAAGAAGCCTAGATCTCCTTCCAAGTTCCCAAGAACTCTTCCGCGGTCCAATCTGGTACAAGAGGTAGATGATATTGCCAAATTGTTGTGTAGGATAAATGGCGAAGCAAATGCTCACACCTTCCGCACATGGATGTATGCTTTCATCAGGACCATTGAAATCAACAAAGCGGATTCAATAATCAATTGGTTGGAAATCATTAGCGACAACATTGGTGAGCAACTCCGGAACGTGAAGCGTACTTTCAGCTTCAAAATGACTTCCTATTTGGTATACGCAGCAGCCTCACAAGGCATCTTCTCCAAGCTGGATAGATGTGGTGTTCTTTCCAAGGACCCCATTTTCGAGTGCTACCCACAAATTATCAGTAGGCTGCGTGCGAAAATTTCAAAGTGGTCAATGATGGATTCTTCTACGAGTTCATTTGCAGAGGCTAGACGAGGATCGAAGGCCAACGAGGTGAGCAAGGAAGCATGGGAAGTTGTGTTCGAGTGTGATCTCTTCATTCGGTTTGCAGATTTCACATGCCTCGTGGTCACCGGCTTTTCGAGAACCGGTTATGTTGCCCAAATATCTGAATGATAGATTGATCACAATGGAGCTGAGCAGACAGCTTGTGGAGATGCACGACTTTCAGTCGAAATGGCACAAGTCTACGGGCTTCTTCCCGATCACTGTGGGTCATTATAGCTGCCAGAGCATTCATAGCGCTCGAGGAATGGAGGCGGAAATATTCTCTGAGTAAGAGCAAGAGTTCTTCCCAGCGTGGCTGAACTTCGATCCATTTGGAGTAGCCAGGAAGACGATCTCCTAGGAGTACGCACATGTGCCTTCATTAGAAGATTTCTGGATGAAATGCAAAAGTGAGTACGAGGTTAGAAAGAAAGATTTCAGCAGGCTATTAGCACGGCAAATGTTCGATTTTGGGTTAGCACGGATACCTGCAAATCTTAAAGATGATGGGACCGTGTTACTTGACACATACTATAAAATGGAAGGAGATAGAACTGTACTTCAAGAGAACGTAGGGGGCTGCCATACGATTGAGGAAAGGTCTCACATGCTTACGTGAATACTTCAAACTGGTTGTTGACGAAGGGATATTACCTTGATGAAGCATTGATGAATCAAGTCACGGGAAACTTTGGTGCAGGAGATTCCCTCAAGAGGAAGCACGGAGGAGAAAGCAACAGAAGGCCCAAGAAGATGAAAGTGCACAGAAGGTCTCAATCAAAGGAGAAGATCACTTCCACGGCTATGACGTTAGTTCCGGCTTCTCCAGCATCCAATACTTCACCCATTGTTGCACCTCAGCAGGACACTGCCATTCCTCAGTTGAATCCGGCAACATTCATCTTCTCTCCTCAACCACTCCGTTCAGCACCTGTTCTGAAGAAGAAATGTTGAAGCTGCAGATGACAAAAGTTTGAAAGAGCTGTCTTTGGATGATTCAGAGGATGGCAGCCACAACACTGTAGTAGTTTCTGATGGAGAGGAATCAGAGCGGGAGATAGTAGTACACTCAACAACTTCTCATTCTCCGAGAAGTAATTTCTCAGAATGGTTGACTTCGCAGTTGGTTCTAGAAGCTAGAGTGGAAATGAACTTGGAGGAACACGACTTGCAGTTGCTCCTGAGTCTAGGCGGAAAAGACAGAAAACTTAAAGTTGCTAAGGTAACTTCAAGGTTGATCATCGAGGAGTCGGGCCAGAAGTTTGCTGAGATGTCAGTTCCGGTGGAAGGGAAGAAAGAGGATAAGCTCACGGCAGAAGACATAACAGTAACCAAAGTACCTATCGGTCAAGCCACTACAAAAGGATTGAAGCAGGACATGTAGACATTGATAGATGCTCTATTCCTTAGGCTTGACAAGAGAAAAGGCGGAGAAAGTTGAACTTCAGAAGCAGGTATCTCAGTTGTGCGAAATCATTGCCAAGGTTGCTAAATCTTCTACTCACCCATTTTAGCGCGAGGTAAGCGGTGAGTGATCATCGATGCAGAAATGGAAGATGCAAACAACCAGGTGAAAGCTATCGACAAATGGAAAAGTCTGATCATTCGTCAAACTTCTGTACAACTCGGAGAGGCGCTAGCCCGCTTGAAGGTTATGAAAGATGCAACAGATCAGCTGAAGCAACTGGTGACAAGCATAATAGATATGAACACGATTTGTTGAGAGTAACTTTGAGTACTTTGGCGAAATCAATAAGTTCTTTGGGAGAAGTGTTTGTTTGAGCAATTATTGCACTGACGGATCGGTTGAGAAGGGGAAGAAGGCTGGAGTTTGCAGTATCTTCCGTTTGGAGATCTGCAGAATTATGCTGCAGAGGATGCAGGCACTTGAGAGTATGGCATCGTCTTTGCCAGGACTATCATTGCTTTCACTCATGAAGAAGTGGTCATAAATGTTACTTCATACATACGGATCATTCCTAGCAGTGCCTAATTCCTGGAAGGATCTCTTTTGATGGTGCAGGGAGAATTGATGGAGCTACTAAGCCTTTCACGATGAATTCCATCGTGGTGGCGGTGGCATTGCAGTCGGACATTGCGAAGTTCGGGCCAAGCTTGGAGGATATGGAGGCATGTATTAGGGTATTGAACGAAGGCTTGCTGCAGTTCAGGACAGAAAAAGAAGTTGTGGCTAAGACAAATGGAAAGATGTTGAATTATATGTTCGACAAGTATATTCAGTATCAGAACAAAAAGAAGATATAAATGTTACAGCTGGCAGGACTTTCTTCTTCTATTCTTTCTTCTATTTTCCATGTTCCCGGATGAAATTGTAAAACTTTAAAGTTATTGGTTTTGAAACCATTGTTTTAAGTTATGTGGAGCGATTCTATTAGTTAAGTGATAGATGTGTCACTTGAGGAGAAGTTAGAGGAGGATGATTGTCAGATGTCATCTTTACTTCTTGTTTATGTTTCAGTTCAGTTGAGTTTCCCATTTGTACTTTCCCTTCTACATTCTATAAGTAGAAGAAGAACCTTCGGGTTAAGCATCAGAATTTGTAAGCAACATTCTTGTGTTCCAGACTTTGTGCTGAAACCCCTGATAGCCACTTGAAGCAAAGGAATATAAAGGAGCAGGTTTTCGGAGAACTTTGTGTCATGGTGCAATTTGTTTCTAGCTTTCTATCTTAGATCTTCTAATAGACTTTGTGTTATTTTAGATCTAGATCTGAAGTGCCTTTGCTTATAATTTTGTGCGTTGATATCTATTGGTTTCTTCTATGTGCATGCAATCAACTCTGTTATCTATTGATTGGGTTGCACATCTTCCCCATTTCTTCCCTGTGTTTTATTACTTCTTTCTTCTATAAATATTTCCTTTCTTAAACAACTGCTTACTTGCTGCAGAACTATACAACTATGGTTCATGAGTTGAATAGTTAAAGTAAAACCCCATATAGATACTAGCATATTTTAATTGACAAATCGACACGGAGCCTCACTTTGGTAAATGAGGAGATTTATCTCATGATCGCTAGGTTTTCAGCTATGCAGAAAATCTAGCCAACACGTCTTGCCTTTTCTTCCAGAATGGCCTCCTCTCTAGGAAGGAAAGTGGGCCTCCAACTTGATCCTCGGGCTGATTCATTAGGTCGCTTGGCATTATGGGTTCCACTCGAACTCCCTTCACCATTTTGAACCCTTGGTTCAATGATTCTTTGGAGGGAAAGAGCTAGGAAGTCCATGGTATCGGCGAGCCTCTCTTGGCCGGCAATTAGCTTGTCAACCTTAGCTTCCTGAGAATCGTGATCAGCCATATGTCCTTCTCTTGGCTGGTCCTCTCTTTCAACCTTCTTCCTCCTTTGATAGTAGATGTAACCCTTGTTTCCTTCCTTCATAAACCCTAGGCCCTTTGAAGATCTGAGCTCTGATACCACTGTAATGACCCTTTCAAGGGTTTTAACCACACACACAAAATGCAGATCTGATTTTTAAATTGCAGCAGACTGTAAATGCAAAATCAGTGACTATATCTATCATGAAATATGCCAAAAAACACCATGAAACACCTTAAATCCACTTGCCACAATTATATATATATTTTATGGAGTAATAAGAGCCAAAATCACAAAGAAATCTTGAAGAACTCACTTTGGAAATTAATTATGAACTGAATATTGTAGCCACAAGAAAATTATTAATCTAGGGCATAAAAACCCTCAAAATTCACCAAACTTTAGATTTCGGCCATAGAAAATATCACAAATCAGATTATCAAACCAAATTACCCAAATAGTTCACCAATTGCTCAAAACCCTACCCAAGGCAGGTCGCTCCACCCCTAATAAATCAATAACAAGCTTGAAATGACAAGTATCTCTGCAAATCAGCCTTTAATATCGATCCCAAGCCAAGGGGAATGGTTTTCATTCTTCCCTTAACCTCTAGAAAGGTTTTGTCCTTCTAGGCAAGTTGCATAAGGAGGTTTTCATCCCCAAATGCAAGAACAAACAACTCCAAGCTCATTTTGCTCCAATAATATAAATTGCGCCAATGTCTAACCTTCAAATGAACTCTTAGATCTTCTTTTATATCCTTCAATTGGCGCCAAAGTATAAAAAGCAAGGCCGACCTGTATAAGAAAGGAAAACACTAAAGAAAATATAAAATATTAGTAGAAAAACATATCATAAAGGTGCTCAAGGTTCTCCTCCTTCATCTTTGCTTCTTTGCCACGGAGAAGGAATGACAAGAAGACCAAATATCAACTCTTAGGTGGGAAAAAGGGACATTACAATCCTCCCTTCCCAAAATTGCTTGTCCCCAAGCAATTGCAAACTCATTACATTCGCTGCCCCAACTTCTTCTTGCTCTTTCTTTTGACGATCTTCATCCACCAATGGTAAAGGTGGCATCCCTTATAAAGTATTTCTCTAAATCAGCCTCTAATATCGATCCCAAGCCAAGGAGAAGGGTTTTCGTCCTTCCCTTATTCTCTTAAAGGGTTTTCGTCCTTCTAGGCAAGTCGCATAAGGAGGTTTTCGTCCCCAAATGCAAGAACAAGCAGCTCTAAGCTCACTTTGCTTCAATAAGATAAATTGCGCCAAAGTCTAACCTTCAAATGAGCTCTTAGATCTTCTTTTATATCCTTCAATTGGCGCCACAGTATAAAAAACAAGAATGACCTGTATAAGAAAGGAAAACACTAAAGAAAATATAAAATATTAATAGAAAAACATATCATAAAGGTGCTCAAGGTTCTCCTCCTTCATCTTTGCTTCTTTGCCACGGAAAAGGAATGGCAAGAAGACCAAATACCAGCTCTTAGGTGGGAAAAAGGGACATTACACACCTCTATTTTCTTTAGGGTTTATAGAAAGGAAAGGAGCCCCTCCCCATATATATGGGGAGTGGTTCGATGAGAGAGAGTCATGATAGGCCCTATAAATCTGAAATATCCCTTGTAGGATATTGCTTGGAATTTGATGAAATTAATAAAAATACAGCAAATGATATTCTGATTTTTCTGGGTTTTAGGACAGCAAACTGAAAATGCTTATAACTTGTACCAAACTTGTCCAATCCACATAAAATTTTATAGAGAGCTTGCTAACATGATAACAAAAACTAGAAAAATATTTTTGGGTTTTTCTGAGTAATAAATAACTGCCAGTAATTTTCAGAAAGCCCTAAACTACTGAAATATTTCAAAAATTCATAACTATCTGAATTCAACTGATAAAATTCTGATTTTTGCAGAATAACATATACAAAATATATGGATTTGAATCCAACCTCGAAAACTGAAAAAGGACACTCGAAACCCAAAAACCACCATTCTGATCTCCGAGGTTAACGTCAGCATAGAAAAGGGATGGGAAAACCCTCAAGTCTCCTCCAGAAGTTGCGCCAATCTTGCCTCAGGGCTAGAAAAATACTCCAAATCGCTGAAACCCCTCCTGGGACTAAATCCACCTTTGTAAACCCCCAACTTTGTCTGAAAACTCTGCAGCTTTGTCTGTAGATCTGATATATCAAATGCTCCACAAATAGCAAACTAGGGAGAATTGTTCCACCCCCGAAGAGTCTTTGTCTTGCTAGGTGTGGATCTTTCACTCACTGAAGCTAGGGTTCTGTGTGATCTTCTTGCACAAGCAAAGAAAGTGCAAATAATAGTTGCTCCGATATCAAAATATGTGTGTATGAATGAATTTGCCCTCTCATAAGTGCTATCTTTATAATCTTTCAATGCAACAAAAAGGGCCCAAAGAACCCTAATCGACCACCCTTGGGGAAACTCACATGAACATAAAGTAACTTAAGTTACTTTTCCCCTAAGCGCCAAAAGTGACTTAGGTGACGAAGGAATAGAATAATAAAGTGCCATGAGCGCCCCCTCCTAACGACAAAATATAACAATTATTCGCATGACGTCGCCCAATACTAATGTCAACGACAAAATATAACATAAAACAAGGTGGGAATCAGAGTCATCCATACCCAATAGCCTCCAACGTCCTTAGCCCCTCAAGTGACCAAGGCTAAGGCGAAAAATGGCCGTTAGGCCCTCGGTGAAGGAATGGGGACATTACAAAATCGTTCTTAGATTTCATGCGAGGAAAAGAAGGAAGATTTCGTGAAAACTTACTTGGAAAATGAGTTGATTATTCAAGTCGTTATGTTATTGTGGTAGGTCCCCTTATCTCTTTGTATCAATGTGGATTGCCCAGAAATCTTAATAGAACTTTTTCAAACATTTTTAATGTGTGATTTAATTGAACGCTAGATTGCTCCCAATCTAAGAGTTGCTGAAATTCTAATTCGAGATAGGGGACACATTATATGGAATGTATTTAAACAAATTATGCAAAGATACCCCATATTGTTAAATCGAGCGCCTACCTTACAAAAAATTAGGAATACAAGCATTTATATCTATTTATAGAGCTCTATTATCTAACTAGGGGACTCAAATCCAACTACTTGGGGAAAACACTTGAGGAGAATAAGGAACAAAGGAACTGCTCAGGCGATAATCGTGGCAATAATGGTGGGAGTCCCTCCAACTATTGCCCCTATTGTTGTTGTCGATAATGCTAAGGTGGCAAAACTCCATGCTCCCTATCTAGATATGGGGGCTGAGGGAGCCATTCTCATGGAAGTGACTTGTGGCCACACCCATGAGAATGGTAATAGGCGGGCACATAGTCGAACCGGCTTCATGCGATCTTCCTCAGCTCTATATATCTCTATGACCGATTTGTGCCTATTGTATATAGCCGATGGCTCTCCAATCCATCCATTGTATACGTGATACAACCAGTCATCTCATCTGTCATATCACATAGAGAGTATTGTAGATATGACACCAATACTATAGACACTTTAGACTATAAAACCAGCTTAAAAGGAAAAAGAAGTATATTTGATACTAGGACATAAAAGATATAACTACTCAAGCAAAAAGAAATCACTTGTGACAAGGACATTCCATCATAGTTGTTGGTGTGGCATAAGAAAAATATAATTTAAGATCTGAGGATTATTAAACACCCTGTTTTTAATTTTGGCAGTGGGTTATAAATGTAATATTCTCCCTACTTGAAAGCTACGGCTGTAAAACTAGATTACTACACGGGTAGAAAGATATTAACAAAATGAATAAATGGTCATTGGACGATGCATGCAAGATGGTGGACCAAATGGCGGAGAATAATGTGAAGAATGACACACATGGAAACGATTTGTATGGATTGAATCAGATCACGTGCACCCGTGAAATCTTTATGGATTTGATATTTGAAGTCTTATATAAATGCTTTTGTGATTCCGGCTGGAATCTCTGGATTGAACAATTATAGTACTTTGCAAGGAAAATCAGCTTTTTTTTCTTCCGCAAAAAAGAATAATGTTAAACTTATTGATCAGCTTGAGTTCACTAGTGGGACCTGTGCATTGCTAGTCCGAATCCCGATGAGTGAGAGGATCTACAAACAGAACATGGTCTTCTAGAAAGGTTAAATGCACTCGAACAACGTGACAGAGATTGATAGGAATGGGAGATCCCCATGAGAGTTATAGCAATTGAAAAAACTTGAACAATAACCAAACAAAATGTAATGGCTGGAATCCTAAAACCAGTGATGCTTAGTCATGAGAGTTATAGGTGTATGGATCTGATCGACAATATGCACGAGCCTGCAACAAGGTTGTCAGATTTCTCAGGAAAAGTCATGAGTCACACAGTGACGCGGTGATAATACACACATTTCTGCAGAACGGAATGGGAATGAATACCCTTCACAGCTAACAGAGTTCTGAAGATTGCAAATTTATCGGAGATGACAGTATGGGTGCACTGCAAATGGATGCTTGAAGGAGCAATCATGTGTATAAGGGTACAAGGATGCTGAGTCTCAATCTATATAAATGACCAGTCTGTATGGCAAGATCTTAAAAAACAATATCTCACTCAATACACAAACTATCTTAAACTATTCAAAACAAGTTTATAGAGACAAGATCGTAGCCATCATATAGGGCAATGAAGAGTAATCGTTGTCCCTTGACTAGTCTCAAAAAATCACGAGGCACAGGATAAAATATAACTCTTTTTCAGGGACATGTACATTGGCGGGTAACCTTGCTGGGTGACTCCAATGCTCTTACTCATCACCCTTTTAGAAGCATTCGAATTGCGTACTTCTTTCTGCCTTGTTCATTATCTGGAAGCTGTGTTACCAGGAAATGTCCTTAGCCCCCCCGTACCTTGTCTGAAACGTTTACGAAGCGGTACGAAACATACCAGAAACATCCCAGAAATGTCACGATGTTTCTGGGATGTTTTTGGTACGTTCGTCCAATTTTCAGTTTTAAAAGCCAAAAACATTAACCAAAGAACTAATTTTTAACATTTATTGCTCCTAAACTTAATGTACCCACCCAAACTTCCTAAAGACACTTCCTAAAGCTATATAATGACATCTTTGGTCCATTCTAAATCACACTTTTTTTCTCTTGCTAAATTTGGTTTTATTTAAACTAATATTTAGCATTATGAAGAGCAAAGAGACATCAAGGAGCAGCTAATCATTAAACTAATCATGTATATATGAAACATTGAAATTGTAACCATGTTGAATGATGAATCTTTAGAACTTAAATGAACACAAAATATATTGAGTGCTTTATCAGTTATCTCTTATGGTCCATGGTCTAAAATTTTGAAAATGAGTACTACGATATACATATATATGTACATATAACGATATGCATATATATGTATATACACATATATACACATATACATATACATATATGTATATGTATATGTGTATATATGTGTATATACATATATATGCATATATATGTATATATATTATATGTACATATATATATATATGTATATATATATACATATACATATACATATACACATATACATATACATATACATATACATATACATACATACATACATACATACATATATATATATATATATGTACAACTACACACACACACACACATATAGTACGGATGTTTCCGTAACGTTTCGTACCCAAGGTTTTTTTGAAAATTGGCATTTTTGGGTTTTGGACCCATACCCGTTTCCTGGCAACATAGTCCGGAAGCTGAGATGCAATTATGTCTTCAGGAATGAGGTATGCACTTTGGATGATTTTTTTCACTCTTGAAAAGGTGAAATTCTAAAGCAATTACTTGCGAAAGGTTTCCTTCTACATTGGGAGGCAAAAAGTTTGAGCTTGGACATTATTCTGATTTTATTGCTGTTCTGTTTGCTTTACGTACCAACTATAATTTTCTTTGTAAATACCGTTGTACAGTTCTTCATTCTTTTGTATAGCCCTTATTGTAAATATTGTTCATTCTTTTGTACAGCCCTTATTGTAAATATTGTTTTTTGTTAATATATGCAGCATCTATTCACAAAAGGAAAAGCTCTCAGAAACCAAATGAATTTTTGGTATAAATTGCATACACAATAAAACTTTGATTAATTAATTCATCATGAAGGCATTACATTTTATAAGCTTTTTCTCTCCTGTAACACAGGAATAATCCCTATCACTTACAATTAGTCAATCCCTACAAACTCTCTGTCATCCCTTTAAACACTCAACAAGACTTTACCTACACGAGTTGTTTAAACAGCTCACAACTTACTCACAAATTATTATTATTTTACTCAAATTATATATTAACTTACAAACAATAATGTGAGTATTAACATTCCCAACAACCCAACTTATAACTTCCTGTTTGTTGCAGTGTGGCTTATCGCTGTTAGGAAATAGTATGTCTAGTGCTCACATTGATATTGTATTGGTTAATATCTTGTGTGTTAATGTGTAATTATTCGTGAGGATTGGGTGGTTGAACCAACCCACGTATATAGCTATTTAGGTGAGAGATAAATAAGGGGGTTGTTTGGTATATGGTTGAGTTGTTTGAACAACTCGTACAACTATTGGGAGACTCCTTAATAATAGGAAATCCTCTCCCTATAAATATGTAACTTTTTATTATGTTGAATGGTTTAGTTTTATCATATTTTCCTGAGTTATTCTGTCCAAATCTTTTCAATCGCTAAGATGACCCGAGTTAAAAACTTGGTGGGCATGTCCGTAGTGACGAGTTAAATGATAGAGGAGTTGGTGGGCGTGTTCCTAGCAAGGAATTATATGACATAAGGGTTGAGATAATGGATCCTTTGTCGTGGACAAATGGACAAGGCTAGATGGTTTCTATACATAGCTCCAAAAACAGTCAGCTGTCCTTGTTTCATAACAAGCTCCAAAAAGGTGGGCATGCCCATGATGATGAGTTAAATGATAGAGGAGTTGGCGGGTGTGTTCCTAGTGATGAATTATATCATAGAAGAGTTGACATCAATAATTCCTTCAGTCATGGACAAATGGACAAGTTAGATGTTGAATTCTATACAAAGCTCCAAAAAGAGTCAATTGTCCCTGTTTCATAAAGAGCTCCAAAAAGGTTTGCCATGGATGGGTGCATCCTGTGTCCCAAACCATCATCTTGATAGATTAGGTCACTTAGTTGAGCTTCTCAATGAAGCTGAGTTTAAATAATATATCTGCCTTCACGTTGGTTGGTCAAAGGCAGATATTCAGCGGCCATACATAACCCCCAGTACGGTGTAGCTGGCCTCCCGTATAGTGGTCTCCTAGGCCCTTGCTTTGACATCAAAATTTCTTGGTGAGCTAAATATATCCAAGGTGAGAGAATATATTCTTGGCGGCAGATGATGTCAATAGATGCCACATGGAATTTCTTATGGAATTTGCTGAAAGTTGAAAAAATCCACTCAAGCATGGTGAAATAATTTCATAATGATAATATTTGGATTCTTGAGGAGATCCATCAATCTTATGAGGATATTTAGTCCACCCAAACAGCGTTGGTAAAGCTATAGGACATGACGATGAAGCAGCATGAGATTAGAAAGTTGAGAGATTGAAGCCCCGTGCTTATTCCTTCTAACACCCAGATCTGGATCTAGCTTTGGCTCCTCTGAAGCTGGAAAAATTGAAGAGATTGCGTCCTCCTGTACTCCTGGAGAATTATCCAGCACAGTGATTATGAAAAAAGCTGCAAACATTGTAGGCAAGAAATCCTCTCTCAAAGAGTTCACAACATCCCTTGGTTGTTATTCCAGCACAGCGAATATATTCATAGCTCGAAACAATGCAGATGAGAACATGGATATTGTGTGATAATTTTTCGAATTCAACTGTGGAGTTTCGAGTCAATCTACATTGACCCATATTTGATGAGTAGTGTTTCACAAGAACTTGGATATTGCAGATGGAGAGGTGTCAGAAGCCAACACAGCCGGAAACAAAGGCAGTACCCTTTTGTCTATGTTTTCTTCTTAGTCTTTTTTTTCTATTACTAGACAAAATGTACTCATTCCCTGAATCCCTAGTACGACTCTATGTCAGGTCTGTCATGGCTGAATGCTGTATGTCACAATCATTAGCATTAAGCCCAACAGCAGACATCTTATCTACATCAAGGCAACCACAACTAGACTCTTCACTTAAGAAGGATCAAGGAAACAATACTGTTCTTCATCTTATGTTTGAATGTTACTCGGCCTCCTAAGGCAGTTTTGATTCTCAAGCTGATTTTTTTGGTGTATCTAATAGCAGAACAGTATCCTGGCCCTTTCTGTAAAATTTCAATTATTAATTGATGAAAATTTCTGACTACAAAATAAATAGCTCAAGCTGGGAGATGTAATGATATAATTTAGAATCTATGTTGCTGGTTCCGGAATGGGGTTTGGGTAGGCAAAAATTGCGCTGGGTTTGATACAGTTGAGTACGGCTGTATAAAAAAATATAAAATATTTAAAATATAAATATTTTAGATTAGAAGCAAAATTAACCGCAAAATATGCCAAGTTTTTAGCAAAAATGATTGTCTGGGAAAACCTATGCAAATCTGTAAGAAAGCTTAAGTATCTTCAAGCATACCAAAACCTATACTATTCTATAGGAAACTTGAAGCTTCTTTAAGTAAACTGATGACTGGCCAAAATGCTAGTGTCCTGTCAAAACACAAACACCACGGTGGTGTCAGGAATACTTTAAATCCTGAAAATGAGCACAGTGAAGAGAGGTTTGCTACAATAACTAATATCTAATGAGCACATAACAGCGCAATAAAATGTTTTTCTTTAATGTCTGCAAATGTGACAAAACAGCAAAAATGTAACAAACAGTAATAAGTTAAACTATCTTCAAAGATGCTTCACATATATGTGTTTGCCTCTGTACGACTATAATCCATTTGCATTTTTTATGTTCTTAAAAGTTAAGCTCCATAGTTGTTTGGATGATGTATGCAGCATTTGAATGTAAATGTTATTGAAGCATTTAAACTTGAAACATTGAAGCTTATTCTTGAGTTTGGAGGACAGGGACAGAATGTAGCAGGACCAGGACCCGGTTCATGCTGTACCATGACTGTTCCCCTACAAGTTCAGAACCAGGATTCGTAGTTAAAAATAATTGAAAAAGACAGATTTGTTCAGTCGGTTCTTCCTGCACTTATTCATGTTATTGTTAGTTGTAATACTAGTTACTTAGCTTAACTGTGTACATTTTCTAGTGTTTATTGTCTGAGTTTATCCAGATATTCTACGGTCTAGTTATTCCAATTCACAATACTATGAAAAGTTTTTCGTTTCTTGGATAATGGTAGTGTGAATTCTAACAATATTTTAGAACTACGTATTTTGCAGAATTGCAAATAAGCAACCATTTTACTGGTTTCTGGATAAACCGTGTGAGAATTTTTAATGCACACAGTTTATCCAGAAACCCAGTGTATAATCTTATGGACTGTGGAAACATAAAACTCTAACCATGTTACTTTTCTTGCAATATTCATTATCAAATTAATCTGTCCAAATGGGAAGAGAAAGTTTGGGAATCTGGTTATCTTAAAGTATACTGGATGTCTACATTGAAATACAGGAAATGGATCATGCCAGGCCTTTCTGCTTCAATTTAATAGCTAGTTGCTCTAGCTAGACTGTGTACATTTTTCTTGTGTTTATAACCTTAGGAGCTTATGCAGATTTTGTACAGTTTGATCTTTAAGATACATAATACTGAGAAAAGTTTTTGAGTAATGTTAATGTGAATTTTAACGTCTTTTTTTTATAATAAATACCTTTGATGTTTTCTTTATATTTACGGAATACCAGATAAGTAGCTGAGTTATTATTTCTGCAATATTTTTCATTGAATTATTGTTTAAATGCATCTGAACATGAAGAGATGGTAGGATGCTGATAAGTATGTCCGCAACATGCTCTGGTGATTGAGTCTGACTACTTGCTGAAGTTTACAATGGCTATTTCTTTCAGTTTTATGATCATAAATAACTTAGATGTCACATATAGCCTACTTTTAAACTATTCTGAAATTTATGGACATCTGAAGCAACACAAAATGAGCATTGAAGAAGAGCACCTTGGCTTCTTAAAAAAATGCACAGCTTTTGTTGTAGACAGTTGAAACTTTGTGTCAGTTTAGCTGTACTGGTTTTCAGGAGGGCATATTCTATTCTTAATCACAATCAGTAGATTAGCTTCTTGGTTAGAAGCCGTTGCAATTTGTTTGACTTTCTTCTGTTGACATGTTGTACAATGTGCTATAGAGTATGGATGAGGTGGAACGCTCAACCAACAGCTCTCCGGGCGTTGGCACAGAAAAGTTGATCAGGACTTTGCACTCTCTAACAGGACTGAGAGCAATGCTTGTAAAAGGCCTTGAAAGTGGTCTGAGGAATGATGCTTCTGACACTGCTATTGCTAGCCGTCAAAAGGTGTGTATCTTTACCTAGGTGAAGATAAATTACGTCTTCATGCATAGATTCATCAGAGGGTATTGACCAATCAAATTTTGAGTTTAGGAGTTGAACTTTTCTGAATAATTTGTATCCAGTGGCGGCTCTCTGAAATCGGTTTGGAAGATTACTCTTTTGTCCTCTTGAGCAGGTATGGTTGTGTTTTAAATTTTATTCAAAGAGAATATTTATTGCTTGCCATTAACAGAGATCTAAACTGAGCTTTGTTTAATTTATATATAGCAATCGGAACTCTGTCTTAAAGCATTAATGGAGACCATTAATTAGATTAAGTGAGACTGAATACTCCATACATTCAGGACCAAAGCATTTAGTACAAAAGGTCTTTCTGGATGATCAATTCATTGCAAAGTTATACTATTTCTGTGTCATTCAAGTGGTGCTTTTGAGAACAATTATACCTTAGGAATTGAGTTAACAAAACAAAATTAGTTCCTGTACATTGCTGTCAATTGTTTTCTTTATTATATATGAATATATCTACATGGAAGCTGTTTTCTATAATTTATAAATATCAACATTTAATAAATGAGTACATTAAGACGAGAAATAGATTTATATGGCTAGCATGAAATCATGTTTCCCAAGAACTAAGGGAATTTGATTCCAAGACCCAACGTGGCGCCCTTTTCAATAGCTAGGCTCCATGATACTTGCATGAACGCTCTGATGTACCACATCCTTCAAGATTTCACTCCATGCCATCTCGGCAGTAGTTTGAACTTTGGCAAGCCAAAATGCAGAGTCATCTTGGTCAGCATTTTATACAACTTCGCAAAAATCTCAGAAAAGAACACAAAATATTCAAATCATGACCGCCTCTTGGGTGAGATATAAAATGAAAATATAAGGCCACATTGATGTTAGAAATGTGACTGCTCTAAAGTTAAGTGTTGTGGCCGGTGGCTAGGTTGTTCAACCACCATAAACACATATAGGGTGCTATAAGTATGTAATATGAGATTGATATGGGTGATGGATTGTGATATGGACATGACAGCCCGTGCTGCAGTACTTAATTTTATATCATGCTCTCTCCATTCTCTTCACTATCTTTTGATATGTGAATGTACAAGCATCAGATATCAGGGCCCATCAAAAGGGACCTGATATTTTGGAACTCCCAAGTACAGAAACAAGAATTAAAGTCAAGGTACATTCTGTGAAGCCAGGAAATGCCTAAGGGCCCCACGTTTCTTCCTAGAAACGTTTGAAATGCAAAATGGAGTGCAAGCGTTTCGGAATTTTTGTAAAAAAAAAAAAAAAAAAAAAAAAAGCGTCTAACTTATCTAGATTATTATCATGTATATGTGAATCATTGAAATTGTAACCATGTTGAATGATGAGTTATGACTCTTTAGAAGTTCAAATTTCAATGAATACAAAATATTTTGAGTGCTTTATCAATTATCTCTTATGGTCTACAAATTTACAATTATAAAATGAGTATTATGCATATATATTTTATTTTTTAATAATATATTGTACGGACGTTTCCGGCAACGTTTCGTATCCAAGGTTTTTTGAAAATTGTCGTTTCCGCGTTTCGTATCCGTTTCCGTTTCCGTGCAACATAGGGTACATTTAGAAAATAAGTGAAATATATAATAAATCAGAGCTATCTCAATAGAGGAGACAGAGACAACATCATTAGGGTTTAATAGGCACAATAGTGCATAATGCTCAGCCAATCGTGACACAACTTACTTGAAAGACATGGGATGGGGGCCGTTAAGGTCTAATCGGACCCATAAATTCAATCAAATCTAATAAAGATTAATAAAACAAAATATTAAAATAGAAAACCAGACCCTTGATTTAATCTATTTTGGATTTTAAATGCACTTTATATTACATCTGTGAACAAAAGAGTTACATCAATTTTAACAACACATTTACAACAAAAATCTCTCCCTTAAAAAGCTAGAAAATTATCATTTGAGTCCGAGCTTCAAGAGGCATTGAATCAACTCCTTTATGAGAGTACCTGAATTTGTCTTTGAGTGGAGCCAAATCGTGCATGAAAAGCCTCAATGTGATGTCCCCTTTTTTTTGGACAAATGGGAGTTTTAACAAACTTCTACATCAATCGAATCAAGAAGGATTAGATCCTTTTGAATCAACCTCAAATAACCCAATGTCAATGAATTACAACCCAAAATGGGGTTGGAAGTAGCCAAGGTAGTGGGTTAGATGGGTGGATCAATTGGAAATTAAACCTTTTCCAGATCTGATTTTTATAGCAGCAGATAATAAATAAAAATAGCTCACAGACAATTGAAAACTCATAAAATTCATAACTCAATCAATATTCGTTCTTTTCATATGAAACAAAGTGCACAATAAACTTGAGATTTTTCCCTTTCCAATGAACTAAGGATCAAATTTTTCTGAGCACTAAAACCCCTTCAAAATAGCATCCAAACTTCCAGATCTGGGCACTAGGGTTAGCAGAAATTATTAAATTAATAACCAGCACTTCCCTCAACTGTTTTCACCCTCCAAAAGCTTGTTTTGATGCACAAAAATGCCAAGAACAGATCTGAACTGAAATCACAATTTTTAAGCATCAAAATGTGTCCCAAACAATTAATAATCCAACCCCAGACTGCTGCAACTTCTAAAATTATTTTCCGCTTAACCAACCAAGCAAAAGCCTTCAAACTTTAGATTTTGGGTCAAAAAAATATGAAGAATAATATTTCAAAATTAGTTTTCGCACAGCAAACACGAAACCCTAATTTTGCCCTAAAAAGTAGGTCGCCTAGCACATTTAGGGCATCAAATCATCTCCAAAAATTATAAAATTAATTGCAAAACACAACAGATCTGAAATTCACTTGTTTAACCATCAAAACATGCAAACAAACTCAGATTTCCTTCAACAATCAATTTGCTAGGGTTAGGAACACTTTCCCAATCAATTCGCCACACAATAGATGCAACATACACACAAATGGATCCTTAGCAAAATCAGATTTACTTCAATTCCAAATCAAATGAGAGAGAGAGAGAGCACAATGAAGAGCTAGGGCATACATCCCATTTCTCCAAGCATGGAGTGATATCAAATGATCAAATCAACATGAGGTGAAATGACCCCCTCACATCCCTTAAATAGACTTCCCAAAAGGGATTGACCCACTTGGAGGGAAAATACACTTTTTAAATTTGCAATTACAAGTTGGATAGCCAAGTGGCCCCCTTTACCTAAGTCTCCCTCCCACTACATAATTAAAACATTTAATATGCCTAGACTATGTGCACTTTATTTATTTTCTAATTAAATAATAAGAAGTAACTAACATATGTGCACATTTTTAAACTAACTAGGGACTCTCTCTTGTAGCTCTAGGCATGCCAAGGGGTTACAATGCAAATGAAAGAGATGAATCGATATATTAGTAATGCCCCGGAAAAAGGGGACATTACACTCAATTCCTCTAAGTCAAGGGGGAAGGGTCCTCATTGAAAATAGGTTTACTGATTGACATCCACATGAACCCAATTGCATACAATTGATTTGGCAAATTGTATTCCACGAAGATACATCTAGCCATGATCATCAATATCTGGCCAAGAGAGGCGGCAATGAATAAATAATTAAATTCAGCTTGAAACTGTATGCCCAAAAGGTCTTGGTAGAAGGACATCTCTTGAAGACATGACCAAGAGTTTCGTCTCTCCCACAAAGACTACATTAAGAATCTCTAACACAAACTTTGCGAAGCCTTTTCTTTACTGCCAAATGTTGTTGTACCATTAACCACCCCAATGCTTGTGTTTGAAGGAAGAATGCGATTTCCAAGAAAACTAGCACAATCTATCCACTATGCTTCAGGATCCTCAACTCCCCATTGATTGTTAAAATGTGGAACAATTGCAATGGTTTGTCTGAGCCATAAAGATCCTCTGTCCCATAGTTGTAGCAGGTCTTCCCATGGCTTCTTTTCAAATCTCTCCAATAAGGTGCTGTCCCATGGAGCTGGACTTTAAGAGGAAAAAAATTTGAGGACCATTCTACACAGTACTTGATAGTCATATTTATTTGTTCAGTTTAAATTTTGGACTTACTTTGAATCAAGTGAAGTGTGCCATTGATGAAGCTCATGATTCAAAAGATCACTCCAACAAAGAATCCCCTTTATAATCAATAACTTGCCAGAAAACATAAGTAAGAGACCAAAGATGACTGCTTGGAGAGGAAATTCTCCGAAATTGTTTGAATCTAGATGCCAAGCATTTTGGTCCCTCATATTTCCAATGAAGAAAGTTAAACACAACCTGCCAAGCATCCCACACTCTTTTAAATGTACCATATGTTGAGAGCATGAATGCTTAGCATTACCAATCGTGCCAAAAAGCTGAAAGGGCCCTTGATTCCTTGAATGTGCTGAGCAATTTGAATTCAGTGATGGAATAGAGTTTAACATGGTGCATCATCATTCGCTATTCTTACTACCCACTCTCCCATTGTTAACCCCAATTTTTCCTGTAGGAAAAGCATGGGTTAACACCTGTCTGTGCTCTGGACAAAAATGGGTTCAGCATAGTTGTAATTCAATCAAAGATTACATGTGCACAATCATTTGCCGGAGTTTTATTCAAAAGAAAGGCATTGACAAAATTTGTACAGGTCATATGAAGTTTATTAAAGTTAATATGTAAACAATAACTAGTATTTTTATTGGTTAATGTATGTTAGTTAGCAATGTATAACTATGTAACTTCTTTCATCGTTAATAAAAGACACACAGAGAGGAGATGTCACTGTGTCATTTGTTGTATGCCTCCCATTCTCTTCATTCTCTCTCATATTTACTAACCTTGGTATCAGAGCCACTGTTTGAGGAAGCACTACGAGAATGGTATGATAAAGTTGCAGAGTTTGAGGAGGCCCCTACTTAGGCACGAATTGCGAAAAAGAATAGATTTGAGGTTCAAGGAAGCTCTAGGAAGATTTCTAGGGTATGGATTGTAAAGCTGCATGATTCAGAACATCATACTAGGGTGGAGAAGGTCCAGACAAAGAAGTCATGATTTTAGACTTTCGGAGACGTCATGATTAGTAGTGGAGAGTGAATTTTGTGAGTTAAAGACCACAAGGAAAACACAGTGAAAGAAGAACGAACTAAGAGTTTTTGTGATTCGAGGATGTCATTCAAGAAAGGATTTTACCATTCAAGGAGGATGACATGTCAGGGCATGAATCTGCAATTGTAAAAAAGAACAAAATGACTGTTGGTAGAAACCTGACCATATTTGTAACTAGACAATTTTGCAGAGTGAAAACACAACCAAATGCTAGGGCTCAAGAAAATTGTGTAGACAAAGACAGTCAAATGTTGAAGACCAGGGGGATGATGAGGCAGCCTCAAAATCGTGATTTGCAGACAAATATTTAATTTTGGAACACATGGAATGATTTCCAGTCTGTGTGGAGCAGACTGAGTTGAAGGAGAAACAATTTATTTTGAGATGGTTTTTGTGAAGTGAAGAATCACGTTAGGCATGGTGAAAGGGGTTTCTGTATTGCAGGCATTTTTATTTTAAATTCCAAATCAGGAGGCTTGAGATTGTAAGTAATTTGGAATTCTGCAGACTTAGATTCTATTATAGCAGACTATGCATGTATCAACTTCAAGATTGCAGTTGAGATATCATTACTGTCATACGGTTGGGCATATAAAAAGTATTGCTGGAAGCGACAATATATAAAGGGGATAGGAAGATATACACATTGTGTTGAATAATGCTAAAAACTCATAGTAAGGAATGCTAGGTATGTTCCTAGCATGGATAAAAATCTCATCTATTCTTCAGTCAACAAAAAAACCCAAAATTATGGTAAATTTCTTTAGGAAGCAGTGTATCGTGTCTAATGTAGAACAGGACAGTGTAATTGGGCAAGGTGGCACGTAGATGCATGTTGACCTTGCTATAGTCAACATACATGCACTAGTTGTGGAGAGAGACTCCACTAAATAGGATGTGGGGGTGGATGACTTGCCTCAATCAAACACATGGTTAGCTATGGAGGGAGACTCCACTATCTAGGTTGTGTAGGAGGCACATGGTGAGATGGAAGGAAAAGCCATTTAAAGAATTGTGGAGGTTGACTCCACCATCCAAGTTGCACAAGAGGTGCATGGTGAGATGGCAGGAAAACCCACTTAAAGAAAGGCACTAGCTTGGAGGCCTGAAGACAAGGTTGTTAATCTAGCAGAGCATGTTTATTTTGCTCTCATATTTGACTTTTTTATGGTACCCAAACTGCAGCAATATTCTGAAGCAAAAGGCATAACTGAGTGGGAGATTGCCATGCAACAGAATATGACACCTTGCTGAAGAACCATACCTAGGATTTGGTGGAATTATTGCCAAGTGAGTTGTTGGAATTACCCATTGGATACAAATGGGTGAATATAGTCAAAAGCAAAGCCGATGGTACTTGGACAAGTACAAGGCTAGTCTTCTTATGAATGGATTTTCACAGTAGGCAGGAATAGACTATGAGGAGGTCTTTGCACCTACTACAAATATTATGAAGATTTGGATGAGAAGGTTTTCCTTTTGGTTTCTCCTCTTCAAAGATTTGGATGAGAAGGTCTACATGGTGTAGCCTGAAGATTTTGGGTATCCATTCACGATTATTTGGTTTGCATATAAATTAAGTACCTGTACGGACTCAGACAAACGCCACGAGCCTAACATTTTAACGTTGATCAACATCTCCAAAATTGTAGATTTAGAGCAATGGAGGTCAGGCTGAAGTTATCAGCCAATGATGATTCATCACCAGTCGAAGAATCACCCTACAGACAATTGGTGGGCAGCCTAATATATCTTATGCCTACACAACCAGATTTTTGTTGTTGTTAGCAATCTTTCTTGGCTTTTGTCTCAACCAAAGCTCATACATTGGACAACAACAAAATGTCAAAGGACTGCAGATTTCAAATTAATATCTAAGGAGCAGCTTGCTGATTTAATGACTAAATCCTTTGGTCCCATTGTGTTTGTAAAATTTTGGGACAAACTTGGAGTAGTTTTTGATTTAGTCATTGGTGGATGTCAAAGTCATAAAGTTATTATGTAAACATTATATAATAAAATATTAGTTAATATATGTTAGTTATCGATGTATAATGAGCTTACTTGAAGTGTAACTTCTTTTATACTCATTAAAAGATCGACACACATGAGATATCTATGTGCCGTTTATTACATGCCTTCCATTCTCTTCATTCTTTCTCTCATATTCACCAACAAAGCTGAACATCAATATTTGATGAAAACATGCAAATTAGGCCCCGGTCCTAAACCGAAGTTCCATATGAGTAATTTAATTGTTTAGAATGTGTTATGGTCACACAAATGTAAAATCATATACATGAATATTTGGTCATATTTAAGTGATTTATTTGGTGTTACATGCAATATAAAGGTGAATTTAATTAAGTCCCTAAAGAGGCATAAAGGTGAAATATTTAGATGGGTCAACATTAATTAAGTGGTGGAAAAAATAGAAGTTAGTGGTTAATTGTTAGTTAGAAGTCATGTTAGAGTTTAGTATTAGAGTGTGAGGTTGAGGTAGAAGGTGAGTTAAGAAGTTAGTTGCAGAAGTAGTTATCAAAGCCGGGTTCCAAGCCTTTTCTTCTTGAATATGTTGTGTGCATAATAAGACTATAAAAATTGTTGTTGCATTGGTTCGTGGATAGAAGAGTTTGTATTTGGGTTGATTTCCATGGATGATGTGTGAGGGGAAGTGATTCTATTTGGAAACTTAGTCACTTGCATTTGCTGAATTCTATCTATAAAATTCAAAATTTGGCGAAGTTGAAAATTTTTGTTCCGATTTGCGAACTTAATCATCGGCATGTGCAAAAATAAACATTTAAGTTATATTTCGTGTATATATTTCTAGGATGTTTGAGAGTGGTTCGATAACTAGGAGCTATAATGCACATTCTAGGTTTTGGAGGGTCCTATCGATAGCCATATTTAAGGGTTTGAAGATTTCAGGTCGTAGTAGGTATGAAGGTAGTATAATCTATTGCAGTATACCTTGAAATGTGAAGCTACAACTATATTTCTTTAGTTGATTTTAATCATGAATTTTATCTTTGATTTTTTTAGCGGCGAATATCATCCTTCACAAATTCAAACACGAATTCAAACGAGATCACTTAGTTTAGAAATAGAGATAACTATTGTATTACTTTACCAACATTCTTTATTGCAAATTTCTTACAAGGAAAATTTCCTTTCTAGGGTTTGTAAATTGGATTTTAATATTTATCAAACTTCGCATTTGATAGATCCTTCATGAACCATATGCCATGCATTTCTAGGGATAATTGGTTGGGGAAGAATTTGTGTTCTAGGGTTTCAATACTTTCACCGAGCAAGCTTCATTCTTTTTCTTATTGATTTCATTCGCTAGCTAGTAGAATAGGTGATGCGATCACGGTCGGGGGTTCTAGTAAGGGATGCCTTAGACCATGCGACCCATAATTCATAGTGTTAAATCTCAACGTATCAATCAAGATCTCCATCATAGCTTGTAAGAATTAATAAAAACTTCTTCTATTAATGTGAGGAAAATATTATAGACTTGGAGATAATCGATTACCCACTTTGCCATAGTCTTATGAGAAGACATGCAACAAATAATATGTGTGCAAAGCCAATAATGAATAAAACAATGTGTATAAAGGAATGCAGGAATCAATGTGCATAAGCGCAAAAACAATGAAGCAAACTTTGTGGATAGAGCAAACAACATCATGGAGCAAGCGCTGAATCACACATTATGTAATAGTAAAACAAGAGCTTAGTGACAATGTTTGTCAAACAAGCATAGAAACATGCACTGAACAAGTAATAAAGTAATATGTAAATGCTTCAAGATCAATAACAACTAGGCATGGATTATATAGAAGTCAACAAAGTGATCATCGGATGAAGCACATTATGGCACTTTATAAAAGAAATAAGGTGGTGCAAGATAAATAATAGAATCTTTGTATCACCAATGGACTAGTGTGTAAAGATATGATCTAAGTGATTTTTGTATGTAATATGCCCTTGACATAGGCATGACCCTAATGTGATGGGTTGCCTAGGGTATTGGGCTTAGAGAAGCCGTAAAGTGTGAAAGGATATAATCTAATTAAGCTCTATATGTAAGATGCCCCTAGTGTAGGCATATCCCTAATGTGGTGGGTTGCCCCCAGGGTATAGGGCTTAAAGAAGCCACAAAGTATGTGTATGAATGTCCATGGATTATGGGTATACTCAACTGTCTTATGTATACCATTTATAGCAAGTGCATAAAGAAGTAGGATGTGTAAAATGCTAATCCCAAATAAAGAAAAGGTCTAAGTTTATGTAATGAATAAGCCAACGATGTGCAGGTCTTGGTTTTTTATTTTTTCCATATTATATTGTTTTTGTATTTTTGTCATAAGAGAGAACATGAAAAATATCTTGTAATGTACTAAGTGTCTAGGCCATAGGCTATAACAATAGAAAAAAGGGGATGTGGTACTTGTATCTTATCCTTAGGGAAGTAGGCATGCCCATCTTCTTTTTCCATCTTGATTTCGTCCATGCCTTGTTGGCACATGCATGGAGTCTCTTTGTGGTTCTTTCCCAAGCCACAAACACCTTCAACTTGACTCTTAGGAGCTGCTGTCCTAAACAGACCAGCAAGTTGATTGTTGTCATGTCTCTTGGAAAGATGGTTTCGATCATCCCTTTCACTTCCCCTACTTGTTCATCATCCTCCCTTCCAATCCTGGAATCCACACATGCTGAAATATTATTTGTATTAGCAAAACAATGATCAATAATTACCTCATCATGATGACTATCCGAATAATAATGGAAGTAAGGGTTGAATCTCCATCCTTCATGGCTCCATTTCTCTCAAAGTGCAGATCTGATTTTTCCCGGCATGTGGGTGACTGTTGGAGCTCCCAATTTTGTCATGAGGACTTGAGAACCCTCTACCTTCAAGCTGCATGGCATCTATACTCATGAGTGTGGGGTCCCTAGGGAGGGTTGACCCCTTGTTGCTTGGGGTTTTGACCCCGTGCCAATCCCCACTCTTTCTATCTCCAACTTCACGAACTCTGCAAAAGGTAGGGCATCACGGATCTTTTCCGGAAGAGCTCTATACTCTTCATACCATGTACCAATGTTGCTTCCTTTAGATGACGAGAATTCACGACCTCCTTTGAAGAGATTCACCATTTGAGCCTTGAACGGTATGTATCAATCGAGCCATTGTGTTGGCCAATATTTCTTTCCCTAGGGCAAGCCTTTCAATCCTAAGATCGTTGAAAACTCTATTCATCCCTTTTCATCTTCAAACCCTCGGGTTGGGAAGACCGAAGCACTGATACCATTGTAATGTCCCTTTTTGGGACAAAAACCAAAAATATGGGTTTGGCCACAAACCCCAAGGATCAGATCTGAAAATACACACACCACAAATGAAATATAATCTGATTTTTATGACAGCAGCTGAAATAACCTTCCAAACCCTAGAGCAAACTGAGTAAGAGCTTAGAATTCACCAAATAATCATGCACAACAACTTGATAGATACTTCTAAATAATTATTTCAATCACGGCAACCAAAATCCATTCCATTTGCAACAATTAAATGGAGAAAATCAGCGAAGTCACACTGCTGTAATTAAATAAATGACAGCTGCAGGGCAGCCATAAACCAACGCTGAAATTAATAGATAAACACCACCAAAAATCATAAAATTATAGATACCGGCCTTATAAAATATGCCAAATCAAAATATGAAATTAGATTTGCAATTTGTGCCCTAGAAGGCACTCAAATACCAACAAACCCTAGTCGCTCCAACTAGGAATGACTCTAAAATGCATGCAAATATTTGTAGATCTCTTTCCTTATTCTCCAATGCCCCAAATCTGCAAAAAGGTCTTCAATATGACTTTGCTTCAACCAAGGATGGAGGGTTTTCGTCCTCCAACCAACCACAAGAAGGGTTTTCGTCCTTCTTGGAAAGCCACACAATTGGATTTTTGCCCAAAAGTGGAAAGACAATGAGCAAACAACCCAAAGGTCCAATTTAGATAAAATGCGCCAAAATCGATGTCCCCAAATGAAGTCCTTAATCTCCTTTTATATCCTCATGTTGGTGCCAAAGGCCAAAAAGGCAAGGCCGACCCATATAAAACATATTTAATCTTTTAATTTGCTTTTTAAAATGCACCAAACCCAACCGACCCCTTATAATGGGAATTTACAAAGATAAAAACATAAACATGAATGAGGAAAATGGAAATATAACCCACGATCTTCCCTTGCTCATCCATTGCTTGCCTTCAAAAAGGGGAAAGGCAAGGAATCCTTTATTTTGGATTAATTCGAAAAAAGGGACATTACATATTTGTTCAATCTTTTGATGAATAAATATTGCCGTGGCTAGCTAAATTATTTTGTGGCATTCTACATTGATTTGCATAGTGAAAAGTGGACTAGAATCTCATAGGCGGTTCATTGCCTCTAGGAGATTGCTGATTTTGAATTGGTTAATCATTATAAGTTATTTTTAGCTACTTTTAGATTGTTGTGTGTGTACTTGAAGGTGTTTCAGATTAGATTTATTGAGGATAGTTGGTAAACCCCTTTTTCTCCATTTTCAATTCTAAAAGGGACATTAGAGTGGTATCGAGCATCTATTCGCCACTGAGAGTTTCATTCGGAAGAGCAGATAAATGGCAAACATACATTTTGACGATGTTTGGGTTGAGAGGCTTGCCCTAGGGCAAGAAAGATTGGTGAATAGGATGACACAGTTGATCCAGGCCATGCAGAACCACAATGGAGAAGGAAGTTCTTCGGGAATTCATAGCGTGAGGCAGCCCTTAGGGTCCAATTTTGGAGTTGCTTCTAGGCCATTCCAACCTACCTTCCTCCCTAAGGAAGAAGCCATGCCAAAGTTTGAACGCGGCATTTGGGGAGCCATAACATTGCTACCATCTATGAGGAGTACAAGACTCTTTCGGGTGAGATTCGTGATGCCATGACACTCGCCGAGTTCATAGGGTTGAAGAATGGTAGAGTGGGAATGGGACCAAGGTCCAAACCCCAAGTTATACCCAAGGAAAATGGGAAAGATGTTCCAGCCCTAGAGGGAAAGAATCCCTCCATCATGATCAAGGATGATGAAGAACAATCAAAGTTGTTGGGCATTGAGAGGGAGCAGCCCATTGAAGCACCCATCACTCTTCCCAAGGATGAGCCCTTGACTGATTTTCGAAGTATGAAGGGCCAAGGGTTTGATGAAATCTTGAAGCACAAGCCTAGAGAAGAGGAGGAAATCATGAAGCACGAGTTGGAAGGTATAAATCCTTTGATATTTCATGATGATTCATTGATTTCTAATGATGACATGTTACAGGAAAATAAAGAAGAAAAATCTGATTTACAAGATGGTGAAGAGAAGTTGAAGGTTGAAGCACAATTGCCAAAGGACAAGGAGGATGATCAACTCACTAGGACCTCCCGAACAACAAGCAATGAAAGACAAATTGGTGATGTTCATGATTCCGGCAAGATTCATGATGTGGTCCCTTACATGTATCAACAAAATGAGAATGCTTCAACAAATTCTCATATGGCAAAGAAAGATGAACACTATGAAGACAACCAGAGGTATGAAAGTAATTCAGATTTGTTGCTTTCTACCATGCCATTTCAGATTTATGGTCATGGGCAATTTGTTGAAAGGGATGACCTTGGGGAAAATGTGATGCTCCAAAGCAAATCACGGCAAATGGGAAGTCTTCATGATGCTAAGGATGGAGACAAATCAGAATTGCATAGGGTCAATGGACCAAGACTTTTGGGTGACCTTGTTGGGGGTCATGTGGATGAAGAGAGTGCTTTTCGGGTGACTACAATCACTTTCAGCTCGCTGGAAATTTCAGGACAACAACATATGGTAAGCAATTTCATCATCTTCTTAAGGAATTGCTACATTTTGGTCGTCATAAGAAATATTCTAACAACTTTGTGAGGATGAAGGGTACCAAATGGGAAGAGGATGCTACTTTAGCCCTAAGAAGGGAACTCTTTGTGGGCAGCCCTAGATATGACCATCATATTTCAAATTTGTTGATTCCTCCTATGTCGCTGCCATATTTGTATCATGGAGGGCAACAGGATCAATTTGATAAGAGGAAGAATATATTGAGGATAATGCAAATTCCAGGTTGTTTGCACCTAGAAGCTTGGGATCCAGGGAACCTTTGGAAGGATGCTGATACAAATTTGAGGACTGTTGTCTACATCCTTATGGCAGCCATAAAAAATTGGCAATCACAAGAAAAATGCATTTCTCATCCACAGTAGAGGATATAGTGTTTGCATGGGATACAAGATGGTCTTCCACCACCATCATGCCAATTTTGCATGAGACAACACGATGCTACAACCAAGGTAAAATGCTCTTCCTAAATTTGCATTGTGGATGGATAGTTCTCTCCTTGGACAGCTGTAGGTTGATATTTTATGGATTTAATATGATGTGCGGAAGGGATTTCAAGTATTACAGCTGTTGCACCCTTCCTATGTCAATAACATTCAAGAATTTTGAGTTAGACTACAGCTATGATGGGCTGTCCTCTTCAAAATTATGCATGGGGCTGTGCATACCTTCCATGGGCAGTGAGAAAGAGGCAGATTTGGGGACACTCTTTCCTCTTAATATGAGGGGTAAGAGGGTTTACACATGGAGATTGAGCAAAGCCAACATCCCCACATCTTTGGCGTTGCTTATGAAGAAGTTTAGAGTTGTACTTGGACACTACACCCACTCATCCGCACTTCTATGGACCGATCCAAACTCAATGGGGGAGAAAATTCGGTGGGGCAGTTTCAAGTCAACAATTGAAAACCCAAATCAGCAAGGTAATAACCTTCCAAAAGAGGTGAGCATAAGTTTTGGTATGTGTTGTTTACATCTTATGTCGAAATGCAATGATAAAGGAGAGAAGGCAATACTTCCAAATGTGGCTAGCATGAAAAAGGAAGAAGCATATCTTCGGGGCATTCAATACATAGAGGCTAACAAGGGTAAGAAGCTTCATGGTGATAATTTTTGGTTGGTACTAGGCATGCATAATATGACCTCCATGTGGGGAACACTTGAGGGATTAAGAGAAATTGGAGCTTTCTTGTTGAAAGCCATTTTTCATGCCAAGTTGGGGCAAGGAAGGAATGCAAGAATGTTGAGTTAAGGGCTAATATGTTTGCTGATTTCAACCATAGGCTTGCTGATTTCAACCATAGGCTTGCTGATCTTCATTTTCCAGCCCATGTAAGACAATTTTCAGTCCCTATGCTACTCTTGAATTTGCTTTTTTCCATAAGATTTCAGTTTGGTAGTTGTCATGCCATGGTTATAGGGCTGAAGGTGCAAAAATCAGATTTGGGATTGCCATTAGCAGCCATGAACAACGGTAAACTTGCATTTTCAAAGGGAATTCCATCATGGGTTGATGTGGGAAGGAGGTTACAGCTGAAAGGAAGAAACAAATCAGATTTGATAGTCCCAATTTGGATAAGATTCTATGAGAATTATGACTGTGGAGAATTATTTTCAGCCCCTCCACAATCTGATTTGCATCTTGTAATAAGAGGGATAGCTAGTCAAGTTGATTATTCGTCCATTTATTGCTTTATGATGGAAACCACATTAGTGTGTAGGGATTTTGGTCTAGCTGAGTATGCAAAGAAAGTAGATGTCACTACTGTTTTTAAAGTAGAAGATGGAGAAGACTTCAGTGAAGGAAGGAGTAGTAGAGGTTTGAGTTTGTTTGGGTTGAAGCTCCTTCATTTAACAGGCACAAGGTCCAGGTTATGGGAGCACTACAACATGTTCCTTTACCTTGATATGATGATGCTTAGGCATATGAGGTTGCAATTGCTTGAGGGAAAGCAATTTTGGGAAGGGAGGACTGTAATGTCTCCTTTTTCAAATTAAGGCCTAAATATGGACTTCTTGCCATTCCCTTTTCGTGGCAAAGAACAATTATTGAACAAGGAAAGGAATTTCATTTCATTTCAATTTTCTTTTATTTGATTTAATGTTTGCTTGTAAGTATTTTCCTTTAGGAGACAGGTCGGTTGGGTTTGGAAAGAATAAAGAAGAAATTAAAAGATAAAGTGAGGCTTAAGAGGTTGGTCCTCTTCTTATTGGCCTTTGGCACCAAGGAAGAATATAAAAGGGGCTAAGAACTTCATTTGCAATCATCTTGGCACATTTTTCATATACCATTGGTTTGTTGGGCTAGTTGTGATGAGCCCTCCTAAATCCTATGTAAACCCTTGTTTTTGTCATGTCATCATTTTGAACTAAGTATGATATTGTCATTTTGTAATTAATACTTTAGTATATTTTGAAAGGAAGTTTGTGCATAACCTTGTTATTTTCATCTTGTGTATGCTTCTTCAAAAATGTGTTAAATGGATCTTTATGTGTATTAACAATGTGTTCGAAGAGCATATCTTAGACCAAAGGTCAAGACTCACCCATTCAAAGAGCATAACTTAGACCAGCGCAGGACTTGCCTGTGCACTAACACAAGACTCGCCTGTGCACTAGCGCAGAACTCGCCCATGCATTAGTGCAAGACTCACTGAGGAGCGCAGGACTCGCTTGAGCACTAATGTAGGGCTCGCTTGGAATGAAGAACTCGCGCAAAGAAGGCAAATGACTCAGATGGAAAAAGACGACGAGTTGATGTAGCTGGCACACTAGTTGACACGATGAGAGGATCATGAAACGTGGGCTACCATCTCAACCATCATGCAAATTATGAGGACCATGCAATCTCAACTTAACACCAGTTGATTAAAGACGTGGAGTAGACAAACAAAACTCATAGACTTATAGTCATCATGATTATAGGGATCTAATACAAAATCTTTGATATCTTCTGGCGCTGATTGACTATCTCAACTAAGAGTCAATTACGGACCTCATCTATAGTTAACAGGATGAATTTGATCCAAATGCGGCATGCACTAATCCTTCCACAATTGTAACTCCTCAAACAATTAGTTATGCATATCTTCTAGTTAAGTAGTTGTAATTAATTGCAAATAATTAGTCCTCTTTTAGAGTGACTAGGAATACTTGAGTATAAAAGAGCATCAATAGTAAGATTAAAAAGTTAGTTCGTGGATTACTGTAAAAGTTCTATTCAATAAAGTGTTGATTCAGGGAAAGTTTGACTTGTGTGATTTACAACTTTAAACTAGATCAGCGGGAAGGAGCAAGGGCCACTCCTCCCCAACGTGAAGGGATCATTTCTTGTTCATTTCACTTCATTATTTGGCATTTATTTGATTTACCAAAATTTCATTATTTTTAGTATTTTCAATTCTGAGTTCAGTAATCCTTTGTTTATCAATCTATTTCATTTCTTCATGGCATTTAGCATAATATTTGGTTAAGTTTATTAGTGAATAAGTATTGAGCACGGTTTCAATCTGTTTCCTTTGTTGCAAATAGCCATGGACACCGCCCTGGTTAACAATCATAAGATAACTAAAGTACGAGTACCAACGACGTTCGTCAAGTTGCTCACTACCATTCCTCTTGAGGACGAAAACCCTCTTGTGTGACATTCAAGGAAGATGGAAACTTTATTTGTGGCTTGGTGGAGGACGTAAACACTCCATTTTGAGTTGGAGACATCAAGAAGAAGGATTGCAAAGGCTTTACATCATTTTTGGAGCTCTTCCCTAGGGGAGCGACTAGGGTTTGAAGCTGGTTTGGTGCTTTCTAGGGCACAAATTTCAAATCTGATTTTATATTTTGAATCTCCATATTTTATAAGGCCGTAATCTGAACTTTGGTGAATTTTGGTGGAGATTTACTATTTTTCCTAGCCCTTGGTTTGGCGGGACTGCTGCTGTTATAAATAATTAATTTCTGCTGTGCTAATCAAATATTTCTTCAATCTTTTGATGTATAAATATTGCCATGGCTAGATAAATTATTTTGTGGCATTCTACATTGATTTGCATAGTGAAAAGTGGACTCGAATCTCATAGGCAGTTCGCTGCCCTAGGAGACTGCTGATTTTGAATTGGTTAATCATTCTAAGTTATTCTTAGCTACTTTCAGATTGTTGTGTGTGTACTTGAAGGTGTTTTCAGATCAGATTTATTGGGGATAGTTGGTAAACCCCTTTTCTCCATTTTCAGCCCTAAAAGGGACATTACAATCTTCTTTTCTTTAATTCTTGTCTTGATGGATGGGCTATTTTAATATTAGTGGGGTGAGGCCACTATTTAGATGAAGCTTTATGTCAAAAGAATTAAATATAGGCTTTTAGCCCATAGAACATTTTGAAAAGAAAATAAAAGGATGAGATATAATTAGGAGTTGGAAAACAATAGAACTGTGTCAAGTGCGGATTTGTTATCAACACAATGCACTACAACTAACCACATATATCATATAGTTCATATCTAAATAGATATAAATCAGTAAATTTAGATCTAATTGCATAAAAGAGAGTTCCTGAAGTAGTAGTAATTGACAAGAGGGGTTTTATAAGATATCTATTTTTTCACAATTCTGGAGACAACGTCACAAATAGACAATGCACTGCAGGTTGAAACAAGGCAAAGAAGACCCAAAAATATCCGCCCGAACAGAAAACTTTGACCAAAATCGTACGCTCATAAGATGGCATGACTGAAAACAGATGGTATGTTTTTGGTAGATGTAAAATATGAGAAGTTTGATGACACCACCATGTCATCTTCTTTAAGGCTCCAAAATGTTTCTCACTTTCCCAAAATTATGCATTGATCTCCTTCCTAGGAACCCTAATGTAGCAGCAACACCTTGCAAAAATGAAATTAAAAATGACGGGGATCTTTTGAGGGCTTGTGTTATCTATCTTATTATTACCAAGCCCCTTGATGGGAACGACTCGTTGAAGACAACACACCAAGTAAAATGCAAGTTAGCGGGTAGTCAAATGTAATGGAAGTACCTAGCCCTTATGTCGTTCGATGAGCTAATCAATGCAACAATAAATGCTAGATGTTCCCGAACTCTCTTGAAATGCTTGAATGCTGCTCTAAATGCTTGTAATTGCTTTTGGCATGGGGATGCTTCTCTATCACTCAAATTGATAATTTATTCCTTTTATATCTTGTACTAAATGCACTATTGCACCTATGTAATTATAGACTGATTGAATTCAAACTAGGATCTTATTGATGCGCAAGTCAACACAAAATGGGCAAGAAAAATCAACAAAGAAAGTCCAAATTCCTAGGGATCCAAATAAGGGTCAAAGGCCCCACACAAAAAAGGTAACCAGGACTGTGGAGTAAGGATCTAGCATGACCAGAACTGTACAATACAGTCGTGACAAAAACTCAGTAAACAAGAAAACAAGGAGAAGAGAGAAAACATGGGAGGGAAAAAAGCAGGAAGAATGTCATGTCCCCTTCTCAAAAATAATTCAGCTAGAAGACCCTTAGCCTATCCATTATTTCCGTAGGCTAATGGGGTGGTAAAAGGGGAATAAAATTAATAATTTAACTAAGTTGGCCAAAAATTAACTTTATGTTATATTATAAAAGGCAACTTATGTTTTATTATTAAAAAATAAAGGTGACTTTTAATAAAGCAAGTCAACATCAAATTAAAAGATGGGACATTGCTTTTGGGGGCTTTTCATTGGAAAAAGTGAAAGGAAAATTATAAAAGGATGTTGGGGCTCATTTGGAAAGCATTCTATTTGGCCATTCAACTTTTTATATTGTGGAGTTTGAGCACTTGCTTTAGCTTTCAACATCCGAGGATGATAACCCTCCGTTTTGTGATGTCCCCTTTTGGGACGAATAAAAATTTGCAACACCTTCAACACAAATCGAACCAAGAAGGATGAGATCCTTTTAATTCAACCTCAAATAACCCAATGTCAGCGTAATTACAACCCAAAATGGGGTTGGAATTAGCCAAGGTGGTGGGTTAGATGGGAGAACCAATTGGAAACCCAAGCTTTTCCAGTTCAAATTTTTATAACAGCAACTATTAATTTAAAATAGCTTGCAGACAGCTGAAAACTTCTAAAATTCATAACTCAATCACTACTCCATCTTTTTGCATGAAACCAAGTGCATAATAAACTAGAATTTTAGAGCTTTCCAATGCACTAACAATCAGATTTTTCTGAGCACTTAAACCCCACCAAAATAGCATTTAAAATTCCAGATCTGGGCACTAGGGTTAGAAGAAATTAATAAAATATTTCCAGCACTTTTCCCGGCCTCCAAACACACCACAAAGTACCTCCCTTGCTCAAAAATAAATGATAAACAAATCAGATTTGCAGATCTTGCTTTATGATCACCAAAAACATGCCAAATAATTCTGGAAATTATTTTAAAAACCCTATTTGCAGCATAACTTCAAAAATTCATATCTTTTGCTAGAGAAGTCCAAATGAGCTGAAACTTTGGATCTTGGGCCACAAAAATATGAAGAATAATATTCCAAAATTAGTTTTCGCACAACAAACACGAAACCCTAATTTTGCCCTAAAAGCAGTAGCGCATCTAGGGCATCAAATCATCTCAAAAAATTATGAAATTAATTGCAAAACACAACAAATCTGAAAACCAACAAATATGCTCCCAAATCATGCAACAATAATCAGATTTGCACCATAAATAAATGTGCTAGGGCAAGGAAGCTCTCCTAGTGCAATTCGCCACACAACAAATGCACACAACACTAATGGATCCTTATCAAGATCAGATTTACTTCAACTCCAAATCGAATGAGAGAGAGAGCACAATGAAGAGCTAGGGCATACATCCCATTTCTCCAAGCATGGAGAGACATAAATGATCAAATCCAACATGAGGTGAAATGACCCCCTCACATCCCTTAAATAGACTTCCCAAAGGGATCGACCCACTTGGAGGAAAATACACTTTTTAAATTTGCAATTACAAGTTGGATAGCCAAGTGGCCCCTTTTACATTAGTTTCCCTCCCATTACATTAAAACATAATTAAAACATTTAATATGCTAAGACTATGTGCACTTTATTATTTTCTAATTAAATAATAAAGAGTAACTAACCTATGTGCACATTTTTAACTAACTAGAGACTCCCACTTGTAGCGCTAGGCATGCCAAGGGGTACAATGTAGACAACAGACACCTTAGGACCATCTTCAAGCTCCCTCCTCGAACCCATGAAGAGAGAAAATGGGTTGAGGGTCTTTAGTTCTTCCATTTTAAAAATGTCCCGAGAAGGGGACATTACATGTTTATAGGTCTAGAGGATGGAAACCTTCTTGCCCATTGAGGTAATTCTATATAGGGATCACATTTGTGCGAAAAGATTGAAGAATATTCAGTTCTTCCATTTTAAAAATGTCCAGAGAAGGGGACATTACAAGTTTATAGGTCTAGAGGATGGAAACCTTCTTGCCCATTGAGGTAATTCTATACAGGGATCACATTTGTGCCAAAAGATTGAAGAATATTCAAGGTTCAGTTTTGCTACAGTGTTGCGTTATAGTACCTGGTTTATTTGTGCTAAAAATTTGAAGTTTCAGGTTGCCACAATGATCCTTATGATCGCTACAGTAATCTGTACGATGCTAAGTACTTCTGCCATTCTGTAAAAGTTTCCAGCAGTTTGTTTTTTTTTGGTTAATTAGTTGCTGTTTTGAAGATTTATCAGCTGTATTTTGTAGGTATACTGTATATCGTAATAAAGGGTTCAGCTGGGTTTAATATTCCAATGCTGCATGTTGCTATTTAATATATGCAAGGGTTTTGCTCTTTACATTTGTTATTCCAATTTATAACTTCATCAGTATTATATTTGTATTAGGCTATTTGAAATGAAGATTTCAGATGGGTTCCAATACATTAGTGTAGTTACTGTTTTTAGGATTTGACTTATGCTCCCGATTAGATTTTTTTAAAACTTTTTTCAGAAGTCAGAAAATTATTTAAAAGGGATATTGCAAAGCAGAAAGAGAAAACAAAAGAAGAAAGAGGGGAACAAAAAAGAAAAGGGAAGTATAAAGGGGAACATGTAAGAAGACAACCAAAAACAGGGAACAACCACAACCAAGAGCCTAATCTGGACCAATAATCGATAGATACACAAGTACACTAGAACAATGCAAAATAAAAACAAATAATTATATGTGTACCATAATTAGGTGTCTACACTTGTATTGAGTGAGCGTATTTATCACCACCTCATGCATTAAAGTAGTTATTCTTGTATGTCCTGCTATACCATGTTGTGGTATGCAGTTTTAATTCTGTAGCATTCTCTTGGTAGTGTAGCTTTTATAGCAAACATACATTTCATCAATGGAGAAAGTGTCCCGAGAGGAAATTTCCATCCGCAAATAAAATTCATTTTTCTTTTCAATAGAAAAGTTGGGCATGGAGATGGATATCTGTGCATGATAATGGAGAGAAAGTGTTTTTATTCCTCCTTGCAGATTTGAGATGTTTCATCAGACAGTGATTTAATTGTTGGGGTTTGGATTCTATGTGATGGAAGGTTTTGAAGAGGGCATGGCCTCCCCTTGTTGTGCAGACCTATTCTCAATCAGCTTGTAGGAGTTTTAACGAGAAGAAAAACTATTTAAAATAGTTGGAGGGGTATGGCAGAAGGAATTGGAGAGCATAGGCTACCAGGTGCAGACCCAAGCTACTACACATTGTATTACTAATTACATGGCATGTTGATAATGTATGAGAATGGATATCTTCATTATAATAACATATCATGTCTATTTCTTCAAGTATCAGTCTTGTTTTCATGTCATCATATGCAATGGACACTAGCTAGAGAATCTCATTCCATTGTGAACAGTTCATATCAATGCCAATGTTGAAGGAGCAGGTGTGACGATTGATCCCAGTGGTGAGACGATTGACCCCAACAGTCCCATTGACAACCACCCCTGACTCAAAATCTACCGATCATTAGTTGCAACTAGAATCTAGATTCTATTTTTTCAAGGATTTTCCTTTTAACCATCATCCATACTTTTCTTCATAGTTACCATGTTCGAAAAGTTCGGATAGTTTGAAAGGGGAAAAAGTTCAGAAGTTCGGAATTTTTCAAAAGGTTCGGTTCGGTTTAGAAAATTTACAAATATAAAATATATATAACTAATAAATACTATACATATATGATGATATTTGAAAAGAAAATCCAATTACACATAATAATAAATAAATATATTATCTACGGAGTTTTTACTTTACGTGCTTAGGTATTAGTGTTTCGTTTTTGTTTTGTGTTGAAGTTCTTTTAGTTTAAATGCTTTCAGTTTTTAATTACAAAAAGAAAAAATAAAGTTTGATTGAACTTGTTTGGTAAGTTCGGCTAGACCAAAAAGTACGGTTTGAACCGAATTTTCCAAGTTCGTAAGAACATGCTAACTATGCTTTTCTTGCCTTGCCTATATCATCTCTTCCAAGGTCTTGATGTCATTGATGCTAAGAAACAACCTTTTGGTAAGAATATTTTCTCCCCTTCTACTGTGCTCGCACTTCTTGTTTGTAACCCCATTTTAGAGGTCCCTTGAAACTTCCTTTTCTACCTTTTAGAGAATAGTTGTAGCACAAGATTTTTGTCACTGCACAATTATTCAAACCATCACATCTGTATATTTTTGTAAACTATTTTCTGTAGGTGGACAATCATTGACTTGGGCTGTATCCGGATGTTATTGTCAGTATTCTTTGTTGCCAATCGGAGACCACCTGTTTTTACTAATTCTTTTTCTGTCTAGGGATTTCATTTCCAATCTCCTTGATGGGCTTTTCCAAGTAATATCCTACACAGAATCTTTGTGAGGCTATGAGTAGGACCATTGCTGATTCCTTGGATCCCTATTAGGCAAACCAATTGAATTGATGGCAAGTCTAGGGTGGTTATTATTAGGATTCAATGAGTTGATTATATTTTTTTCTGTGACATCATTGGTGGGTTTATTTTTGATAAAGAGAGCTTAGTTAATTGCTTGGATATACACTGTAGTATCCATATAGACACCAAAACTTCCAGAAAAAATGTATATTTTGCACCAGCTTCCCCTACGTTGCTTTCTATGGTTAATAATTGAAAAGTAAAAAAGCAGCAAGAAGTCAATGTGAAAAAGCCAGTCAGATTAATTCAGCTAGTTAATTTTTTTGGGATCTCTATTGTTGATTCTTAATTGATTTAGAAATGGATATTCCTTCTTTCAATCAATTATCTGAATAAGATTATTTGTTTATGCTGCACTGTTTTCTGGAGCAGGTTTGTGAATGCTCTAGAAAGTGGAGGAGGGCCATCTTGGCTGGCTCGAGAAGCAAGATTCCGAAATACAACTAGCTGGGATCATCCTCTAGGAGCGCTTGTTACTGGGATTCGTCAACTTGGGCTTTCTGGCTGGCAGCAAAAGGAATGCATATCAATTGAAAATGAGTTGCAAGCCTGGCAGAAGATGGGAATTTCTGAAATGGAAGGTGTGATACATGTTACTATGTTGTACCTAAGTATAATGGATGCGTGTGGGTGCTTCACTGAATGAAAATTGGTTGGTTTTGTGCGTCTGTTACAGTGGTGTATCTCATTCTTTCTGTTATAAGATGAATGGAAATTGTATGAACATCAATTCATCAGTTATGCCTGTCTAGTAAATTCCTTAATTTTATTGTAATCTCCCTAGGAAAGGAGGATGGTATCACTATCTGGGCTTTGAGACTGAAGGCTACATTGGACAGAGCACGCAGGCTTGCTGAAGGCTATTCAGATGCTCTACTGCAACTTTTCCCTGCTAGAGTTCAGGTTTTACAAAAAAATATTTGTTTGTTTTCTACGACAAAACTAATAACTTTAGCACAATAGACAGAATAACAAACCTTCTGTCATGTACTCTGCAGAAACTAGGAAATGGTTTCGAATCCCAGAGAACACTATGAGAACTTACACAGAAGCTGAAATTCGTGCAAGGTGAAAAGATTACCTTTTTTCTTTCTCTTGATTTGTTTTTTCCTTTTCAGCAGGTCTTGTGCATAATTGTGCTCAGATAAGCGTATTAGCTTAGAAGACAAAATGAAGCCTTCTGATTAGATGTAAACTATTAGCTTCTTCAACATAGTACCTTCACTTAGTTAATTATTAGCTCCTTCAACATAGTACCTTCACTTAGTTTTCTTGTGGACCACCTGGAATGAAATTCTCACTTACATTGCATTACCTATTAGGCTTTTATGATTATCTAGTTAGCAGAAGTAAAATTAAAATGCCTTTCAGAGTCTACTTACTTCCCAACTAATTTAACATTCTAAAAGTTGAACATATTCAAGTTTTTTCTTCCTTTAGAATGATGGAATGAAAATTATCTATTCTTTTCAACAGGCTATTTGTTTGACTGGGTGTAATTTACTGATGCATGTATGCAAATTGTTTATCTTAGAAATCCTTTTAATCTCACTGTATCTGTTCCGTACCATATGCATAGTGTTGTTTTTCAGGTTTCCAAACTTTGCTCTCTACTTTTGAAGGCAGTGCGATCTTTATCAGGAGGCCATGGTTGGGACACACTAGTTCCTGGAAAGGCTATTGGCACTCTGGTGGAGGTAGTACAGTTGAAAATTGTAGCAAGTTTTAGCCCTTTTGGGGTACTTGCTACACAGTTGTATGCCTGGAATCTTGAACTGCTTTGTTATGAGTAATATTTTTATACGAGAATCGTGTGTAGAATGTTGTTTTGCAAAATGATCTTCAATTTACTATATTTCACTATGATTAATTACTAATCGAGTTTATATGCATGCCAGGTAGAGAGAATTGTTCCAGGTTCTTTGCCTGTAGCTCTTACAGGGCCAATTATTCTACTTGTCAAGAAGGCTGATGGTGATGAGGAGGTGATCCTCAGATTTTTGTGCTCATTTATAGCTATATTCTTGAATTAGTTCAAATTCATGTTTATGAGGATACTTAGATCCGTTTTGTTTGCTTCAATCACCAAAGTTTATAATGTGTACTTGTCTGATATTGTGTTGCAGGTAAAGGCAGCAGGAGAAAATATTGTTGGAGTTGTACTTTTGCATGAAATGCCTCATTTATCACATCTAGGTGTGAGGGCACGACAAGTAAGAATACCTCCTGATACAAGAAATAATCAACTGTATAAAAGATATATATGGATAATTAGTTTCTGATTATATTGAAACAACTGCAAAACCACTCAAATCCTAACAATTGGACTGCTATAAAAAGCTTATATGTTGCCATTTTCAAAATTTCCTTGAATGTTTTATGATGCTTGTCCTCCTGCTATTATCTGCAAAAGATTCTCTAATCTTTTAAAATAGAATTGAATTTTCTCTTTATTTCATCTTAATTTCACTCCACTTCTCCCTTCTTCATGATTATTGGCTTTACTGGAGAACATATTACAGTTCATGGGAATCAAATAATTTTTTGTATAGGAATATCTAAATGAAATAGGCCTTCTGAGATATGTCTCTATTCTGATTGCTATATTAAACTATTCTTCTAGTTGCATCACCATGGCTAAATCATCAAGTGCATCGGGAAATGTAAAGTGCTCAAAGATCATACTTCAGGTGAAATTTGACAATTGAAAGAATTGGACAAGAAGGGGAAAAATTCTCCTGTTTGCAGTTTGGAATATTTCCCCTCCTTTTTTGTTAGGCATAGTATAAAGGGAAATGCTGAATACTGTGCCCAAATTTTAATTTAAAGAAGCATGAAGTGCCCCACAAACAACCCCCACCCCAATATAACCCCCAAAAATGCTATTCCACTCATTTTAAGCAGACTTCTCATAGTGACAGCTAAAGGAGGATAGGAAAGGAGAAGTTGGGAGCAATAGGGATGCTACCAGAAACTGAGCTTGGAGAAGGGACATCAGCTTCATTTTACTTGCTGGGAGCAGTGGGAGTGAGTGTTATTGTATATGTTTCCTATACTATTTATATATTTGTTTTCACGTTTTTTTAGGTTTGTTGTATTAAAAACACCTGTGTTTACCTTAAAGCTGTGCCCTAAATTTTAAAAAGATGTACCAACACTTCTAAACCTGAAAACTGTGATTTTAAATGCTAACAAAAATAGAAGTATGCTCTTATTTGTCATGTTAAAAATAAAGAAAAAGATTCTATTCATAGACTACATGTTTTGGCATGTGTACTTAAAAAATTCTGTCATTTTTTAGTTCGAAATTCGAATGTATTTCACATTTTTTTGAAACTGCTTGTATCTTGATTTTTACGAACGTGGCTACATGAGCATATTTAGGTATGCCTAGTCATACTGATTTTACCCTATTTAATACCATCCATTCACTTTGACTACCTACACGTGAGCCTTGAGGTTGTACCTCCAATACACCCGTCATTTTATCAATAGAACATCAAAAGCACATACATTAATTCAATAATCACCATCAACTGTGATCAGAGGACATGTTTTGACAAAATGTTGGAAGACATAATACTGGAGACCAAATATTACAGTCTCTTTATCAATGGGACTAACATGCATTGGAGACTGAACGGTATTACTCTTCATCATTACAGTCTCTTTATACTTCCAATTTTTACTTTACTAACTTTTTTCTTTGCAGGCATCATTGCCACATTGGCTTCTCTCAAGTGGCGTCCTCAGGGACATTGTCAGGAGCATGGAGTAACCAGAAATGGTTACATGCATCCTTCATTGGTTGCATTGGGCTGGTTAGCAGTCGTACCTATGAGAGAGCTTTGATGTGTAGCCCAATTATATCACACTTCACATGTTTTCATAGCTCTACAGGCGTTTTTATAGCCTCCCTACGACATCACCTCACCATCCTCGTACCTACTTTCAGCCATAATTACTAGGCGACAGTTATCAGTACTAGTACAGAGAGGCGAGGACTAGTACGCCATTTTTCAGTAAATAGGAGACAGGTACTTAGAGAGAGAAAAAAAACATGTATGTAAATTTTGGAGAAAACAATATTATACAGCCTAAAAACATTACATCCTTTTTAAAGTTAAGATATTAGATGTCGACAAATGATGAAAGTAATTATATTGATATTTATCATTGATATCTCATCAAATCTTAAATAAAGAGTACAATGTTTTTTAAAAACACTGTGTCATATCCCCTTTTCAGAATTAAAATAATGGGGAGACCCGTAGCCTATTCCTTATTTCTCGCAGGCTAATGGATAAAGTTAGGAAAATAATTTAATAATAATATTTTAAGTTGTCCTAGTAACTTTATTTTTATAACATTGTAAAAGGGTGACTTATGTATTATTATTATAAAGGGCCTAATGTAATGTTTTATTAAAAGTGTTTCTAGACACTTTTGGAGGGAATTTTAGGCGAAAAAAGGAAATTCAAATTAAAAGGGTAATTATAAAAGGAAGAGCTGAGAGGAAGAAGACATTCAATTTGTTATTGTTATCAAACCCTATTTCAGAGCTTGAACATTCTATGTTCAATTTCTTCTCCCAAGACAAAAACCCTAGGAGTGCGGAGATTCGGAAGACGAAAACCCTCTTCTCCTTTGAGGTGATTCCATCCAGGGATCACATTTGAGCTGAAAGATTGAAGTTTATTTCCAGTTCCAGTTGGTTGAGGAATTTTGGAGATTTTCAGTTTGCCACAGTGTCGCCACAGTATTCCGTACCGATGCTACAGTATTTGGTACTGTTGCTTAAGTATTCCATACCGCACTACAATACCATCACAACTGCATATTTCGTGAGTTGGGTTTGTTGTTTATTTTGGTAGTTTGAATAATAAAATGAACCAAAGATTTCCGCTGTACATCTTTGAATATTATATGCAAAAAGGGGTTTGCTGAATAGTTGCTAACTATTTGATATAAAGGGTTTAATATAAATATTTAATGTTGCTGTCCAACATTCAGTAAATAACAGTTTTGGCTTATGTTCAGTATTATGTGTAAGGGTTTCAATAACCAACATTGATATTTGTCATTGCTGTTTCGTATTTCATAAGTGTTGCATGGCTAGGAAACTCAGAAAATTTGCAAAGGTAATAAAATATTAAAAAGGGACATTATAGTGGTATCAAAGCAAACATCTTACCAGCCTGCGGGTTTGAGAGTAACATTTAATGTAGCCTAGTGATAGAGCAGTCAGATTTTACTGGAGGGAAAGGATGTTGCAAAACCAAGGAACAAAAATGGAAATACAAGATGTAGAGGAAACGGGTAAAAGATGAAAGTAGGTGCTAACTGATGAGGAAAAATCAGAGATCCAATACAATGCAATTGTTAACATGAGTCAAAGGACAACAACAAATGACAAACCTCATGGCTCAGTTATTACAAACAATGCAAAATATGAACGCACCAAGACTAACCCAAACCCCTATGAGTGAAGGTAGTGCTTCAGGTAATAACAGAACGGTGATTGGATCAACACCTAGGCCCTTCCAGCCTAAATTTCTTTAGAGAGAAGAGGAACAAGAAGAAGAAGAACAAAATCCGAACAAAGATAATTTTGCAGCTTTGTTTGATGAGTATAGAGCCCTTGGACCCGATTTCCATGCAAAGATGTCTCTCACAAATTTCTGCAGTTTAAAGATGAAGAATGGGCATAAAAATGAGAGAAGATCAAACACAAACCAACTTCACAGGGATCTACAATAGAGGTTAGGTAAGCTAATTATTCCAACTTTTGATGGGTCTAACAAATGTACAACTCGTGCTTGGGTGTAGAAATTGGACACATATTTCTCATTGAACCCCATGTATGAAGAAGAGGCCATCAAGTTTGCCACACTACATTTGGAGGGAATAGCACATGAGTGGTGGTACCATGGTCTAGTGACCCAGGACATAGCCTCATCAACACATATGAGGAATTCAGCCAGAGGCTCATTGAGAGATTTGATAGGAAAGACCCTGAGATCCATTTCAGAGAGTTAGCACAATTGAGACAGTATGGTACAATGGATAGCTATGTGGCAAAGTTCTAGAGACTATCGGTCATGGTTCCCGATATCTCTGAAAGGAGGCTCATTGTTGTGTTCATGGAGGGCTTAACCAAACCTCTCAAAGGTTGGGTAAAAGCTTTTGATCCACCCTCCTTACAAGATGCCATTAAGAGAGCTCTCACATTGGAGGATTCAGTGCCCAAGAATAAACTCTATGCAAAAACACCACCTTTGGGGCAGCAAAAGAAACCTTTCCAAAAGGGGGATTTCATCAAAAGGAGGTGCCGCAAAGATCAAGCAAGGAAGAAGAATCTAGAATGAGCTCTAGAGGAAGAAACTTTGTCACTTCACTTGCAAGGATCCATGGTCACCTGGTCATATTGATGCCTTGGCAAAGGCCAAGTTCACTACATAGAGGTAATATCTGATGATGACACTGATAATGAAGAACCTAAGCCATAAATAGTAAGGGAAGAGCACAAACTTGAAAAGATTAAGGATGAGGGCACAAATGGGGGCACAGCTGCATCTCTTTCAAGAGCACCCAGATATTATCCATTCAAGGTCCGCAGAGTGCTAGCTAGACGATGGATTGGTGTGCTTATTGAGTGTGGGGCTACCCAACAGGTTTGGAGGTTAAAAGGGGACTAAAAGTTGAGGATTTTGAAGGTTTTAATGTTTATTATTGCTGATGGTTTCACCATCACCTACACCAAAATAATTTGGCAACTCAATATCACTTTGGGAGACCACATGGTATGCAATAATTTTTATGTTGTGGGATTAGGAGAGACCGTGACAAGGTGTTGGGTGTACAATGAATTCATTCCCTTGTCGAGTTTTCATAGAATTATTAAACTAAAGAGCTTAAGTTTAAAGTTGAAGGAAAAGAGGCGGTGCTTAGAGGCATCTCAAATGGATCACCATGGGTGGTCACAACTAAAAGAACGGAGAGAACCTTTTAAGGAACAAGTGGCACTAGCAACATGTTGTTTAGTGATTCCTATGAATTCATCCACGGGTAAGCAAGGCACTAATTTGGCTGATGTTCAAGTTATCTTAGATAAGCACAATGTGGTGTTTAGTGATTTACCTCTAGGTCTTCCACCTGATAGAGGATTTTAACATATCATTGAGTTGGAACCAAGATCTAAGCCCATCATGACGACTCTGTTACCGCCATCCAAAAATGTACAAAGAGGAGATGGAAAAGACCATCATGGAACTCTTGGAGATGGGACATACCAGGCTTAGTTCTAGCCCATTTGCGTCACTAGTGGTCCTTGTGAAGAAGGATGGTACTATGCGGATGCTTATTGATTATAGAGCCTTGAACAAGAAAACCATAAAAATAGGTATCCTATCCCGAGGATTGATGACTTGATTGATGAGCTGCATGGAGCTTTGTACTTCTCAAAGATTGATTTGAGATTAGGATATCATTAGATTCATATAAGGGATGAGGATGTACACAAAACGACCTTTCAGTGTCACTGTGGGCATTATGAATTCTTGGTCATGCCTTTTGGCTTGACAAATGCATTGGCCACTTTCTAGTCAAGCGTGAATTAGTTATTTAGGGAGCACTTAAGAAAGTTTGCTTTGGTTTTCTTTGATTAAATTATGTTTTGTAGCAAGACTTGGTAAGATCATCTAAGGCATTTGGACACAGTTTTGGGTATATTATAGCAATAGACTCTCTTTGCAAAAGAGTCCAAATGTGAATTTGGGATGACATAAATTTTGTACTTGGGCCACGTCATTAGTGCTCAAGGAGTTCAGGTGGATCAACAAACTACTCCTACCACATTGACATAGTTGAGAGGATTCCTTGTCTTTTGCAGCAATTATAAGAGATTTGTTAAGGGATTTTCACAGCTTGCAATACCCTTGATAGATATGACCAAGAAAGGAGCTTTTGCATGGACAAAATCAGCTTGAGAAGCTTTTGATAAGATCAAGGAGGTAATGAGTTCATGCCCTATGTTAGCTGTTCTGGATTTCTCACTTCCATTTGTATTAGAGTGTGATGCTTCGGGGAAGGGGCTATGGTAGTTTTGATGCAAAAAAGGCATCCCATAGCTTTTGAGAGCCAAAAGTTCAAAGAGTTAAAAAAACGATTCTCAATCTATGACAAGGAAATGTTGGCCATAATGCATGCCTTGGCCAAATTCAAGGAGTATCTAGTTTGTGGCAGATTTGTGATTGACCACAACAACTTGAAATTCTTCTTCAGCCAGAGAGATTTAAATGATAGATAGTAGAAATGAGTGAGTAAACTTCAAGCTTATGATTTTGACATAGAGTATGTTAAGGGTAAAAAACAATGTTGTAGCTGATGCCCTATCCAGAAAACCAACTTTATGCTCTATGTCTGAAATCTCTGCTGATTGGAAGGTTACTATAATAGCAGAGTATGCGAAGAATGCATTTGTTATTGATGTCCTTGAGGGAAAAATACAAGATGACAGGTATAAGGTAGCAAATGATCCAAAAGCAAAGGTAAAGGTCCAAAGGATAAAGTCTTGAGGGTAGTCCATGATACACCATTGGCTGGTCACCTAGGGTACTTCAAGACTTACAAGCAAATCAGGGAGAGATTTTCTTGGAGAGGACTCAAGGGAGATGTCCTCAAATACATAAGAGAGTGTATTACCTACCAACAAAACAAAACAAAGCAGGTATTCCCAGCAGGTTTATTGCAGCCCTTATCGATTCCCAATAAAAAAATGGGAGAGCATCTCTATGGATTTCATCACCGGTCTCCCAAAAGTTCAAGGTAAGGATTGTATATATGTTGTAGTTGATAGACTCACTAAATATGCTCATTTCTTTGTTGTATCATCTGAGATCAAGGCACCACAAGTGGCTGATTTATTTTTCAGAGAAGTATTTAGGCTTCATGGGTTGCCTAAAAACATAATGAGTGACAAAGATAAGCAAGTTCCTTTGTTTATTTTGGTAGGAGCTCTTTCATTTGATAAGAACCGAGTTCATTCCTAGTACCAATTATCTTCCTTAAACAAATGGGAAAAGAAAGATTGTGAATAAGTGGATTGAGGGATATTTGAGGAATTACGTAGTAGGATAGCAAATAACATGGATCAAATGGCTCTATGTGGGGGAGCATTGCTACAATACATCACATCACATGTCCATTGGTATGACTCCATTTAGGGCCTTGTATGGTTATGACACTCTTACTTTTGTGGATTCGATCATCACAAACAATAGATAAGATAAGATAATTATATTAATGTCCAACGAATGACCACAAAAGTAGGTCAAAGGGACTGCAGAGTACAAATGTGTCCATACAAAGCGGGAAACCAAAAGGTTTCTCAAGTACAAAACAAGAGAAGAGGTCAAAGACCAAAAACGAAGTGAAGTGGGAAACCCAAAGGTTTCCAAAGAAGTACAAAGCATGAGAAGGGAAGAAGAAGAGAAGGAAGAAGACCCAAATGAAGCAATGGGGAATGTCTATCTCGGGAATGGTAAACCCATCTCTCCTAACATCCGAGGCCAACCGGAAGAAACGAAAATAGTGTGATGATCCGAAGAAGAGGAAGAGGAGGTGAGATGACGAGACCTCCACTTGTGCTGCTGTTTGTCGAAAGTAGTATGCCTCAAGGGCCTGGTGGATCTAGTCCACCCTCTGGTACTGGGATTGGTATAATAGTGCTTGGGAGATATCGGGGGGTTAAATATGGACCCCCTGAACCATACTGATTTGGAGTGTGACGCTGGGCTAGTATCGATTTGGTGCTTAGTGCCTCTCTCCGAGGGTAAAGACGGAAAGAAGGAAGTGATCCTTTGGGAGAGTCTACTCTGTTAAGTGTCTGGATAGCGTGATCCCAAAGCCTAAGAGCCTCCTACATGAATAAATCCAGGCACTTCTGATCGACATATCTGAAAAAGTCAGTAAGTGCATAGGTCCCTCTAAAAGACAATGGAACCTCCCCCTAATCTCGTAGTAGATGGAACAACGAAAGATGAAGTGGGCTTCTGTCTTGACCTCTTGAAGACTACATAGCTGGTAAGTCTTGTGTGACCGATCGATTTGGTGGTTCGTCTCAAATCGAAGCTTATGAGAACCCACTCAAGTTACCTAGGGAATGTGAATAACATACATCCAATGGGGAAGGGTATACTGAGGACAGATAATAAGTCCATTTGTCATCTCCAAAAAGCACTCCGCATAAAAAGTCATCTTCGAGTGTAGCCCACCACAAGGGTTCACCCAAGTGGTGTGGATGAACTGTTTGTAAATATCCTCTTTGATGATCTTGTTCAACTCCTATCTGGAAGGTAGAAGATGAGCCAGTGCGTCCAAGGAGTATCGAAAAGGAGGAAGACGATCCATCCTAATACTCACTGACTCTAAGAGAGCAGAAGCCCCAACGTACCAACAACGAGCGTGACCCGTAGAATCAGAAAGGGCAATGCTCTTCGAGGAACAATATGCCAAATACGGGTACCTGTCCCTCCCTCCATCGAGTCAACAAAGCTCCTGGATATGGTGCAAAAAGGAAACTAGGTCAAAAATGGTCTCCAACTTGAAAGGACGGGCCCCAAACTTTGCAAGAATGATGTGATGAGGAACAGGCTGCTTGCACCTGAGAAGCCATGAAGGAGAAGTGTCTCTGAATCTCTACCAAGCCCAATCCGACTCGAGCAAAGAGGGCCCCCATACCACAGAGCCATAAAGAACAATGGGTCTGATAAGGGAATCCATGAGGGACATCTTGGAGGAGATGTCCTGAAAATGGTGTCGGAAGCACTGTTGCTTGAGGAGAGCTAAGGAACCGTAACCCTTATTGACACGTGGTTGGAGGGCTTGTCTTCAGACTGAAACACGGACCAGAGAACTGCACACCCAAGTAAGTGTAGGTACTGGTAATCTCAATCTCCTCCCCCCTGAAGAAGAAATGGAGGTGTGAGGTCTTCAACTGTTGAAGACCATAACCTTGGTTTTACCTAGGTTGACTGTCAACTGCCGAGAGATCACAAAACAACTCTAAGGCATCCAACTGTCTCTGTAGTCCCTTAAGAGATGAGGCTAGAAGGACCACGTCATCAACAAACAAAAGGATAGATATCAGAACTTGGTGGAGGAGGCACCCATCACCGTCTTGGATATGCTCATGAAGAAAGGTCTCATCCCAAACAAAGTGGGGGACAGGGGACATCCTTGTTTAACCCTAATGATACTCCTGATGAAATCTGATACCCCATGAATAGTACAAAGACGACCAAGAATAGTCTCATATAAACGCATGATGGTAGTCAAAAGGATCTTGGAAATGCCAATGTCTCTAAGCCTCTGGAAAAGAGCCTCACGAGGAACATAATCAAAAGCTTTCCGAAAGTCTACAAAGCAGCAATAAACTTTCAATGAGCAATGACGTGCCTCCTCAATGATGGCCCAAAGAGTGAAGATATGGCTAATAGTTTGGAAAGTGGGCCGAACCCCACCGCCCTAGCTTTGAGATGTTTTTGCTCCAACTCCTAGAAAGCAACATGTGGAGAACAATAGCATAAAGCTTCGAGAATGTATGGCCAACCATGATAGTCCTGTAATTATTGGGATCAAAATTGGGGCCTGATTTGTGTATCGTGAATGGAGTGATGTGACCAAGCCGATAGAAAACCAGATCGTACCATGTGGTTGAAAAGATCAACCAAGAAACTACCCAACTCTCTAAAGCCAAACTTGAAGAATTCAACCTAGAAGCCCTCCTCATCAGCGGTCCTACTATTGTTCATCACTCTGACCGCCTCTCTGATATTCCGGTAAGTGAACAAGTAACATGAGGAGGGAGGAGGATCAACTTGGATATGAGGCTGCCCAGGGATATCATATAGAGTGGAGGTGTGAGAGAACATGGACTCGGGGTTAAGATCGAGAGGAAGGGGAGAGTGGCGAGGGAGGATGGTGCGCCAGAAATGTCTGGGAGAGTGTCGAGAGAAGAACACAAGATCCGTCTCCTTAGGGAAATAAAGAGATGTTTCTTATGTCGAAGAAGACAACGGTAAGAGGCTTTGAGGGAGGGATAGGAGGGAAGGGAGTGGATGAAGGCATGACGAAGCTGGCGGTGAAGGAGTTTGCACTCATCATCGTACCACTTGTTCATAGGGAAAGATCTAGAGTTATTGGGTTGATGGGAAGCGGGTGAAGAGCTGGTGGAACTGGGAAAGATTTGAGGGTTGCCTCCCAAACGATGGAAGAGAGGCGGGTGTATTTGGTAACAACACAATCCAATGAGAAGAAATGGGTCTCCGAAGGGAGTAATTGATGGATGTGGGAAGAGAAGGTATCAAGGTCTCCTTCATCAAATTGAACGTAGTACGAGGGAGGCTATGAATGGGAACAACAAAGTGGGAGGGGGATATCAACCCGGAGAGAGAAAGATTGAAATATCCCTTTTAAGGGCTGAAACTGAAATTTAGGAAATTAGCACAAACCCCAAAGATATCAAATCTGATTTTTAAAACCAGCAAACTGAAAAATAAACTCAGATTAGGGCAGCGAACTGATTTTAGGAACAATAGTATGAAAACTCACAATTTCACCCAAAATACCATCTAACAATGCATCCACAATTTTTATAAACCTTTTAGAGATATTCTAGAACTGTTTTCAACCCAAAAAGACATGCATATGCTCAACTGAAAATTAATAAAGACCAGCAGAAGTACAACTCCAAAATAATTATGAAAAGAGGGTTTAAAACCCCAAAAATTTCACCACAAAGTAGATTCCGGCTTTATAAATAGAGGAAAATCTGAAAATGAAGTGAAATATCAAATATATGCCCTTTAAGGCACCAAACTTCACTCCAAGGTAGGTCGCTCCACCTAGGAGAGGCCACTCAATGCAAATACAAATCTGATTATGATTCCTTTTCCTCAAATCTGCAACAATCCTTCAAGCTCACACAAGGAAGGAGGGTTTCCATCCCCCTACCAACCACTAGAAGGGTTTTTCGTCCTTCTAGGAAGATGCCACACACTTGGATTTTCACCCAAGAGTGGAAGAACCAAGAGCAACCAGCTCACAAGTCCAAGTAGAATCAATTTGCCAAAAATAGATGATGCACAAATGAAGCCTTCACTTCCTTTTATACCTCCCCTTTGGCGCCAAAGCTTGGAAAGATCATGGCCGACCCATAGAAAGCCATTATATTCTTTTATTAAGCCTCTTCAAATGCCTTAAGCCCAACCGACCTGCTACAAGAAGAAATACACTAAAAAGAAAACATTAAAATTAGAAAAACAAATGCAAAAGGGAGCTCAATTTCCTTTTCCAACTCCTCAACTTCTTTGCCATGGAAAAGGGAATGGCAAGAAGTCCAAAATCTGATTCTTAAGTGGGAAAAATGGACCTTACAAAGAAGGGCATGATCCACAAGGTGAATCGAGAAATAGAAAGGTGATAGACAAGTGACAAAAGATACTGGCTAGAAAGGACATAATCCACAACACTTGCACCCCCACCATGATGCCGACAAGTGAAGAAGTGAGAGTTAGGAAAGCAAGTGAGTCCATTTAGGATCAACTAATGGGATTCCCCTAACCGAAGAAGGTGCCTACCATATGCAGTGAAAATCCCTAAATCATCCTCTGATATTTTGTGAAGTGCCACCGCTCTCGGATCAATTGCTTGGGTGCAAGACACGTCCTCTAATCGGTCATGGAGAGGAATTTGGAGGTCTCTCAGTGCACGGGCATTGAAGTCCCCCATAAGGATGACTTTGCCAATTGCTGAGTAATGAGTAATATTGGCATACAAGTCACGAAAAGGATGACCATCATGGCCATTGTGAATGGCATACGGGGAGGAAGCCAAAGGAAAGTAACAAACTGCAATATAAATATCCTTGGAAGGGAGACTGCCCCTCTAATCCAGATCCACATAAACCTGGCAAACTCATCTCGTGGTCACCAACGAAATCCTACTCTCAGAGGAAATCTCTATACAAACAAGCCACACCCTCAACCCCGACACCACCCAAAGACCGTGTCTTCTTTGCAAAGCAACGTACCAATGGTATCTCGTGATCCCCAAAAGAGGTCGTATAGGGCTCTCATGTGTCTCCGTGACGAAAAGGATGTCAGACGATCCTAGAGCATCATACATAAGACCAGGTGATGACCAGAAAGAACCATTACCGTTCCAACAACTAATGGAGATACTTGTACCTTGTCCCCTCTCCCTGCGGACTCGTCATTTAGAAGTCCTAGGTTGGACCTCCCATCCTGGAGGGAAAGTGTCTCTGATGACAACTATGAGAATCCTGATAACTATCCATCTCCTTGCTCGACAAGTTGCCAAAACCAACTCTCTGGAGCGTTTGAGCTCCGCCACCTGTGACTTGGTAAGATCTTTGTCAAGGAAAATCTTGTTAGGGAGAGAGTATAACACCCGTTTGGCTCTGAGAGCCCTAAGCCGATTTGTTGTTGATCTGAATCTAAGGAAAAGAGTGGAGTCATAGCCCAACCAGGCTCTGTCTAGAGCAATATCGGGAATATGCAGAGTATCCCGGAGAAACCCGTTCCCAACCACCAAGGGGTCCGGTGATGAGTGAGGTAGAGGGAGTCCCCTCACCTTGAGATTAACCATACGTGAGCGAATATGAACTAGAAACTATGAGTAGGAAAAAGCAAAAAGGAAAAAGGAATCATAAGCAAAAGGGTAGAAGGTTTCCTCTTAGAAAACGCGAGCAAGAATGGCTGGAATAAACCGTGGGTAGAAAGCCCTCATGCAACATTCATTACGGTCATAAGAAATATGAAAGAGTATTACAATTTCTTTGGTTTTTGTTAGGGATAGTCGTAAGTGCATACACGAGCTTGTATCTCCGTGCCGAGCTATAACAATCAAGAGAATGGTTGCAGGAAATAGTCAAAGAGAATGGTGACAGAATGCAAAGTTTGACAGGAATGTCACCGTTATCGAGGTTAATGTAGAGCTTGAAGAGAATGGCGACGGAATGTAGAGTTTGACGGGAATGTCACCGTTGTCGAGGTTAATGTAGAGTGCTAGGGGCAAGAGATTAGGTCAAACAAACTCAAGAAATTTTGGAGTCGCTCAAGGAAAATCTCCAATGAGCACAAGATCAACAGAAAATGTATGCAAATCAACATCGCATTGGGAGGAATTTCGAGGTTGGAGATATGGTTTTCTTGAGGTTATAACCTTACCGACAATCTTCTCTCAAGAGGAGTGGAGCTGAGAAGCTTAGGCCTCGCTTCTACGGACCTTATAGGATCAAGCGGAGGATTGAGGAGGTTGTTTATGAGCTTGAGTTCCCGTATACAACAAGATTTACAATGTATGTCATGTTTCTTACCCGAAAAGGGCACTTAAGCAGATATCGCTCCAATAGAGTTGCCTCCTCTGTTTTTGAAGGCAAATTGATCTTGGTTCCAGAAGCCATCATTGACATTAGAGAGAAGAAATTGAGAAACAAGAGCATATTTGGTGCATTGGGAAAATCTCCCAGCAGAAGAAGCTATATGGGAAGGTGCAGAGATCCTTGAACATCCCAATTTGCAATTGCTTGAGGGAAAGCAATTCTAGGAAGTGCGGACTGTCATGTCGCCTTTTCAAATTAAAAGAATCGGGAGAGCCATAGCCTATTCCTTATTTCATGTAGGCTAAGGGATAAAGTTAGGGATATATTTTGATAACAATATTTTAAGTTGTCCTAGTAACTTTATTTTTATAATATTGTAAAAGGGTGACTTATGTATTATTCTAAAGAGGCCTAATGTAATGTTTTATTAAGTGTTTCTAAACACTTTTGGAGGCAATTTTAGGCAGAAAAATAAATTCAAATTAAAAGAGTAATCATAGAAGAGCGGGAGGAAGAAGACATTCCATTCGCTATTGTTATCAAACCTTGTTTCAAATATTGAGCATTCTATGTTCATTTTCTTCTCTCGTGATGAAAACCCCGGGAGTGCTGAGATTTGGAGGACAAAAACCCTCTTCTCCTTTGAGGTGATTCCATCTAGGGATCGTATTTGAGCTGAAAGATTGAAGTTTATTTCCAATTCCAGTTGGTTTAGGAGGATTTTCCGTATCGCTGCTAAAATATTCCGTACCACCCTACAGTACTATTACAACTACATATTTTGTTTGTTGGATTTGCTGTTTATTTTGGTAGTTGAAACACTAAAATGAACCAAAGATTTCTGCTGTACATTATTGAATATTATATGCAAAAGGGGTTTTCTGAATTTGATAAAAAGGGTTTAATATTAATGTTTAATGCTGTTGTCCAACATTCAGTAAATGAATTTGGCTTATGTTCAGTGTTATGCGTAAGGGTTTCAATAACCAATATTAATATTTGTCATTGCTCTTTCGTATTTCATAAGTGCTGCATAGATAAGAAACTCAGAAAATTTGCAGATGTAATAAAATATTGAAAAGGGACATTACACACTGAAACACAAAGTGTCTGAGGCGAGTATCGACAAGTACCCGTCTATAAGATGAGTACGTCGGTTTTTGAGACACAATTTTTGGTAGGAGATGAGTCTCCATGCAACACTGCTTTTAGTACACACATATCTTCATCATGTCACCCTTTTAGCACCTTCGAGTTTCTCTCCATCAGTTTGACTTGCTTGTTTGATCTCACCATGATTCTGCAAATCTCTTGGCTGATGTCATCGACAATGGTTGGTACTATTGGGTGAGTGGATTTCCCCAACTGACGGTATCAACCATCGTCAATATTGTGAAGTGAGTATTTTTTCACAACCGATGGTATTGACCACGGTCGATACCATTGATTACCACAAATTGTAAATGCTATCATGTTGCTATTTATGCTCAGTAGTTGAGCACTCATTCCAACACATATCATCAATCATCCGGTCTCTTGGTGCTCACGAATCTTCCCTTAAAGCCTTATAGATCTTCGAGTTGGTTTTACTTGTCTTCTTTGGAGTTCACACTTGGAGCATTGGGTACTTAGGATCTTCAAGCATAGGAATTGTACTTACTAAGGTCTACCCGGCCTTTGGAATCTCTAGTCTTCAACAAGAATTTTTCATGTCTTTTCTTATTCATTTGTGATCCCCCACATCAACTCTCTTATAAGGAGCTGCTAACCTTAGTGGGAAGTTAATGTGCCAATGGTGTTTGTAAGTAGGTAAGTATCTCTAACCTCTCTTTTCCTTTATGTCATTTTAGATTTGAATGTTTGTTTGATGTGGTCATGCATAGATTAGAGTAGGGCAGCATATTCTTTATCTATTGCATTATTTATCTATCAACTCTTGCCTTACAATCCCCATTTTGGGCCTTATAACCTTATACAACCTATCTTTACAACCCTAGTGTAAGAATCGTTACCCTATTGCAACCTCATTACAACTTGATTATGATATGATTACAACCTTACTATCATCAATTTACTATTGGGAGCTAGTTAGACACCACTACCCTATTCTAGATCTAGGCTTTGGAACCCTATATCTCCTATAGAGTGTGGAGTATCGTATTCTTAGTTCCACATCTCCAACAACTTACAACCTCAAGGTGTGCATCTTTAGTATGGTCCCACTTATTATCCTAGTTCAGATTATCCTTGTAGAGACAATATCTTTTATTCGAACATTCTTTATTTGTATACACTCCGGTGAACCCGGCGTGAATCTTACTCTCTCTTCCGATTGATTCATATTCATTTTTTCTAAACAATCCGAAATCTTTCCTAAATTATATTATGATCATGTCATCACCTCTTAGGGTTTTTCTAGCAATCCTAAACCCATTTAGATTCTATATAGGGTGCTCCTTTCTCCCTCTCTACACCCACCATTTATTCTAATCATTAATGTTACACTTTTTCTCAATCACAACCAGCACCAACTATCGAAGTAATATGGTCCAAATAGGAGAAATAGATCCTAAGCTTCTCTTTAGGAACTCGAGATGGTCACTATCACAAGGATAACTCCCTTATTCAAATACCTCAAACCGAGATGCCCATGGAACTAACCTCCTATAAAACCAATTTAGATCCTCTAATTAAATCTCCTAATACTCTCTTTAACAATTTCATTAGGGATCCTTCTTCTAGTCATATAAGTCCTCTTAATCTTAACCCCTCTTGTAATCCTTCAATCCGGTGAATCCAATTTCAAATCCAATAAATCATACTACACATTCTCTTTCTTCCTCTAGTCACCCCCTTTGATTGATACCAACCTCGTAATGGCTTAATTGTTGGGGCTAATGGCTCAGATGTAATCAACAAATCAAAACATGGTCCACATGCAAAATCAAATCTTGCAAATGGCACATAAACCTTCTCAAATCATTTTAGGATCTGCTAATCCTATTTTTGCATCTACATTGCCCTTGAATGCCTTGGGAACCCAATACCCCAACCATCCATTCGCAACGAGGTTCTTCAAAATTCATAAAATGAACTTCTAGCTCCTTACATTGCTTTGATGGATATAGGGGGATCTCTCCACCTCTCTCTTATGACGGGACAATTGACCCCGCTCTTCATCTTAAAGCTTTCATAAACCTCTACAAAGAGTGGATCCAAACCAAGACTCGCGCAACTAACAAACTACTCGCTAAAACCCTTACGGGTGATGCCTTAGAATGGTACAATCAACTTACACACCACTCAATCACCGAATTGAAGCTTTGGTCAATTCTTTAATGAAGGAATTCCATCTGGAACTTCCCGAAAATATTCTTCAAAAGTTTGTTGACATGAAGGAATCTCCTAATGAGCCCGTTCAAGACTTCATAAAGAGATGGAAGGTCATGGGAAACAAATCTAATCATACCCTAGATGAAGAACATCTTGTATACCTCTTTCTCCAAGCCTTGAATCCCACTCTACAATATAAGGTTCACTTTTCTCCCCAATACTTTAGGTAATGATTTCGAATAAGCTAAGAGGCGGGACTACCTTATTAGAGCTATCCAACTACTTTCTAAATCATCTAAAAGCTCTCCTCAATCAACTACTAATGTTCTTTATCCTTTCACCAAATCAAACCCCTCCTAAGGATAACTACGTCTCTTTTCTTCTTCTTCTTGATATTTCAACAAGTTCAACCACCCAAGATTATTCTCATCATTCACCTTTGAGTTATCAAGAACTACAACAAATCATGCCTATACCTAAAATCACTCACATCGATCCTTGTAAATGTTTGCGCACTTTGTATGATCCCAACCTATTTTGCTGGTGGAATGGCAATGTCGGGTATTCTCATGAAAATTGTCTTGATCTTCACAAAGTTGTATTTGATTTCTTAGGTCCCAACTTTGACCTTCAAGCTCTCATTCAAGAACGTTACGATAAATATCAATCTCTCCTTCAAGCTCATAACAATAATTAGCAACAAAATGCTAGGAGGGTCTGTAATCTTGAAAAGTCCCCATGAACAAACTTTTGGGCACAATTGAAAGATATTACGACCATAACCTAATTAATTCTCAATGTGTAAATGCAGCTAAGGTCAACTATCGGCGACAACTCGCACATAAAGTTCGAGTCTAGAAGCCTAAAAAGCCATATCAAGCTAAGATGTCACTTAAGGATACTTTTGACAGACTAACCTACTCGTGATGAGCCCGATCCACCACCGGAGCCTTATCTTACGACACCTATTCCTTCACCTCGGAAAGCTCCCTCTCCCTTCTAAGCAAATTCCTACTACCATCAAATATCTAAACACATGATTCTTCTCAACCCAAGTACCATTATGGATCTTATCAAAGGTCACCATGGAACTTTCTTGATGAATTCAATGCCATGCCATGCAAGATCTTCTTAATGGAACTTATGCGTACTTCTCAACATCGTAGATTTCTCATGAAACACTTTCAAGCTTTAGAAAATTCTGCAACCACCACCAAAGAAGATTCTTCTCTCTAAGCTCCTCCTACTACAATCAACACTAACGACATTGACTCCTCAACCTAACCAAGAAACTCTCCATAGAATTTCCCGAGGATGGCATGGTCAATGATGAAATCTGGTTTTGAGATGACGACCCACCTCTCCTTATTAGCATTCTCTAAGAGGGCACATTAATATGGAAATTCCTTATGGATGAAGGTTCAAGCATTAATCTTGCATCCTTTTGGTTAGTCAAAACTTTATGATTTACCAAACACAATCTTAAAAAGACATTACTTGTTTTTCATGGCTTTGATAAAACCCAACAAAAGCCCCTTGATGCCTTTGGATTCCCATAATAGTGGGATAAAAACCGTGTGCACCAAGTTCATGGTCCTCGACCAACCTCTATCTTACAATCTTCTCTTACGCAGGCCAAGGATGAACCGCATACGAGAAGTTGCCTCATCTGTAAGCCAATGCCTCAAATTCATCCATTACCACTAGAAATACAAACATGGGGCAGATCCCAACCGATGATACATCCCCATTCCCGATCCTAACAAAATCTTTCGCATTCCCGAGCACACCAACCATATGCGTAGTATCCCGCATCTAGAATTCTACGATACTAGACTCGAGTTTAACGTTGTTCTAGTAGACTCAAATGATGGTGAGCCTAATGAACTCCAAAATACATGTAATAAAAAACATGTTACCCCAATGTACTACAGATTGGCTCCCACCATCTCTCTTACCTCGAGGCAGATTTCCACCTATTCTTAAGCCCTAGATTGAGAAAGACCCTTTGGCAACGCTAATAATGCCTCTTACACGATCACAAAGGCTCTTTATGAATGCAATGAATTTTGAATAGCCAAGATGTTCCAAGATCATCCACCTCTCTCTCCTAGATCCTTTAACAACCTCGGCGGTAGTTACCAATGATCCATCCACACCATCTTCAAATCGGGTGACAATCAAGCTTGCACCATTTCACCCTCCTATGACGATGACCATATCAGGCCCAAGCTAAGGAAAAGCACCTCGATGTTCTCCATTATCAAAGGAATTTAGCTTAGATGCATGTTTTCAACCGTGGGGCCAATGTGATCAACACACATTATGGTTTCAACCCTTCTAAAAATGACACTAGTGACAATGAGGCAAAAGAAATCTTGCCTTATTGTCCTCTCGTTAATCCCCTCTAGAAGAAAATAGTTGGATCATCGAACAAATCTTAGGCTTCGGTTCTAAGAAAGAATCGTCAAATCTCGATCATCTTGACGACGTGAGACCGTGCTACAAAGAACCTTAATACTCACCAAAGAAAACCTACTTCCAAAGTAGTATCGGCCACCCATTTGAAAAGCTCGATGCCGTTTTGCCACATTCTTATTCCACCGACAACATCGCCTAGTCTATTCCTAGAATGCCTAATATTGTTGAAAATCTTCCTACATCTTCCTTTGAGCCAACAAAAATTATTCTCAATGCTTGTGTTTAGATGTTTGGTGAATCCAATCCCAAACTTGACGTAATATTAAAAGGTATGTGGTACCTTACCTACATTTGACAATGCTGAGGCCATCCTTAAGATTCTTCATGCTCAAGAGGACCAATTACCTCGTCAACACCATAAACTTGGCAACTTCACCAAGAAACATATTTTTCAACGATTTTGTCGCTTATGTTGATCCTATCACCAACGAAATCTCTTAGCTTCGTAAAGCCCCTTATAATGTCCAAGATGTCAATTTTGTGCTTGTGAAAGGCACCATTTATTATCCAAGTCGAGGACAATGATGACTCGTGTGTGGCTATGATAGGCGATCGCTTCCCTAATATTTTGACACAACATCATGAAGTTCTTGTAAAAACAAGGAGATCTTTGCTTGGGGTTATGCTGACATGCACGGCATTGATCCCAACATCGTTGTGCATAATATCATCACTTATCCTGATGCGGCTCCCATACGACAAAAGATTTGGAAATTTCCACATGAAAATTCCAAACCGTGTCACAAGAGCTCGCAAATTCTTAGACGCTAAATTCATTCACCTTGATTGACTATTCCGAATGGGTTTCTAACATTGTACCCATTCATAAAAAGGTCACCCTTGCTATCCGAATCTGTATCAACTTTCACAATATTTACTTCACTTGTCCCAAGGATAACTTCCCTCTCCCATCCATTGATGACATGGTCGATGCTACAATTGGATATGAGATGTTATCCCTTTTGACAGGGTTCTCGGGCTGCAATAAAATACTCATTGCACTTGAAGATTACATTAAACCACCTTTACAACCAAATGGGGCACATATTGCTATGTGAAGATGCCCTTTGGCCATAAAAACGCCGGGCAAGCTATCAACGTGCAATGACCCATATCTTTCACGATCTTATCCATAAAACTATTGAAGTCTATGTGGATGATCTTCTTGTCAAATCTCGACATGCGAGAACATAATGTCTCATGACCTCGACGAAGCGTTTGAACGCATTCGCAAATACAAGGTACGCTTTAATCCATGGAAATGCATCTTCTATGTCACCCAAGGCAAGCTCTTTGAATTCCTCATATCTAAGTGAGGAATTGATGTGGACCCTCCAAAATCCAAGCCATTCTTCAAATGCCTCGTCCTACTTCAATCCCCAACATCCTTACTTTCTTAGGAAACCTTGGGGTAATCCGATGATTCATTCCCGAACCCGCCTATTAGACTCATACCATCAACAACTTCCTCAAGAAAAGCGCTAAGTTGGAATGGAATAAGGACAACCAACGAGCCTTCAACTCTATGAAGAAATCTTTACTCAATGTACCTGTATGATGGGTTGAGATGAATCCTTGGCCGGGTTTTTTAATGTTAGGGATTAAATCTAGGCTTGCATACAAGATGTAGATACGAAAGGTGCTCAAAGAGCGTTAGTGTTGTAATTCTAGAGGATAGTAGCCCTAACCCTAAGGTAGCAATAGGCTTCCAAGGCCTATATCTAAGATAAAGATAAAGATACGTATCCTACTAGAATTCGTAATAAGAGTAAGTCAAGAGAGATGCATAAAGCGAAGGGGCATAATATAATAAGATAGAGCAATAGATCAAATCTATAGCAATGATTGACTATTCATCTATATATAACAACAAACAAGCAACAAAGGAGAAAGAAGGGTTAGGAATACTTACCTATAGTGTGATTGATGCATGATCCTCCCTAAAGACAACAATGCTGAGAGAGAATTTCAATGGGTGGAGAAGGGGAAAGCTCATGATGAAGACCTCCAGCCTTAGCTCACGATGGTTAAGGACATCGTCTTTTAACCCTTTCCATGCGAATCTCTCTCTGATGTCCCTGTAGGTCTTAAAATATCTAGGATGTCTTACTAGAAGTGTATCATGCACTGCTTGAATGATCTTCCCCTTCATCTTGGACTCGGGTACAAGGAAAATCCTATCCTTGTAATATATGAGGTCATCCAAGATTCTCAGAACTATTACTCCGAATAATGCTATCCATGATCTCACATCTAAACTGATTTTTGGAGTACTCAACAAGTATGTGAGCCTTCCAATTAGCTGAAACCTTTGACATAGAACTAATCATAAAGGTAAGGTGAGGCCTCCTAGATAATGCATCAACTACCACATTATTCTTACCTTTTGTGTACTCTATGTCGAAATCATAAGTTTGTACCTTGTTCACCCATTTTTGTTGGTGGTCATTGAGATCCTTCTGCCCCAGAAAAACCTCAAACTGTTGTGATCCGTACGAACCACAAATTTACTACCCACAAGATATTGCCTGAATTTGGCCAATGCATGCATAATGGCCAACATCTCCTTGTTGTAAATTGAGTACCCCCTCTCCACAATACTCAACTTCCGACTCTCATAGGCAATGGGATGCCTATCCTGCATGAGTATTGATCCAATGCCCTCACCTGATGCATCACACTCGAGTACAAATGGTCGAGTGAAATTTGGTAATGCAAGAACTAGACATGATCTCATCACCTCCTTAAGGTGATCAAAAACTTGTGCTAATTCTGACGAAGCAAAAGCCCCCTCCTTGGTCAAATTGTCAAAGGCGCAGTCAATCGAGAAAAAATCTTCACAAACCTCCTATAGTAAGTGCATAGACATGGTGTCCCCAAAAATTTCACTTGGAAATGGTGGGATACCCAATCTTTGAAAAAAATTGTTTTGTTCAAGGTGACAGGGTTGTTTTGTGTTTGTTTCGCCTGCAAGTATTGTCTTCATTGCTTTAGAATATTTCCAAGGAGTCATAAAATTCAAATTCGACAAATACCCATATGCTAAAACTCACTCTATCCCTTCGCTAGGTTTTGTCTGAGAGAATTTTATTTATTAAATACATAAAGTTCATTTAAAAATAAAAATTGTCTTTGTGGCGGTTGAACCCTACCGAGGATTTTCAATGTGGCATTGCTTAGCCTCTTAATGGAGTGTTCACCAAGGAAGAGTTTTTCTACACTAGCTAATCGACAAGTGACCAGAGCTCAAGATTCCTTCGAAAAATAGATTGCGAAGAGGTTGCTTGGTCCAAAAAGGTGCAATAATGGATTTTATGAAAATAAGAAAAATTCTTCCACCAAAACTGTGTGTAGAGCTTGAGAAAATATGCACTTTTAGAAAACGACACTTAAAACAGGGGCCACAAAGTGAAAGTTATGGCACTTGCAAGTTTTTGTTGCTACATCTTCCATGACCCTTTCCAAAATGGAAAATTTTATTCTATATGTTTAAGTCCTTTTGTTTTAGATATAGAATTTCTTGAGGAAGTGAAGAAAACACAAGGACTTCATTGTCAAAGATCCTCAACTCTTGGTCGAAACCAAGCACCGAACTACCCGATCCACATCATTGTGCTTGAGAATCCTCTCCATCTATTTGGTCTGACAACTCGGGTGCATCTCGAAGATAATCCTCTCAAAACCACATTCTACCATCGGACTTAAACTTTAGCTCCATCATCTTAAAGTTAGTCCGAACTCACTAAGCGAGTGGAACCACTTTGCACTCAAGCACCTTGTGTTGGTCTCTCTAATACCAACAATATAGAAATCATCGGTAACTATATAGTTACCCATAGTGATGCTCAAGTGTGGGACCCTTCGTTTACATCTCATGGACTCCCCATTGGCAACAACATTAAAGCCCTCAAAGTCTTCTCTGCCAGAGACCCCATCTCTACCATAGTGGCATCAATTAAATTGTGGGTGGTCCCACTATCAATAAGCACTACCACACACTGTCCGTGCATGACTCCTCGAACCTTGAATGCCTTTATACCTGGGGGTACTAGACAATGTAGCTATGGTCTCAGTGGGAAAAGTCTACTCTGCAGTCTCAATGCCCGCACTATCCAAAGCATCATTGTCATCAAGCTCATGAGGCTCTACTACCTCCTCTCCCTCATCATCATTGTCCTCGTAGACCTCAATGTAGTGGGCCTTTCCTGTCCCTGAGCAATTATGTCCTCGTGCCCATGGCTTACGACACTCATAACATAGTTTCTTTCTCCTCAATTCCTCCCTTAGCTTTAGTGCAATGCCTGGCTTCCTAGCCGAGTCCTGTCTCTTGTCATCTTGTCTAGGTGGAGGCATTTTTTATTGAACTTTGGGTGGAAATCTAGACTTTGGAGTAGACGACTCCAAATCTTGAGCTCTCCTAATGGCCTCATGTAATGAAGGAGGCTAAAATGCCTTCACAAATCCAGCCAAAGCATTTGTCAACCTTCTATGAATAATGAAGTCAACCTCATCTCAGAAATATTAGGAAACATCACTGAGAGTCTCTAAAATTTGCAATGTACGCATCCAAGAAACATGTATGTCTCAAGTGAGTCAACTCCTCAAGAATCTTTCGGATCTCTCCTATCAAATCTGTTCTCCAACCTCCGTGTGAACTCTACATATGTAGCAATGTGCATGTGCCCTTGTGTCACTTTAAGTCCATGATGCCACCAATCATGTGCATCTCCCTCAAGATGTAGGATCACAAATTTAATTGCATCCTCCTCATGCATGGGGTTCAAATAAAAATATGTCTTCAGCTTTTGGACCCATGACCATGCGGTACATTTCTTAGAGCCCTCAAAGTGTGGAATAAAAATCTTTCCCAAACCTCTTTGTAACTTAGGTACCGATGATAATGGTCTTTCTTGGGCTTGCTACCAATCTTCATCCTGTAATAATCTGGAAATGGCATATTATCTTTGAAACCCTTGCTCAAAGATTGCTATTTTTCCCAACAAGACTCCTCATCAAGCACCTCTGTTGGTTGCCCTACATGTGACGCTTCAAAATCTTTTAAGAAAGAGGGCTCATGAAGACTCAAAGGCTTGTTAGAAGAATGGGGGATTCTACCCCAATTACAAAAGAGAAATCACCTTTTCCCCTATTATTCCCAGATCTGATCTGATTCATGTTCTGTGTGATTTGATTCAAGTAGAGGTTGGTTGTCTCTTGTTGTTTCACCATGTTGATGAACATTTTCTTCATAAAATCCTCATTGAGCTCTTCCACATTCTCTTCTTGATCTGCCATATTTTGACCTTTTCGAGGTGTATTCCTCCTAGAATATACCTTCATTCACTACCTAACAGGCTGGAAGAAAGGTGGCTTTGATACCACTGAAATATCCCTTTTAGGATATCACTTTAAAACTCAAAAATTTATCAAAACCCACAAACTGTAATTCTGATTTTTCCAGGACAACAAGGTACAAAAATTTAAAATCTTTTTATATCTTCCAAAATAACCACTTCCTACAATACCCAGAAGCTTCAAAAGATGCTCTTCGGTAGAGAAAACAATAAAAGTTGAAAAATAATTTTTAATGGCCAACGCTGAATTTATTTTATTAATTTTATGACAGCAAATGAGGAAAAAGTACAGCTGACCGTAAACTCTAGAATATCAATAGAAAAAAATTGGAATGATTTTCTAGGGCATCATTATGACAATAACCAACTCCATTCTTAAATCTACGGCAGGAGTACGAAAATCCCTTTAAAATGCTTCCCGAATTCCCGTGTAGGTCGCTCTACTTTCTGGGAGACACCCAACAACCCCAAATCTGAAAATAAATAAAACCCTTGTTGAAGAATGGTTTTCTTCTTCCTTCTCTCAATCCGAATCTCCGATAAATTCTCCAAATCTGATCCAAAAATTGAACCTTGCAAACAACAAGCTAGGGATGTGGATTGGAACCCCTCAAGAAAAATTATGCACATAAATGAAGGATGGATCTCACCACCAAGCTAGGGATCCTAGTATGTTTAAGGGTCTATGACCTCCATGAGCAAAAGAGGTTGAAAATAGTCTGAGTGTATGAATGACCTCTAAAAGACCCAAAGGGATATATATATATATATATATAACTATATATTTTAATCCAAAAACCGTTTTCTAATCACCCCTTTGGGTATTGTCCATATGCATAGATATAACTTAAGTGACTTTATTTTGCACATACTAAAAATACACTCAAGTCGTCCCATGAAGAAATAGAACATAAAGTACCACCTAATTGTCCATCACTTAAGTCAATGATGAAATATAACATAGAGTGAGTGCTTCAAAATAAACCCATATCCAATAGCCTCCAACGTCTCTAGCCTCTTGGGTATGACCAAAAGCTAAGACAACAATAAGCCTCTAGGCCTCTAACGGTGTAGGAATGGGGACATTACAAAATGGAACAAGTTTTCTTGGATAGATGGGACACTAAAGAAGGAGAAGATGAAGAGGAGGACAAGGGAATAATATAAGGAAGAGGATAAAGAAGCAAAAGAAGAAGAAGAAGATAGTTTCTGGGACTCCAAAGAAGAAGCTACACTAATGTGGGCGCATTCAAAGGAAGAAGGTAATTGTGTCCATAAACCCTAACAACAAATATAACTTCATTAACATGAATGTGGTTCAACATCTACATGTACAACAAAAATATCAAGGAAGCTCATGTGGATAGAAAGTGGATTAATTTTTTTGAATATTTGAAACTTACTATGGACAAATATGCTTTGCATTCAAACTTTTATGCTTTAGATATGGATGGTTTGGATATTGTTCTTGGGTATCCTTGGTTAGAGACATTGGGGACAATTAATATTAATGTGCAAAAGAAGTTTATGAAGATTTGGTACAAGAAGAAGGTCACTTTACACGATATCACGCTTAATGAAGAAAAAAGACAGTTAAGATAGAGCATGAGGATGATGGGGAAGAAGGGAATAAGGATGATTCGAAGAAGAACACGAAGAACATGATGAAAAAGAAGAAAATAATGATTCATCTACTCAAGAGAAAAAGGAAATAGCAAAAATACATGGGTGAAGAGGAAAGAAAGTGAGAGCTACAAAGTTGATAAGGTTGAGGATACTAAGGTTGTAACATATAGATCCCCACATCATCATGAGAGGAAACAATCATGGAGGCATGTTAGGGAACATAAGATCAGAAACAAATACAGATATACATGTCATTGGAGGAATAATCACTATGGCTATACATGGAATCATCGAGTAATAAGTATGGGACATGGAATTACATGAATAATTACTATGACTTTGGATGGAAGCCGAGGAGGATCAACTTTGGATATGGATGGAGTTAGAGTAGCGCAAAGGATTTTGGTACCAGGTTTAGAGATATATCACCCACTAAGATCACATATGGGTGGTTGGATGATTGAGCATGGAGACAAGTGTGCAATGATTTGAAGCACACTCATTACATGGTTTCTTCTCATGTTTTGAGGACGAAACATGTCAAGGAGGGAGGGCATGTTATATACCTTGGGATATGATATTATGTGTGTATATGGGTTGACGGAGATGCCGACATGTGGCACACATCCCCCTTAGTTATATGTTTATAGTATATGGGGTTATATACGAATTAGCTATATTGGGTAATGAGTGCTTCCTATGGATGAATTAGGTGGTACCCATCCATTAAGAGTAATGTATGCCTATATAAAGGAAAGGAGTGTCATTATGAGGATGTTATGTATGAGTTGAGTCTTCTACGTGGTGGAAGTATATTGGAGGTGTCCCCCTTAAAGTGGAATTCCCATATTGGGAGATCGTGGAGTTATTCCTTAGAGTATTTATTGACCTAACTTGCAAGCTTAAGGATATTCTCTATTTATGAATATATTGAATATTAGGGCATCTTGGCCCACCATATCCCTTAAGTTGCCGAAACGTTTTGGATACGGGAGTGGGAGCGGAGTATCCGATACGCGGAAACGGCAAAATTTTTTTTGACCCTAGATACGGCGTAGGATACGGCAATACAAAAACTATATAAAAATTAAAAAATATATAAATTTCAGCCTTCTAAATAGGAATTTAATTATTAACCACATATTATGCATATGAAAGACAAGATAAAAGACAAGTTATAAGCTAAATAAGTGAATAACCACAACAAACAAGCTAGGATACCGATAAAACTTAGAAACTTAAAAGCTTAAAAGTTAAATTAAAATACTTAAATCGAACACAATGTGAATGTCATGAATCTCATGATATATTAAATTCAATCATAGATCAATATTCAAAGTTCAAACTATCTTTCATTGTCAATATTCATCATATTCCTCTTCATCAAGAGGATCAAGATCAGCTACATCATCATCATTATGTGGTTCATTAGAACCACATGGGCTCGAACCACTCGCACTAGGGCCCTTTGCCGCCACTGCACCCCTTGTTTATGTAGGTCTCGTGGTGCCAAAAACTCCCCTCATCATCATATGCTCCATGGTGGGAAATGGAAGCATCCATGTCAACTATCTCTGGATCAATGTCCAATGTCTTGTTGACCCTTCCTTGTATTCCGGCTTCTTGTGGGAATAAAAGGCGCAAGTTGGAATGTATGTATACCAAATCTTCAACCCTTTTAGCCCCCAACCTGTTGCGTTTCTGTGAGTGGATGAAACTATATGTACTCCAGTTGCGCTCAGAGGAAGATGAACTTGCAACCTATTAAGGCAACCCAAACTTCAAAGTCAATGCAAAGTTCAACTTCAAACTTAAACACTCAAACTTAAATTTTAAAAACTAAAAGAAAAGAGAATAAAAAAATTTTTAAAACTTACATGTGCCAGATTTTGATTGCGAAGAGGTTGCGAAGTAAATCGATGAAGTACCATGGAGGTACCACCACATATGAGCATCCATCTTGTATTTGCTCCGAAGAGCGAGAAGGTTATGACCCATTTCTCTGCTATGAAATTGCCAAACTCTACCATAACCTCGGTCTTGGGCCTCAGGATCAGGGAAGAGCCTAGCCAATGCCACCATATATCCCTCACTGACTTCCGCATCCCTGTATGGTGCTACCCTCCCTGGCAAGGAAATGATCTCTTGCTATAAAATCTAGGAGTCAATGCAAAAGCCTGTAAATGTAATGGGGTGGTCATTTTGTTCCACCGCTCAATGAGGATTGACTTCACTTGTTTGAAAAATATTTCCTCGGGATCTTGTTCTTTTGCATTTATGACGGCTTTTATCTTCTCAATCATTGAGTCGATGCCGTCATATATCTCTTCTAGACATGGCTGATCCGTGTTAGTAAACCGGATCATGCTCATAATGGGCTCCGTAAAACTCAACAGATAATCCACTCTATCCCACCAAGGGTCCTCTAAGATCAGGTTCTTCACTTTTTGAGCCCGTTGAGTGTTTGATTGCCTCCATACTAGACCAAAGATTGGATGTTACCATCCTCATGAGTGCCTCTCGCACCTTCACTAGTCGTCTCAAGACGATTGTGTGTGATGCAAACCGAGTCTTAGCAACCTAATAAGAATGAGGAACAAAAATTAAAAATAAAATTGAAAGCTAAAAGAATACTAAAAAACTTATATTTAAATTTTAAATTAAAAAGAAAGAAAGAAAGCTTTTCCTTACCTTCAGTAGCTCCAACTGCGAGAATGATCTAAAAATGCCCTGTGACATGTGGTGGTTGGTGACAAACATTTGGATCTCTTCAGCTTCTTCATACACTTGTTGGATCCACTCTATTTTGTTTGCCATTTTCTTTAGCATTAAATTCAATGAATGCACGGCACATGGTGTCCAAAAAATATGCCCATACCGTGCCTCAACTAGCATCCCCGCAGCTTTGCAATTTTTGGCATTGTCTATTATGACTTGGACAACATTTTCAGGCCCCACTGCCTCAATGGACTCAAAGAGAATGTTGGCTATGAATTGGGCATCCTTCACTTGCCCCTCACAATCAACCGCTTTCAAAAACATTGCCCCTTAGGGCATATTGCAATCACATTGATTAAAGGGTGGCTTTTTGCATCTTTCCATCCATCAGAAACAATGGACACACCTGTTTTGGTCCATGAGTCCTAATTGGTTGCAAGGAGGTTTCCACATATTTTTTTGTTTATCCAAAAGGGTGGTGCGGATCTTCTCATATCCTAGTGATTTATACCCTTTTGGTGCCTCATTGATGGCTTTCACCATCTCATGCCAATAAGGTGATCTCACAACATTAAAAGAAAGCCCATTAGCATATACACACCTTGCAATGTGTTCATCTGCAATTTCCTGCTCTCATTCTGAAAAGGCCTTTTCCAATGGCCCTTTTGTCTTACTTTTCTTTTGTGCAAGGGAAACATCCTCATCCATGGAGATAGGAGCCACAAATGGATGTGGCATGGCCACAATTGGGGATCCACTAGGTGATGGAGCAACTGGAGGCCTCGCTGAACGAGATGAACCTCCTCTTTTGGCCAATGGATGACCCGCTCTCATAGCCACATTTGCCTCTGCATCTTCTTGCTCTTTGATATATGCCAAAACTTTTGCTTTTGGCACCCCAACATTATTCCTCCCCTTGCATACTCTTATACCATTACCCGTTATGGCACACAAGTGGCTTTTCACCCTATTGTAAGAGCCTTTGAATAGTCCATCACAATCATTGCATTTCCATTCAAAACAACCACCACCTGCAATTTGTTGAAGTATTGTTACATGCCTCCATAATGGTGAATTTGAGTCAAAGTCCTTGGCCAAAGATTGCCCAGAAGAAGCAGAACTTGTTGTTGCCATTGTAGAAATACCTACAAGGTTAAAAAAAAAAAAAAAAAAAAAGAAAACAATGGCATGCAATTGCATTGTGATTGAACAATGAAAATTAAAAAAATTAAATAGAAAGAGCAAAAAAAAATCAAATGTAATGTGTGAAAGATTAAATAACAAAAAAAAAAGCGAGAAACAAGGTTAGAAATTAAAAAAAAACTTACCTTCACTTAGTAAACCACAAATCCTTCACAAATCTTCCTCCTTTACAGCTCCTCACACTCCTACAAGCTTAGCAATAGCTCCTCAAACCCTAGACAAGCACAATGCAATTTTGGAGAGCCAAAGGTAAGTTTCTTTGCTTTATATTTTGTTTTTGAGTTGTTCTTATGTTTTATTGCTTAGAGTTGTGTTTTAGGGTGTAAATTAGATTAATATTTAATTTTTAAAGTAGTAATGCTTTTAAAACATGAAAACAATTAAAAAAATTTAAAAATGTTTTTTTGAGGTGGGAATGGGCAGGGAGCAGCGGCAGGCCTGCGGAAACGACCGGGTATGGGCCGTGCCGGCCGTTTGCACAGGCCCGCACCGCTCCCGCCGCCACTCCCGCTCCCTGCCGCTCCCGCTCCCGCTGCCCCAGACAGCCGTTTCGGCTACTTAGAATATCTCTTGTGTTCTGTCGATCTTCAATATATTCTGCATATCATCCATTTATCATATGTGAAGATCTTATCATTGCTCAAGAGGAGTGCCCTAGTTGGTTGTTCCAAAGAAAGCGGTCAAAGCCATTCATGAGGCTTTGGCAAGGAAGTGTCTCAAGCAATTGCTAATGCTTTGCAATTTATTCAGAACATGGGAGGTCCTGATTCAGCTACAGGTAACAGAGTGGCTGAAACTAACAGTAGTGTGGAGAAAGTTAAGGCAAAGTCTAAGCTGGAAAAGATTCTCCACAAGCATATCAGCTAAGTCATGGTGGAGCTACAACTAAAGGGGATTGTGGATTGGGATGATGCGACCCGATGAATCTATGGGGAATTTTTCAGAGGGACCTGATATGGAAAGGATGGCAGTTGAGAGAGCCCGAGAGTGAACATGCAAGATGCAATGAACAATTCTCCTTGATTGACTGCTGTTGACATGAGATCTGGTCTCTGTGTTTTGTAGTGTTTGGTCTCTTTCCTTGTGGAGGCTTGTTTTGATTTCGTTCTTGTAATGTTCTTTTGATCCTCAATTGGGGTTTGAACTTGCATGCTGATATGGCAAGGGTGGCAGTTGAGAGAGCCCGAGAGTGAACATGTAAGATGCAATGATCAATTCTCCTTGATTGACTGCTGTTGACATGAGATCTGGTCTCTGTGTTTTGTAGTGTTTGGTCTCTTTCCTTGTGGAGGCTTGTTTTGATTTCGTTCTTGTAATGTTCTTTTGATCCTCAATTGGGGTTTGAACTTGCATGTAGGGGTTCACTAGGTGTTGCTGTATTTGTTTTATATGTGGTTCTTGATGCTGACCTGCTGCATCCTATAAATTTTGTAAACATTAGTCAATATAAAAATAATTGTTTATTGGTTTAATAAGATGAAGCAACATTTTATTCTCAACCATACCATACCAAATGAAGAGTCAATCAAAGTAGCTGGTTTAAACCTTGAGGTGCCATATGTAAATTGTGCAATTGGCGACCACATAGAATGGAAGGATTGAAAATCACTTGGAATGGGTTTATTGGTGTTTTTGAAATTATTTGAACCTCCATAGACCCCTTCAATTGATTGGCTTGATTCTCTCGGACTAAGCTAGTCTAAATATTCTTCAAATTGAGAAGCTTTAAGAACTTGCGTAAAGAATGTTCCTAACTTTGCTTATTGGAAAATTCATTGGAGGTCGTGATATGCATCAATGCAGGGATTATAATCAAATGTTTCTAGTCGAGAATAAATACACTACCAATCAACCTCACCAATCTAGTTTTGGTCCAATTGATGCAGGAAAGGTCTTTCCCAACCCAATTTTGTCGGAAAAACACCAAAATAGATAGAAAATAATTTCTACTAATCGAGAATTGAATGAAATCATATTTTTATGAAGCAGAACGCCAAGATTAACTTAAGAATGACAAGAAACAATTATGATATAAGTCCAAATGATTTTGAATATGATAGTGATTACCAACTTTGGAGGAGTTCAACCAAGACTATCACAAGTAGATATGGCTGGATCTTTAATCACGAGGCCCAAAAATTTCAATGGGTTTATAAAGCAGCATAAATTGATGGTCCTATTGTACTCTACATGTAGATGGATTGACCAACTTAGGCTTACTCCCTTTACTAGGTTATTTGATCTTATAGAATTTTGTTGGAGTGAATGCATTTTTTGGTTTTGTATAATTTTTTTCTATTAAAGGGTTTCGCCGTCATCTGCTATTGTCTCCATATTATTCTGGGGCTCGCTCTACCCATCCTCAAAATTCATTCCCCCATCCCTTGTCGCTTTTGTCCCTAAAACTCGAGGTAACAATGGTTATAAGTGATATGCATATGTATGCTATTGTGTTGTTCAATGTTGCTGTGATTACTTGACCCAAAGAGGGCCTAGATCTATTATATTATCTGGGCAGGATTTTTGTAATATCCTTGTCTCAAGAAGGCACCCAGGTTTGGTACAATGGTTTAGGTATTATCGTGTGAGATGGATGAAGCCCTAGTATTCTGACTCCTTGCCCAATATGGGGCAAGCTCTACTATTCAAGTTTTATTGTTTAAGATGGATTTCCTTGTTTGAGATGAAGCATGGTCCGTATTGAACATTATTGAATTATTTCATGAGTTTTTAATTGATTTTCAGTTGAGGCTAAACAACGAAGATGTGCTTGTTGAAGTTCTATCTTAATGATTACTCACAGGATGAACGTGAATGGATGTCTACCTTCGGACTAACATATGTTTTATGGGATTGTCTCATAAACTCTCTAATTTTTGAAATTTTAGATTTTTCCAATTTATCAAAATTTTCAAAAACATTAACTACTCTATTATATGAGCTGTACATTAAGCTATGAGATTCACTGCAATTTTCAATTGATTATAGTAAATTCTATGTTTTTCCAAGTATATCATTATATTATATAAATCATAGTTGGAATACTCGCCTATAACTCGCCAAGTTATTAAAAACTCGCCAAAAACCATGCAAAACGAGTAACTCGCCAAAAAGGTTAAAAAAATAAACTCGCCAAGTTTTGGCAAGTATTCCCGAGTATTTGCCGAGTATTCCTGAGTACGAGCAAATTTATGTTTTTTAAAAAAATTCGAGTATTTTTTAAGTTGCCGAGTATTCCCAGTATTGGCCGAATATTGGTGAGTTTTAGCCGAGGTTTTTTTCTTTGGGGTCTGCAGAGTATTTGCCAAATGCGAGTATTCCAACTATGATATATATACCTTTTCCATTTTCTTCCGATTGAAAGATCTCGCCGGTCATTCCATACTTGTAATGAAAAATCCATCCCTTAAAATTTTCCCTTCTTTTGACTGGTATGGTGTCCATCTTTGAACTATTGAATTTAATGTTTTAACATTGTGCGGGTGATTGATACTAGTGTTGTTCAAATTTTGTTAAGCATTTGCCTTCCTTTGTAAGTTTGCAGGTAGGATGGTCCATAACAAAAATAATCCTATAACACTCAATTCTTTATCCTCTTGAGGCCTTGCACTTGAGTGCCTTAACGCTTGAATCATTTTTAGGAAGATCTTTCCATCAAATGGAAAGGTGACAGTTGAAGTGATATTGGTTCTTATCAAGTTGAAAACAGTGCCATAAACATGTAATTGGTAATACACGGACAATTATGAACAATCTAAGCAAAGATATGGATGAAGTTGTGTTGTATCTGGAAGACAAAGGATACAACACAGCTGCATCTGGATCAATGTTTTAAAAATCGGAACCAGCCGAGGGTCAGACCGGAACCGAACCGGAATTGCACTCGGAACATGACTGGTTTAAAACATATGAACCGGTTTACTAAAAAATACATAAAATATTACAATTTTAATGAAAACAAGAAATTTTAAAGATTCCAAACCATGATTACAAACAATTAGAAACAAAATATGCAAAGTTTGCTCATGTATATACCATGTAAGGGTAAATATAGCAAAATGGCACCGAGTGCACTACATATCCGAAACAAAATACATAAACAATGAGGCTCTAAATGGCCTATAGAGTCCAAAAAACAATATGCTACAAGCTACTACATGTTTGATATCAATCATCAAACTCAACACCACTGCTAAGAATGGGATCCTCATCCTCATCAATGTCATCTTGTTCCTTTGGCTTAGACACATCGGACTCCTCAGGGACATTTGTAGTAGTTGTAGTAGCACGGCTATTGTTTGCCATGTCTGGTGCTACTAGTGGTTCATCATCCAAAGCCATCCACCCCAAGTCATCGGGATCAAACTATGCCAGGTGACTCTCCTCTATCCATTATGAGGTTGGATCAATATCATCCAAGACAATGGGATCTGTATTAGGTATCCTATTCAATAATTGGTTGCGCCTTAGCCAGCGGTTGTATTGCACGAAGACGAGATCATTCAACCGTTGTTCCAAACGGGGTCTATATAACATCATTTAGGGTTAGGGTTGGAAAAAGGTAACTTAAAAGCTAAAATTGGAAAAAAATGTTTTAAGGCAAACCCTACCCCTCAACTAGTTCAGACTGGTCTAGTACGGAACTGGCTGGTTTGACCGGTTCAATACTGAACCGGTGCTGAATCGGACGGTTCCATACCGAACCGGTCAGTGGTTCGGTTTTTCTAATGGTTTGCAATTTTTTTAATGAACCGGTCGAATTGAAGCGGAACTGGAATGGTTTTGAAACACTGATCTGGATATTATACTTAAATACATTTAACTGTGGAAATATAAAAGAATTAATTTATGAAAATGATTAATTTATGAATAATTTTCAATACCCAATTATCACCAAGGGACTTATTGACTAGTTAGATCTCATGGAATCAAGGAAGCATATCTACGACAGTCATACATAATAACAAGTATAGAATATAAAGATGTAGAAATCACATAAATGCATTAGACATGGGACGTAATGAAGTGATGCATGATTTTATGAAGAATATAAGCATGTACAACTCCATCCAAGAGATATGGAGACAAATTCTCAGTGTGTCAAGTACGTAGGACGGGAGACCCTATCTCAGATTCTCATCATTGATGGAAGAACAAAATATAAATAGCAAAGGGCTTTGAAGACAAATGATTAATTTACTGCTTTATACGATGTGTACAAAAATCAATAAAAATAAAACACTAATACACTCTACATAACTAATATCTAACTCAAAAATAATATTTTTCTCTTTATTGGCTTTTGGAAAGCAACATACATTGTTATCTTGCCCTTTTTTTCCTAGTGTTGTCTGGACTTGTTCAAATCATCTTGAACATTTGAATCATCTCATTTCGGGACTAATGTGTTGTGGGATTTCTGTTGTTTACATTGATCATTAATGTCACTAATTCCATGATAAAATTATCTGGTTTCAATATTACAACACTGATGGTCTTCTCTGTCAAAAGTTGGTGTATAGCTCTTTCTGAAGTTCTGGGTGAGTGATGTTGATTTACTCATAAAACTATCTGACGACTAAAGGTATCCTTGAACATACCTTGGTTGGTATGCTCACTATGTTAGTCAAGGGGGAATTAATAATGAATTCAGAGAGTGACATGCATTTTAGACTGCCATTTTCCTGATGCAAATATAACTGTCTAAAAGTAATTTAAATATTTGTATTTGATCTGTTGGTGGCTATACTAACAGAAGGGAAGGCTAGCCTCCTTGGCCATAGAAATTCAACTGTGGCGTTTGTATTCATCTGCTTCTGTTGATTGAATTCCTAACATACTTACGTGCCAATTTAGAATAGTGGTAGAATATCTGAATCACTTTCTGTGTAAGCCCGACAGATGTTCACCTGTATAGTTCTGATTCAAACGTTTCCGTATAGTACATATCAAATGCTTCACAATTTCTAAAGTTTGATCTTTTGGACATATCATGCAGGAAAAAGTGGTCTTTGTGACATGTGAAGATGAGGAAAAATTGTCGAACTTCGCAAACTTACTAGGCAATCTGTCAAGTAATCCATGAAAGCTTTCTCTGCAATTTGTAATACTGTACTATCAATTTGCATTGAAAGCTTTGGCATGGGACTTTTCTAGACGTGATCTGATGATTTATCCATTGTGTACTGTGTCTCAGGTTGGAAGCCTCAGCCGAGTCTGTAGATGTATTGGCATCATCATCCTCTGATAGGAAGAAAGAACTAGTAACAGTGGGTAACAAATTCACTGAACTTCATTCTTCCAAATCAGCCAAAACACGTCCATTTTTGAAAATCAGGTAGGTGGATTCTAAATATCAACTGCCATAGACATGATTGTAAATAATCTTGCTTGAAAGCCTTCCATTATTTTCCAGTGGCATCTTTACAAATTAATCTTCTTATTTTCTGATCGCTGTGCCTTCAATTCTATTTGTGTCCCATTTATACTCTCTACGTTTTTAACACTTCTTTGCATAGAAGAAAACCTGCTGATGCATGTTTTTCTTTAAGGGACCAAAGAAACCTATGAACAAACTGTTCATTTAGAAGTGCTTATGTCTAATAATGTACAGACTTTTGAAACAGATAGTTATGAGTCCTGGAGGTGTCATTCTAGCACTTTCAAAAGCTGATGTCGACAAAGCTGGTGCAAAGGCTGCTTCATGCGGGCGGTTAGCAGAATTAGCTGATCTCAGTAAGAAAGGTAAAATAGGTTCTTGCGACTAGTTCTTCTATCACAGTATGTTTCTTTGCGATTACTATCTATGCATTTTACTTAAATTTCAACCTAAATTTAAACAAATTTTCTGACACATTTGGAAATGTTCTTTATTTTCCTTGCAGTCTACAATGACCAGGGTATTCCTGCATCATTCTGTGTGCCAGAAGGGAGAGTTATACCTTTCGAGCCATGGAATATTCTCTTGAAGCGAGTAAATCTTTGGAAAAGTTCCAAGTACTTCTTGAAAAGGTTGAAAATGCAAAAGTAGAAGGGGGTGAGCTGGATCTCATATGCGCTGAACTGCAAGCATTAGTAGCAGCTCAAAAACCACCCAAGTCCTTGATTGAAAATATTGCTAAAAGTTTTCCATCAGACGCAAGGCTCATTGTTAGATCAAGCGCTAATGTTGAGGATTTGGCTGGTATGTCCGGGGCCGGTCTTTATGATTCTATACCAAATGTAAGGGCTTCAATCCAGAGACATTTGGAAATGCAGTCGCACGTGTCTGGGCATCATTGTACACTCGGAGGGCTGTTCTTAGTCGAAGAATTGCTGGTGTGCCTCAAAGACAAGCAGCTATGGCTGTCTTGGTGCAGGAAATGGTCTCTCCTCAACTTTCTTTTGTACTGCACACTGTTAGTCCTATTGATCAGGATGATAAAGTAGTGCAAGCAGAAATTGCTGCTGGATTAGGTGAAACGCTAGCATCTGGTACTAGGGGAACACCTTGGCGTTTAGCAGCCAATAAATTTGATGGAAATGTAAAAACATTAGCTTTTGCTAATTTCAGTGAGGAACTAGTAGTAGTAACTGGTGGCCCAGCTGATGGTAAAGTTATGGGGTTGACTGTGGATTACAGTAAAAGCCACTTTCTCTGGATCCAATCTTTCGCCATCAGCTTGGGCAGCGACTAGCCACGACAGGATTCTTTCTAGAACAGAAATTTTATTGCCCCCAGGATGTGGAAGGATGTTTAGTAGGTAACAATATCTATGTTGTGCAGACACGTCCTCAACCCTGAGAAATTGCACATCCTCATGCCTATGGCGTGTCATTTTGACAATCAATGGAACAGGATCTTGCACCCAATATGATTGTCCATACGTTCAAATATTTATCTAGGTTGTCTTAGGATGCAGAAGCATGGCACAATAAGAAGCATGGTAGAGGAGAATGTGTCATTCATGATTCAGTGATGAATATATAGTATAAATAAAGTCCATGCAACCTCTCAAAAAGATGTTATTCTGTATTATTTTTAAAAATGCTGTAATAAGAACCAAAAACTTCTTTACCATTAGTTAACATAAATCTTCAATTTTCATTTGGATGAGAATGAATAGCTAAGATTGAACCTTCAATTTTTCATTTCATATTTGGGATCAAAGTCCTTACAGAATTAAAGAAAAATGAATGCTTGAAGTATTTTCTTTTCATCAGAAGTTATTCCTTGCTATTACAGATACAGGAATACATGGGGGACAGCATCATGAACTTCATTTTGGTGATTATGCTAAAATGACAAGAAGCCCCTTTAAATCTCCATTGTACAACACTTCTCCAAAACCAAGATGACATCTTTGTTCATTTTTGTCAGAGAGAGCCATAAGGAGTGGATGATTTCTCATTTCAAGCTCATTGTTTGTCTTTCCGAGAAATTGCAATAATCTGGTGGAAATCATTGCAGCCTTTTGTATTTTACTTGTGCAAAAGGCATTTCATACTAGCTTTTACCAGATTGCATATAACGTGCTTTAAGAAAGGATTCTTTTAGTATTTTAAGAGTCAATTTAAAAGCAGTTGTGAATTATCAAACATGCTCAAACTTATCATTAGCAGAAACCCCGAGAAACTGCCATTGACATTTAATACTTAGTGAGCCATTTTGTGTGAGGCTACCATATATTTCTTTAAGAAACTTCATTTGAGCTGTTACCTCTATGCCCCTGGTTTTTTAATGGACAAGCATGAGGCTATAGCATGTGAAAAATAGTCATGTTCTCAAAAGATACAATCTTGGATAAAGGACAATGAAAATTAGTTGATGTTTGGCCTTCATGGTAATCATAGGTCTCTCCACAACCTTCTATAGACATTTCACTTACCAAGGTGATGTTGTTCTCTTTTGAGTTCAACACAGTCATTTCTGTAGCCACAATTTTGGTTTCGTAGCCACATTTTTTGTTTCCGTAGCCACAGTATCATCTTCAACAAACACTGGGTATGTCTTAGTAATTTCTTCCATATGATTTTTTACTACAATGGTGGCCAGATAAGAAGAACTCATATTTTTATTATCCAAAAAATATACCCACACACGTTCACAAACATCCACATATGGTTGGGCAGGAGGATAAAGAGAAATATTTTTTTCTTTTTGTCCATTTGAAATAGTCATTTTTCTTGACCTATAGTCAATGTATGCAACAATAGTAGCTAGCCAGGGTCTTCCTAAGATAATTGGATATCCCATCTTTTGATTTTTAGGTTGTAAGACTATAAAATCTACCGGATACTCCTAAGATTCAACCGTAACCATCACGTCCTCAATTATTCCATCTGGTACAACAATAGATTGATCTACTAACTAGAGGATAGTATTGGTTGGTTGTAATCCTATCAAGGACAACAAATTGAATTTATTTGTTATGACATTGATGGCAACATCGAGATCCAAAAAATGTTATATATTGACTGACCATTTACAAAAATAGTGATGACTGGACTCCCAAGGTCCCCATATTTTGGTGAAAGAATTTTTCCAGCTACAAGGTCAGCTAGATTTCCTTCTACTTTGATTGTTTTTGGGTATTTCTTCTTCCTTCCTGGTGTCTTTATGCAATGGTTCCTAATGGTCTGGTTTAATTCAGGAATATCCCTTATTGCTCTTAAGAGTGGGACCTCAATATTCAAATTTTTTAGCTCCTAAACTAGTGTTGTTTCTTCCCCATTCTGCATTTATTTTAATCTCTTTGGGAAAGGAGTTACATGCACATTCTTTTCTTTCTCTCGGTCATCCCTAGTGTCTTGTGTTTATGGAACATGTTCAGTTCTCTCACTTTCCTTAGGTACCTTAATAATAACTATTGGAGGATTGTTCACTTTTTTTCCAGATCTCAGTTGTAAGTTATTAATGGCATTAACTTGCATTGTCTCACCCTAGCCTACTTCATTAATTGAAGTTTGTTGATTTTTGGGTTTGAGACAGGATGGGATGGAATTTGGGCTTGTGTTGCTTACCCTTGTAGGTAATATTTTCATGGTGGTGGGATTAAGGCTTGTTGTTGTGTAAACCTCCTTGGTTGATTATAGTTTCTTTGGGTCACTAATATGTTTGGCCGCTGATGTGTATTAGTTGACGGTGTCCATCCTTTTTATTATTTAGAGGCGTCTATGGTTGTGGATTTGAGTATGGCATCCAATTTGGTGGTGTCCAATCAGGTGTCCCCAAGTTGGTGGAGGAGTCTGATTGGGCCATGGCATCATCTAGGGGTTTTGAGAAGGTCTAGGGGCATAAAAAAACTGATTATTTGATCTTTGAACAAATTTTACTTCTCCATTTGTTTGAGTCATAGCATTTAATCTTTCTTTCAACTGAGGTAGGAGAGTACAATGGTTGGTGTCATGGTCAGGGACATCATAGATCAAGCACATTTATATGATATCTAAAGGACATTATTTCAAAGGATGTCTTTTCCTGCATCTGGGATAGTATATGTCTAGAGGCTCTTTTGCAACATTATTCTTAGCTTTCAACCCATCCATGGTTGAATTTAACATGTCAAGATGTATGTTTTCATATTGGCCATCTCCTCTAGAAGTTATGAGGTACCAAAGGCATGTTTTGATGTTTTCTTTCTTCTAATGCCTCCCCTTGTTCTAGAGTAGCTCCTACATAACTCAACAATTTGTGCCATGGTGATTTTGTGTACATCACCTCCTCCCATGAGATGGAGGGATTCTTTGGTTTCATCATCAAGTCCTTTAAGGAAGATTGTCTTGGTTATTTTTGCATTCAACTCATAACCACTTCTCCTATGGACAAAAAGGAATTTGTCTAGGTAATCTTCCAGATTTTCATCTTCTTTTTGTCTCATTTGAAAGAACTCTTCCTCTTATACCCCCTACAATAGTCTTGGTATTTTTCCAAAAAGGAAGTCTCCATCTGTTCCCATGAATGAATGGAGTTAGAGGGAATTCCATAAACCACCTCATGGCAGAGTCCTTGAGGGTGGAAGGAAAGAGATTGAGTTTTTGGTTATTTATTTTGTAGTCATATGTTTGGCAGAGGACTTTGAATTCAAACAAGAATTGGTCTGGATCTTCTGTGGACATTCCTTGAAACATGGGCAACATGGATGGGGAAATGTTTTTCCTCGTCCTCATTTAAGACAATGGGGTAGGTAAAGGTTCTACCCAAGGGTCTATCATCATTGTCTCCATTATCTCCCATTTCTGCAAGTTGTTTAGGTTTTGGATAAGTTGATTGAGACTGTTCAGTGTCACTCTCAAGAGTAGTGTTATCAGTGTTTACTACACGTTCTCCTATTGGGGATATTCTTTGAGTGTTGCAAGGTATATATCTCCCTCTAGCGTCCCTTGGCCTGTGCATCAATGTTTATCTTTAAGGCAAGGCTTAGGATCACTATTGGTTGCATAACTCAACTTCAATAACACCCATAACATAAAATGTGAATAGAATGACATGTTTTGCTTATGGTGTCCTTGAAATGGCACCAAAAATGATGGGTCGTTGTAACTTCCAATCATTTAATCAACCTATTCAAACGTTGATGTCATTATAGACCAGGGTTGTGTTCAAGGTTGTATGCAGAGAAGTTGATATGCAACTCAGTATTATGGTGGTTCTCTTTTTGGGGGTTTTGTTTGGTGTCAATTTTCTTGTTCTACATTGCCTAGCTACCGAAAGTGGGTAAAGGTCTAACGTAATAAATATATAAATCTCCTAAACTATCAAACGAGAAAGAAAAGCATATTGAATGTATCTATGCTACGGAAATGAAGTGCTGAAATGAAATGCTTGTTAAAGGAAAGGTTTACTTGAAATGAAATACTTGCTTAAATCAAATGACAATAAAGGGAATGTGCTGAAACAAAGAAATACAAGATTGCATTTAGATAATCATCAAACCAAGATACTGAAATTAAAACTAAGAAAATATAAAGATCTTGCATGAAATACCAATCCTCCAATCTCCTCATTCGAGTGGGCCCTTGCTCTACTTCGGGATTGAGGCTCTCAACACAAACGTATACTCAAAATAACATGTATTATATTGATCAAAATAAGTTCATCACATACTCCAGAGTGCAACTAAAAATAACTTCTTCTATTAACTACTGTAATACTGGTAAAAAAACTAATAGTTCAAAGGTGTCTTATAGACACAGTTGATTACAACACATGCCACAAATATAGGCAACAAATTAACCAATAACAATTTCATAAAAGTTCCATGGCACCCTATAATTCTGCTAGAAACATGGGCCCTCGTTTATAGTTGGTTGTGGGTCAATCCTCCAAAATGGCGTAGTGGTTGTGGACTCGGTCTCCTTGACTACAACTACTCAAAATGGCAGAAAATGTGCCTCATCAGCCTGCATATGTCACCAAATCACTCAACAAAGTAGTTAGTGAAAGTTCCATTGGTCATTAGTTTGCATAAGACAAAATAAGGGGAAATGCATCACTTTCTACTTTAGATATAACTATTTAGAACATTCCCATGCATAGATTAACGTTTTTAGGAGTAAAATTTATAGTTATATAGATGCTATGATGAGTCAATTTATGGACTCATCACATGCATGGGGAACCCTTAAAATACCATTCCCCACATCACATTACTTGCGAAGAATGTAAGTGCATCATTAGCCATTAATTCCGTAGTTGAGCTACCCGGAACTACACTTTTATGGTTGGGACTATTTCTTTCCTTTTTCACCCTCAAAAGTCTACCAATTTCTTTGTTTCTTAATGCCAAAGTGAAGTTCATGATGATACATTTCTAACAAGACCAATTTTGTTATATTTGGAGTTACAGGGAAGAAGTTGTGGCCATGCATATTTTTGGAGCATAGGAGGAACATGCCGAGTTCCATATGGGCCTCGATAGACCGCGTTAAACAATTTGGTCTAAGGGTCAGATAAAATACACATGCAGGTAACATGATGAAGGGAAGAATGTTCTATGTGTTCCAATGGGGCCCAACATGTTTGCATGCCTTTGTGTTTTCTTAGTGGGCAGAGAATCAGGGTTTAGGTTGAAGCAAGGAACTATTCCCTGAGTGCCAGTTGTGCCTGACTAATCTACTTTGTCTAAATCTCTACCCCCATTCCTCCTAGCTACATGTTAGCCAATTGATGAGGTGTTTCAACTAAAAAACTATTCTTTTAGTGTCCTTCAAATCTTCCTTTTCGATAAATTTCCTCTCCCCTTTTGTCATCTTTTGTGGTGAATCGAGGAACAATAGGAACAAAGGAACAATTCTTCTTGTTCCTTTAAAGGTCGATTTGGCTTATTTTGTCCTAATTGACTCCAATTTCTTCATTTTTAGCTAAGTATGGGACTTTGAAAGCTTGGAAAGATGGAGAACAAGGTCATAAAACATGAATTTTCCCCGAACACCGTGAGACTTGCCAAATTTTCCAATACTTTCCCTGTTTATCCTATGACAACATTGCCCAAGAACATGGTTTTGTCTAGAATTTGATCAAATCCTTCCTAAAACATCCAAAAGAGCGTATGAGTGATTTTGGGATAGGAATTTGGTGACTCGGTGGGAAACCTTCCTACCATATAGGATATCGTGGCCTTGAAGCATCCATTGGGCATGGATTCAACCTAAAAAAATTGAAAATTTTGATCTAAACTTGAAATTATTACCCCGAATCGCATAAAGAACTTATTGGATCCGACAATGATTTTGTTCTACTTGAACCGATTATTTTCATCATGAGAGTTGTTCTAAATGAATTTTAATGAGAGTGGAAAATTGTCTTGAAAATAATCTCCACCACATCGCTTGGAAATCAATGAATAAAGTTGTAGCAATGCCTCTCTCAACATCTTGGATGCTTATAAGATGTTCTCGAACTCACATGTCATGTTGCTTCTTGCAATCATCCTTCGACTTCCAACTCTACATGAAACATATCATCTTCGATTCCTTCATGAACCACTCTGTAACGACAAGTTCCACCCAAGAACAAAAAGAGCACTACGCAAATCACTTAGGGAAAGGAATCTATGTTAACAATAAGAAAATGTCTTGGAGAGCACTTGGAGGAATTGAAAACTAATCTACTATGTACAAGGTAGGGCCTTTTCTTTAGTAAAAATGTTTGAGATAGATCCTATTGACTTCGATTTGAAGCTCTTTTCCATCCAATTTTGACAATTGGAAATTGTTTCTTGGTTTGCAACTTGAAATCATGTAGGAGCCACTCCAAATTGTATCAAACTTTGAGTGCCTACCTAGTTTAGCTCTGTGTGCATCCCATTTTAAGACTAGATCTCCTTCTTGGAAACTCCTAGCCATTACTTTCTTTTCAAAATGATTCTTAATATGAGCTTGATCCTTTTCTATTGTTTGCATTGCTTGGTTTCTCAACTCTTCTAGTTCCATGAGCTCGATTATCTAATTTCCATGGCCTCAACCTCAAAATTTTCTTGTTACTTAGTGAGCTCCAACACTGGAAATTCAAGATATATTGGTAGCCTTGCTTCCTTACCATAAACCAATTTATAGGGGAGCTTCTTGTTGACCTTTTGGGAGTGATCTTATTAGCCCATAAGGCTGATTTCAATCTTGTGTGCCATGTTCTTTGATTTTCATCCAAGGTCCTCCTTATGATTATGTTATCAGCCAATTTTGACTTCGCAAAATTAATAAAAAAATGGAAATTTTGAAATTTTTCAAAAGTGTTACTTTGCTTGGTTCATCTCTCTCATTGCGATCGTCTCATTTTCATGATCGTTACGGGTCTTCTTTTTCGCCTATTTGGGTGAAAACTCCTCCCGCCATGTCTCAAACCGCATTAAAAATTAATTAATTAATTACTCTTTGTTTGATAAAATTAATTTTTAATAACTTTGGAGTATTTAATTAAATAAATATTAATTAAAATTTCATTCGACAAGTTTTATTTTAATTGTCGGGGAAAAATAGGCTTCCACTTCCCATTGGGGATGCCAAATTGGCTTCCTAGGCCCATTTCCCATTTCCTGGCAAAATTGTTTTAAATCTCCGCTTGTGGGATTTCTTCCCCGATTGCCAAATTAATGAATTGGCAAATGGGAAAAAAATCTCCCGATTTCCCACATGGGGAAATAAAATGGGGATTGTCAACCCACCTTGCCATTTCCGTTGGCAATTGGTAGTTGATTTCCTATTTCCCCTAGTAATTAATGCCACTACTCGAGAAAGAGGGAAGTTGTTTTACCGGGACAAATTAATCCTCATAAATTCCTCTGTTAAACTTGTTGGAAAGAGTTGTGCGAAGCTTTCCAATTGGTTCTTATTTCTTTTGAAGGAATAGAGTAATATTTGTATCACATCCCTCAATAGGAGGACAACAATGGATCGGAAACGCAGGAGGACCGACACCGTAGTGGAGGAGGCCGAGCGAGTGGAGCCTGCGGATCAAATAAACAACAGAAACGTGGGCCCCGCTTCAACATTTTTGCTTAGGAGCTAGGGCACAACCCAACAAGCCAGGTAAACCCACCAAATTTATTTTAATATTCTTAGAGGATGGTTTTCAGTGTTTAGTTTACTAGGCGCATAAGATCCTCGACACCCGGCAAGAACAATACAGTAGTTTCTCAGGTAGACCCACCAAACCCCCTCATTCTCTGCACCATTCTTTATATTTATTTGTCAAATCTGGTTTCAACAAGGCATGCAAACCATGCTTAAACATGAGGGTTTCAAAGATAACCCAAATATGGCACTACAAAGATCTACTTTTTCGAAACACATACAACAATAGAAAACAAAATTTTGGGAAATGTAGAAATCTTTCAAAATCATACAATGGGTACAGCTAAAAAGTTGGTTTTTGTGAATGCAAAACAATACAAGGGGATCCTACGACATAGGCAGGGCAAAAAACTAAGAAGAACCTAGAAGAAAAACCTCACTTTGATTTTACCGAAGACAACAAACAACAAAGAGAACTTCTTTTTCAAAGAATATAAAATGGAAGGAAAACATTCAAGTCAGAAGGATAGTAAAAAGGAGTCAAAGCCAAACAAAACAGACAAATATGTAACATACAAAGAAGAACGAGAGGACACACCCAAGATCCTAAATATCTATACAGTCCTACTTCAACCCCTCTATTGTGGTCTTCAAAACTGTATGTGAATGAGCTCATGAACATGAAAGAAAGGCTTGGAATTTTAGAAAATTAGAGATTGCAAGAAAATAGTGAGAGGAAAGAACTTACAGAAGTTAGATACAGGTTGGAAAGAGAAAATAAAATTCTCAAAGAACAGGTACTAAATCTCCAAAACCTCATGGAAAGAGGACAACAAGAGTTAACCATGCTAAAACAAGATCTAGGACATATGAAAACAGGAGGAGAAAAAAGCCCTAAAATGGTAAAAGGGAAGGAAACAATACAGATAAATGAGATCCAATCAACAATTAAAGACATGGAAATAAAAGAAAATCAACTAAAGGATCGGATAGAAGAAGCCAAAACTTGGTCACAATTAGTAAGTGGATCATCAAATGAACAAAGGCAAGTCATTGAGAAACACATCAAAACACAGATAAAAGAAGAGAAAGATCAACAAGATAGAGTAGTAAATTTTATTATCAAGGGTCTAAAAGACTTTGGTGAAAAAGAGAGAACTAACATATTGGCAAGAGACTTTCTTAAAGACAAATTGAAGTGGACAGGCTACATACAACAAGCAAACATGATTGGCAGGAGAATAGAGGGAGGAAAGGACCGCCACGTGTGAGTTGTCATGAGAAAAATAGAAGACAAACATACTATTCTAAAAAATAGGGGACTTCTTAGAGGCACACACATATATCTAGATGAGGATTTGACATTCGCTCAACAAGAAGTTTGAAGGAAAGAATGGGAGAAAGTGAGAAAAGCAAGGGAAGCAGGAAAATGGGCACAAATGAGAAATGGGAAAGCCCAAATCAGCGATCATTTATCAAACAAGAAATAGGAATTAGGGGCCCCATGGGAATTCATGCACATAGTAAGTTGGAATTGCAGAGGATATCCATGGAGAAGAGGACCGGGTTTGGGGCCCATAGCAGAGGGGAAAGATATTATTATTCTTACGGAAACTCATGAGCATGAAGGCTGCAAGGTTCCAGAGTTTGAAGGCTACAAGAAAATTTCAGTTTGGAATGAAGGGAATGAAACAGGGAAAGGTCACGGCAGAATCACAATGCTAATCAAGGAAATATGGCTTGAAACTATCAAAGTTGAAAAGGAAGATCCAAATAAGCAATACATATGGCTAAAAATAACAGATGGCAAGACAACAATCAAATTGGATGCCTGTTACTTTGCACCGAAAGGTTCAAAGACATATACGAGAAGAAAGCTAGATAGCGAAGATCCATACTCTTGATAAAAAAGACATTTATGTTTTCAAAGACATCCGGAGAAATAATTTTATTGGGTGATTTCAATGCAAGGACTGCAAATAATCAATCTCTTCAGTTGATCAGCTTAGAAGGAGGTGAAGACAATCCATTATGGCTTAAGGAAGAAGAGAACAAGCTTTGGGAAAGATTATCTCAAGACGGTAATGGAGGGGTGACTCACTTTGGGGTTGAGATTCTAGGCCTATGTAGCTTATATGACATGGTCATTTGTAATGGCATGAGGGCTTGGCCCAGATCAAGCAATATCACTTGTAAAACATACAATGGTCAAAGTGTAGTAGACTATGTAATATGTTCTCAAAGTTCTATCTCCGGGTCCTTGAATTTGAAATTGGAGATTGTCCTATCAAACTAAAATCAGATCATAGTCCTCTTTTGGTAAAGCTCAGGATAGTCTTAAATCAATAGAAAAGAAATCAGGGTCATCACATGTAAAAGGCATCTCAAAAACAAGGAAAAATCATTTTAAATAAAGAAAATCAGGAAATCTTTGTTGCAGCCCTTAAACAACAATTTTAGATAATGAGGAAGGATATAGAGAACACGAAACCTAAGGGAATGAGTGGTTATGTAAGTAGTAATTTGCTGATATCTCTAATCCAAAATGTTATAAGTGCTTGTGAAAGATCTAAGCCTAGAAAGGGAGTGGCAAATACTTTTCCTGCAAACCCATGGTATGATGAAGAGTGCAAAGCTGCTAAGAGAGTTTTGAAGAAAAGTGAGATGAACAAAGAAAATAAAAAGACTTATGAGAGAATGATACAACACAAAAAGAAAGCTATGCAAACAAGAGAAGGAAATAATTAATTTCTCTTGGAAAATGCAACCCCAAAGGTTTTGGAGGGAGTTACAACAAAATAAAAAATACATAGAAAATAATATCACAGGTGCTCATTGGTTAAAATATGCAAGGACCCTATATGAGCGTTCCCAACAAAAAGATATTCTTCCCATAGTAGAGACTTCGAATGAGATTTTTTGATGAGAAGACATCAAGCAGGGCATAAAGAATCTAGCAAGTGGTAAAGCACAAGACATCGATGGGCTACAGACTGAATTTATAAAATGGGGGGTTGAGGTCCTCACACCACACATCAAAAAAATATTCAATAATGTCAATCATAATGGCTTTCCGAAAGAATGGATGACTAGCGTTGTTATTCCTTTATTTAAAAGTGGTGACATTAATAATCCGTCTAATTATCGCACCATTATGATCAATCCTCTTCTTGGTAAACTTTTTGGAGGCATGATAGAACGAAGAATCAGCAGTTGGGCCGAAAGAGAGGGTAAAAGAGCAAAAGGGAAAGCAAGATTTTGACCTAAACACTCAACAATTGACCACTGCATCACTCTTAGGCATTTGATTGAAAAGGTTTGGGACACCCCAGAGAAGAAGATTTTTTTGTTTTGTTGATTTCGGGAAATCTTTTGACACGCATCCGATACAAACTTTGGACTAGGATGGAGGAACTGTTAATGCAAAATCACAGCACCCCCAAATGAGTTCTAAAAATCTGCTTTTCTAAGGCAGACTCATTTGGTGTGATTGCATAACATTGAACTTCCCCAAGGTGTGGGACCTTGCGAATGGGAAAGCTCTCCAGAGAAGGTTGGTTCCTCTTCCTAATCTACCTACCACAAGCTATTCCAGTGCAGGCAAGCTAATCTAATCCTAATTTAACTTCCAAGGAGACAAGGAGAGAAAGAAAGCGAGGAAAAATAGAGCCTACACTAAAACGGTGATACACCAGAAAAGGGAGCGAGATATTTTGTTGAGGGAGAAAGAAACAAAGAAAATGGAGATGATGGAGGTCACCAAAAGTGACATGGCCTAGATATTCAAAATTTCCATTAAACTCCATGAAACACAACATCCTGTACCTGGAAACGTAAAATACATGCACAGAAAAACAAATCTGGAAGGGAGAGGCACGGAGAAACAACAAAACGATGCAAAGGGTTGAAGAACACCACAAAAACACATCTTTATTGCTCTAGAAGGTACATAGACCATTACATTTCTGGAATAGAGGCACAAATACATTTTCCAGGCATAGAAGAAGGTTCGTTGCTCAAAAATGGCATCGAGAAACAAATTTGATAAGAGTTTCTCTATGCCCAAAATGTATCTCCTTCTCAAAGGAGAAGTGTTACAATATATAGAGGAATAAGAGAGGGGGAGGAAGGAAAAGTTAGATCCTACTCCAACCACCATGAGATACACATTCAATCCTACCTTGAAATCTCAACCACTGAATATCAATGTCTTCTACAAAACTCGCCCATAATACGTCGCTCGGTTCCCCAATGGATTGAATTGAATCAAATCTGGTAGTTGGAGAGATTGGATTCTGCGTTAATGGCCTGGAAGACTCTTCATTTTTTTCACCTACTAGGGCCATGTGGCAGCCTGATGCTCGTTTGGGCTTCCCTTTCGATATAGGACACGTGGCGGCCAAATTAGAGCAAAATCAGGGCTTGCGGGTTTGCAATTTATCTTTTGCCCTTTCCTCTGATTCCCTACTTTGGATTTGACTCGGGTTCAAACTTTGACATTTTCCCTTTTTATTTTAGAGCACACTGCGTTTGTCAAATAGATTTAGGACACGAATTCACATGACAGCAGTTTCTTTCTTCTCTTTCTTCTCGCACAGGGTCATGACCGATCCAATATTTTACCCGGGGGGTGAAATATGGATAACAATTTGACGACTCATGGGGACATCTTCCTACTAAATGAATAGACCACTGGCCTTGAAGCATCCATTGGGCATGGAGTCTATCGATAAACACGAAACCGATCTAAACTCGAAATTCTAACCTCTCGAGCCTCTTGAAACTCGTTGAAACTTGAAGTTAGACTTCACCAAAAGCCAACCGAATGCAATGCGGTGTGCAAGATCAATATCACCAAAACTATGTACAAACTGAAAAATCATACATGCTCCAAATGGAACATGCAGAGTGTGCAAAAGCACTTCTTCCCCGAAAACAAACCTACCTAATCTATTATAACAAAGAGTAAAGAGAACTCAAACAAAACCTGCGAACTCAGTAGGTTGAAATAGCTTCCCTTCCTCAAAAACGCAGTATGCAACTGATTTGGCACTCGAACATGGCTGGTTATATGAGTGAAAAACTAACAATAAGCGGTCCTCCACCCAAATCACCAAATTATCAGTTGAAACAAATCAAACACCTCTTTTAGTTGCTCTACATTTGGATTGACGAGGTACAACATCGATCCTTGGTGCTTTGCATATCATCCTCATGCCCTGAAATGGACATGACTGGTTGTGGCTACTCCTTTGGCTCCAATGAAGCCAAATACCTGATTCGGCAAGGTCTGATCCGTTTTATATGCCCATTTCTCTGATTTTCCACTCCAAAAATGGAGTCTTCTTGTAGACCTCTTTGGGTGAATGGCGTGGAAGGAATGGTGGAACTCTTATGTTGTTTCTCTTCTATGATAGCAAGTTCATATGCTTGGAAGGTGGATGAAGGAGAAAACAATAGAAACTCAACTGGTTCTTCTCCATCAAAACAATCCTCCAAATTAGACAAGTACTCTACTTCATTGTTGTCCTGCTGCAAATGAGAATTCCATGGTGGGAAAGAAGTCATGATTGCACAACTTCATGGGATGGGAGAAAATGAAAGAGATGGAAGAAGAAAATGGATGGAATGAGTGGAAATGGATGGAAAAGGTCTCAGTAACTCGTAGAGAATGGGTTTTTGACTAGACTCGAGTCGCGAGATGTGCCTCTAAAGGCGGAAATCTTCACCAAGAGCACATCAAACCTGATGAAGTGAAGTGGTAAGGTGCTTCAAACTAGTCCCACCGGGCGTACCAAAATTGTTAATGCGAAATCAAAGCACCCCAGATGATTTATGGATCTACTTTTCTATGATAGAATCATCTGGTGTGATTGCATAACATGGGACCATCTCTCAAGTTGTGGGACTTGCGGACTTGAGATGGCCCTCCGGAGAAAGTTGGCTTCTTCTTCCTGATCCTAATGCTAAACTACTCCTAAGGAAGGAAATGTGACTATCTACTCCTAATATAACAATTCCAAGGGACCAAGGACAGAGAGAGAGAGAGAGCATGAAAATAAATAAATCCTACACTACAGAGGTGATAGCACCAAGAAAAGGGAAGTGTTGATCATCTATCAAAACGACCATGAAATGAAGGGAGGTGAGGTGAGCAATGGAGAGGATGGAAAAAAATCACAAACCAAATGTCAGATTCACATAGAACTCCATTTCCGATCCCCATGAACACAGCTCCCAGATCTACAAATGAAACGTCCAAAACATGCACACAAAAACTCCAGAACGATGAGAGGTAAGAAGATGCAATGAAAACAAGTGAAGGATGGACAAACACATCAAAAAAATGAGTTTTTATTGCTTCATAAATTTACACAGAGCATCATACACAAGCAAGAGGCAAAAACACCATTTTACAGAGCAGGGGAGGAGATTCAAACTCCATTTTGACCCTAGGGAAGAAAAGAAGAGGGGAGGCAGAGAAGAAGAATGAACAACTTTTACAATGAATCCTGCCCCCGTATTTATAGATTTGATCAGAGAGAAGAAAGAGAGAGAGAAGCGGGAAAAGTGCGTAGAAGCTCAACCACTGCTATTAATGCTTCTGATAAAATCTTCCCCAAATCCATCTTTACTACATCGATCCTTGGTTCGACACCTTGAAGGAAGAGGAAATGGCGGAAACAGATCAAATCTGATCTAGTTGTTGAGACAGATGGATCCTACATTGAAGGCCCGAAGATGTTTCCTCCATTTTCCTTCACCTAACCTCCTCAAAATTAAAGTTTCAGACCTCCGTGGCATGGGTGAGGCTGATATCTTTTCAACGGCATTAGATTTGCAATATTTTGAGCCTTGAGCCGAAAGATATGCCCATTTAAAGTTTGTATCGGTCTATACAAATGGAGGGGAAAAACAACTTGAAAAATGGGTCCCCTTTTGATATGGGACACGTGGCACCATATTGAAAAAAAAGTCGGGCATACGGGTCCGCAATTTATCTTTTGCCCTTTTTCACGCGAGAATCACAAAATCCAAAAACTCTCGCGGCCTCACTACTCCACTTGGACACATGGTTCCTTTTGGTTGGCCTTGGAAAAAATGCGCTTCCATCTTTATCTCCGACTACCCGCTTTGGTTTGAATCGGGTTCAAACTTTGACTTTTTCCCTTTGCCTCATTTTGGAATGCGAGCTCGTAGGTCCGAAACGTTTTCCCTTCATATTTTCTCTATGTGTGGGGTTGTCTTGACCAAATTTTTCGAGGGGGTGAATTTGGGATAACAATTTGGTGACTCACATGGACATCTGCCTAGTAGATGAAGAGACCAGTGGCCTTGAAGTATCCATTGGGCATGGAGTCTACTTGATAACCAATTCTTTGATCTAACTCAAAATTCTGACCTCTAACCCTCTTATAAACCCACTGAAACTTGAAGTTGGACTTCACCAAAACCATTACAATAAACTGTGCAAGAGCAAAACAACAGCACCAAAAACTATGTACAAACTAAAAATCATACATACCCCAAGTGGGATATGCAAAGTGTGCAAAAGAACTTCTTCTACTATAAACAAACCTACATACACTACTCTAACCAAGAGTAAAGGGAGCTCAAACAAAGCCTACAACTGGCAGGGAGAAATAACTTCCCTTCCAAAAAATGGCAGCCATACAACTGATTTAGCACTGGACACAGCTGGTTGGATGAGTGAAAAATTGACAATAAGCCTATCCTCCACCCAAATCATCAAGGTATGAGCATTAATGAAAAATGTCTCCTTAAGTTGACTTGCATTGGACTCCTGGAGGTATTGATGGTGACCCTTGGTACTTTGATGCTCATCCTCATGCCCTGAAGTAGGCATGACTGGTTTTGGTTTCTCCTTTGGCTCCAATGAAGCCAAGTACCTAATTGGGCATGGTATGATCCTTTGGATGTGCCCATTTCTCTAAAATTCAACTCCAAAAATGGAGTCTTCTTGTGGACCTTCTTGGATGAATGGCGTGGGAGAAATGATGACATCCTCCTGCCTTTTTCTTTTCCCTCCTTTGAAGAACATGGAAGATCAAGATCTTCCAACCTTGGTTCCAGAGGGCCATTATGGAGTGCAGGCTTTTGCACTTGAATATTCTCCTTCATGGCAGTAGGTTCATGTGCGTGGAAGATGGATGGAGGAGTGAATGATGTAGTCTCCATGGACTCCTCTTCATCAAAGAAATCTCTCAAGTATGACAGACAGTCTACCTCCTTGTTCTATTGCAAGTGCTCTACCTCCTTCATGGCATCCTCTTGATCTGCAACTTGATCACCATGGCTCCCTTCACTCTCAAACATGAAGTTTGAAAGATCAAACTCTTCTTCAACATCAGAGCTTGAAGGGGATGAAGTGGGAGGAAGAACTGAAGGTTCTTCTGTGGCCTGCTCCACACTTAGGGCCTCTAAAACTGTATGGTCCTCCTCCATCATGGGTTCATCAATCAAATCAGGCCCTTAAAATGAAAGTGAAAAATCTTCAATGATGCCTTCTTCATTGAGTGGCCCCAACACTGATTTGATCTCTCCCAGCTGCTCCTCTTCAATGGGGCTTGGGACTGATTGTTCCTCCTCTTGTTCTTTCTCTTTTTCTGCCACAAACTCAGCCTCAGACACCACTAGTTCTTCAATCTTGACCTCCTCTATTGGCTTGACCATCAAGGGGACCTTTGTAAACCAAATTTGGCAGCCCAACTCTTCGTTGTGCATGTCATTTCTTTCTTTTCTGTTGGGCTCCTCTTCTTGTTATTCTCCTTGACTGGATTCTTGAGTCTCTTCCCAACATGGGCTTGGGAAAGCAAGAGGAGTGGCAGGTTGGGATTCAACCAAATTATTTTTGTTGTGAGGGAGGTGGAACTTCTTGTTTGTTTGGAGGGGATGGTTGTTTGGAAGGGAAAAGGATAGAAGAACTAAGATGAGGTGGAAGACTAGGGGATGGAGAAATGGATTTCACACTTGGGGCAACATTCAATGGGAAGCTTGGAAATTGAAGCCCAAATTGAGATGGTGCTGCTTGAGGAGTAGAGAGAAAATTACCAGATAATGGTGTAGGATTTACCCATTGACAAGGTTTCTTGGCACCAAGTTCATAGGCCTCTATCTCTTCTGCCCATTGTGCAAGTTGGGGCAACATTCCAATCATGAAGTCCAGCTTCTCTTGAGGGTTGTAGTGTCTTGGAAAAGGGCCTTCCCATGGACAAGGTGCCCTACAACCAATCTTGAATGCCTTCATTTGAGTTGTTGCCCTTGATTGAACCATGCTAGCCTCTATTTTTTTGAATCTTCTCCAGTAAACCAACATCCTCTGCATAACTATCACCATTATATGCATCCCCTTGTCCTTGATAAGCTTCATAGTCAAACTAGTTTTGACACTGCTCATATGGGTAAGCATAATGGTTCTGGATCTGATCATAATGTTGATCTGGAGGAGTTGGGAAATACATTGGAGGTGGATTGTATTGCTATAAGTGTGAGTTCCATGAAGGGAATGAAGTCATGATTACACAACCTCATGGAATGGGAGAAAATGAAAGAGATGGAAGAAGAAAATGGATGAAATGAGTGGAAATGGATGGAAAAGGTCTACAACTCAGAGAATGGGTTTTGACCAGATGGAGTCACTAGATGTGCTTGAAAGTGCCTCCAAAGGCTGAAATCTTCACCAAGAGCACATCAAACTTGATGAAATGAAGTGGTAAGGTGCTTTCAGACTGTCCCACCGGGCATGCTGCAAAATTGTTAATATGAAATCACAACACCCCCAGAATGATTTATGGATCTGCTTTTCTAAGGCAGAATCATCTGGTGTGATTACATAACATGGGACCATCTCTCAAGCTATGGGACTTGCGGACTTGAGATGGCCCTCCGGAGAAAGTCAGCTTCTTCTTCCTGATCCTAATGCTAAACTACTCCTAAGGAAGGAAATGTGACTATCTACTCCTAATCTAACAATTCCAAGGGACCAAGGAGAGAGAGAGAGAGAGCATGAAAATGAAAAATCCTACACTAAGAGGTGATAGCACCAAGAAAAGGGAAGTGTTGATCATCTATCAAAATGGCCATGAAATGAAGGGAGGTGAGGTGAGCAATGGAGAGGATGGACAACAACATCACAGACCAAATGTCATATTCACATAGAACTCCATTTCTTATCCCCACGAACATAGCTCCCAGATCTGTAAATGAAACATCCAAAACATGCAAAAATACTCTAGAATGATGAGAGGCAAGAAGATGCAATGAAAACAAGCGAAGGATGGACAAACATCACAAAAATGAGTTTTATTGCTTCATAAATTTACACAGAGCATCATACACGAGAAAGAGGAAAAATTCCATTTTACAGAGCAGGGAGGAGATTCAAACTCCATTTCGACCTTGGGAAGAAAAGAAGAGGGGAGGTAGAGAAGAAGAATGAACAACAACTTTTACAATGAATCTTGCCCCTATATTTATAGATTTGATCAGAGAGAAGAAAGAGAAAGAAGAAGGGAAAAGTGTGTCAAGCTCAACCACCATTGTTAATGCTTCCCATAAAATATGCCCCTAAATTCATCTCTTTTTGCATCGATCCTTGGTTTGGTGCACTTAAAGGAAGAGGAAACGACTAAAAAATAGATCAAATCGGATCTGGTTGTTGAGATAGATGGATCCTGCATTAAGGCCTGAAGACGTTTCCTCCATTTTCCTTCACCTAACCTTCTCAAATTATATTTTCAGACCTCCGTGACATGGGTGAGGCCGAGATCTTTTCAACGGCGTCATATTTACAATATTTATGCCCTGAGAAAAGATATGCCCCTTCAAATTTGTATCGAGACTCACATGGATGGGAAAAATAACTTGAAAAATGGGTCCCCTTTTGATATGGGACACATGGCAAGCCAGATTGGAACAAAAATCGAGCATACGGGTCCATGATTTATCTTTTTTCCCCATTTTTTTCGCGAGAAAGGTCAAAAAATCTAGAAAACTCCCGCAGGTATGGCGCTCACTTCACTTGACACGTGGTTCCTTTGTTGGGTGGGAAATGTGCTTCCGAGACTTGGAGACCTCTTTCCTTTGTTCACAACTCCCTCCTTGGACTGGTTTGACTCATGTTCAAACTTTGACTTTTTCCTTTGCCTCATTCACCCTTGAGAATGCTTAAAGCTCATAGGTCCGAAATGTTTTCCTTCATATTTTCTCTATGTAGCCAATTTTGTTGTCTTGACCAAATTTTTGGGGGTGAATTTGGGATAACAGAACTTGGGATTCCAGATGAGTTTAGAGTCATTTCATAGGCTATATGAGCTTGTCGAATGAAAATTAGAACCTAAGAAGGTATGTCCGAATTTTCGGGGGAGTGACATTTGGGTAAAGTCAAGCTTGCCCCTCTTTCCCCCTCCTTATTTGGTCTTGATACATTGACAAGTTGAGGAAGGTTAAATAAAACCGAGGGAGGAGGTATTTTCCATCCCAAAGTTATGGGTGAAAAAAAGTTACCCCTCCCCCTATATGCATATAAATATGACACTTAGTCAATCTTATCTCAAAAACAGCCCAAGGATTGAGGGAACAACTAAAAGCATTAGAGCTCTTCTACCAAGAAGTCGGGATGCAAGTGAACACTATCAAAACAAAATCATGATTTTCTCACCATTTTAAAATTCATTTCAAAGAGAGACAAATTAACTTTCTTTTTGAGGGAACACAAAATAGTCATTAAATAAAAATATCTTGGGATTGAGACTTTCACCACAAGTTTAAGAATTTCTTGAGACTTGTAAAGCGATGAAAGGATTCATGGAGGTTGGAAAGCATCTTACCTACTTTCAGGAAACGGGAATCTGTTAGCATATGGATTTGCACGCATGCAAATGACATGCAACAAGTGTGGGAATGAAAAGTCCCTCCTCAATGAAGGTGAGGCTGCCTTTATTGAAAACCAAAATCAGTATTTACATCTCGTACATTCAAAATTGTATGTGGGGGTGTTTGGAACATCAATGGAAGAAAAGTGAATGAAGGAAATGGAATGAAATGAAAGAAAGGAGTGGAATGGAATGGACTGAAAGAACATGCAAGAGTTAGGTAAAAACAGAGCCTAATATTGCATGAAGAGAAAAGATGAATAACCAACACAAATAAAACGGAGTTTGAGTTAGCCAAACAAGAACATGCAAAAGGGAACACACATGAGCAAGTAGATAGTCAGAGCTTGATCATTGTGAACTAGAACAACTGATTACTAATGTTGACAATAAGATCAAAGATAATATTTGCATGCAAGATTCAAACACCTAACATCTAATGAACATAAGAACACCAAATGTTACAAGAGACAATGAATGAGACACAAAGTTCTTATTCCATTAACTCCAAAATGTTTTTCACAAAGAACACAAAGTTTCTTCTGAAAACAAAGCTTGCACAAAAGTATCTTCTTCTCCTCTCTCAAAGTCACCCTTACAAATGAGCCCCTCACTTCCTTTTATAACCCAAAAGTTGGTTACAAAGTAGTTAGGGTTTTAAATGCACATTAAATAGGGCACTTGAGTGACTTTGACTTTTTTCAACCAACTTTATTAAATACAACCCAAAAATAGAAATCACTTAAAATATCCAATGTTCCCCAAAAAACAACACTTTTAAAAATATACAATAATAACCAGTGCCTTATCCATTGAAACGGGGTCCGCCTATCTCAAACGTATGAGAAATGGACTCTCCCAATTCGCTAGATATCAAGAAATCAACTTCCCACACCGCCGGTGAAATTAGGATCTGCTGCTTTTGATAATTGAAAGGATCTAAACCTTCCCAAAGTTTCAAACATCTTTTCCTCTTCTGGAGGTTCACTTGACCGAAGAATAGCTTCACAAAATACCTGCAATTCAAGAATTCTACTTGGCATATCATTAAAATTAACAATTTTAGACTGAACATCCTCAAACAAGTTCTTCAATTTGATACACCGTTCCATGGAAACCGCCGAAAAATTGTTGGCAGGAGTGTACATGTCCTTGAACAATCGTGAGAATTGTTCTTCTATCTGCTCCGATGAACACCTTTGATTATGCTCATTCACTAGGTTGCAAGGAATTTCAGCTATGAAATCCTGGATTGAGGAAAGTGAAGCGAAAACTTCATTGCACATGTTGTCATAATGGATCATAGAATCCACAAGAAGCGTCTTTCTTGATTTGAGATGTAGACACCGGAGAAAATGTGTCCCTCGATGTTCAAATTCGAGAATCCCTTCATAGCCAACACCGAAGACTCCATACTTGTCATCTCCTAGACCGGGCATATCTCATCCAAATTTGCTATAGTAGAAACAAAAGTTTCTTTGAAAGAAAGAATTGGATCTAGATATACACTGATATCTTCATGAAGCTTAACTACAGTCTTGATCGCTCCTTGGCCCAAAACGAGAATCTCCGAAAGCCAAGTTTTAGTGACATGGCCCAACGTGTTTATTTCCTTTGACAAATTAAGAGTCTCTTCATCTGGGGCAGCCACCGCATCAGGTACTGGGAAGGTGGATGATATGGGATTTATCAAATGTTGAACATACTCCACCAATTGACTCTTTTCAGCCTTGAGCCGAGAATTTTGGGACTTGTATTTTTCCAATCTTTTTAGCACGATATCAATTGAATCTCGAGCCATCGCCATGTCACTTTCTAACGTGGATCTCCCAAGTCCTAGTCTGGAAACTTCATAGTCGGCTGGCGTCATAGCATTACGCTCTTTATCCACTCGTGGAATGGCAAGGTCTGCAAACTTGTTTCCATCATTATCCACCATTATTCGAGAAAGTACCTTAGGCTTCTTAGGAATGGCGTCATTCGATAGTTTGAAAAGGGCATCAAAATCAATGTCGATTGGCTTGACAACTCTCTTCCTTTTCTTCACTTCAGAATCAACCCAAGAAGGAGTTTCATTTACTATCTCAGCATATAGAATCCTGGAGCTCGAATCAATATCCTCATTATCCCTGACATCATGAGATCCTTCTTGAATCCTATCAACGGCCTCGATTTGAGGAGACACAACCTCAATGTCCACTTCTTGATCATTCGGGAGATTTTGGGAAATCCCTTCATGAACTACGTGCTCTGAAGTATTTGATATTTGAATTACTTGTACTTGAGTGGGTGTTTGTTGAAGCATGGTGAGGATCATTTTACCATGCAGTATGAGTGCTATTAATGATGTGAGTGGAAGAATCTCTACTCGAGGTAGAAAATCCGTAGACATGCGCTCCTTTCCTTCTTCGGGTTTGGATCTTTGGATTTCTCTCTCGTGACACGTTGTTCTTGGCGAAGTAGATTTTGGCAACCATTCTTTTCTTGTATGTCGTGTATGGTTGGATGGTAACGAAGTTGATCGAGAAGAAACCTTGGTCGAATGGAGGTGTCCTGATATAGGCAATTTTTGTGATTCTGAAACGGGATTCGGAATTGCTTGAAATTTGGCAAGTTCCTTATCATACCAAGATATGCTTCTTTCGATAATTGGTTGGTTCTTGCCATCGAGAGAAAATTCATCTCTTTTGGTCCAAATCGATTGAAAAAATGGTGTGAAGGCAATGGCATCGTACGAGGGATCAACGACATCTTCATCATTGGTTATGAATGAATCGGGAGGACTCCGGATGTGGAAGGCCTTGATCTGAGCAAGTGTTAGGCGAGAGTACTCCCGTCTCCTTACTTCATGTTCATCCGAGCAAGCGGCCCAGAAATCCTCCATGGTAGGATTATGTTGATACTTTGTTCCCATAATCGTTTGCATATAACCATTGATATCGAACTGGGCTCTCTTCACATATGGATGGATGGTTATGAGAGCAAACTCCTTTTCCATTAGTTGTGCACTGAATAAGTTTGGGCATTGGTATTCCCCGATTTGGATCGGGAAATGAATTCCTGGGCGGTGCTTGTCACTAAGCAAGCAGTGAACTTGGAACAATTGTCGCGCCAGCTCCATTAACGCCCACTTATCACTGACGTACTTGGGAAGTTTCCACGGGGTCCCAGCAAAGCCACTCACACGGATGTAGGAAAAAGATGAAAATTGTATAAACCAGGTTCCCCATTGGGAAATGACACTCATGGCTTCTTTGGAAAACCTTTCCTCTGTATTTCGATTCAAGTTCCGGATTACGCGGAAGGTGAATGCGTCATTGACTCTTCTAAAATGGTGAGAACTATTTTTGAAGCTGAGCTGAGGGTAATAGTGAAAAACGTTGTTTGATGACCCCAGGATTCCTCTCGTTTCAAGTCCCGAAAATAACTTCCTTCGTGCTTCGCATAGTCGATATGAGGTCATGTAGAAGCATCCAGTCATTTTAACTTCTATCAATTGCTTGTGAATGGTGTTGCTGATGATGGTGGCCCAGTCCACAAACTCCTTCTTGGCTAGGATGATACAGATAAACTGGTACATCCATGGGTGGAAGACCCTTGCAGAAGGCAAACCAAAAACTCGACTTAGGAGAGTGATCATGTCTCCAATCTCTTCCACGAACTCAACGCGGTACAGTTCTTTGGGGAGCCTGTCAATCCGAGGTCTCTTGGTCACCAGCCAATTGTTGTTAACCATTTTGCTCCATCTTAGGGGTTCTTCGTCCCAGAAATCTTGCGCAGACTGGCGAGTGATATCTGCATTCTCAGGAAAATCAGGTATCCCGAGCAACTCCTCAATGTGTTCAGGTGTGATTAAGAGGAAAGGCTCGCGGTTGTCTTTATAAATTCCTCGTCGCTCAGGGTCGTAATGCTCTGCACAAGCAATCACCAATTCCGGACACTGCACCGAGACAGGGAATGCTGCTGCTTGAGGTAGGCCACTGTGGTAAAGCCTATCAGAGAAAATGGTCTTGCCTTCAGTTTTCACTCGCTCGCAAAACTGTTGCACGTTTATATGACCCAGATTTGTATCGGTGATGTTGTCATACGCCGACTTAATGGAGCTGGGAGGAATAATTCCTTGGAATTCATATTTCAGGGCAGATTTATTATATTTTTCCACTGGTTTCCTCGATCTCCCTGCAGATTTGGATCTTTCGGCCATTTATGAATTTAACAAAGCAGTGACACAGGCACGCCAGACAATGCAAACGGGGCCGGGTCTCAGTCTCCAACACCCCGTCAATGCAAGAAAAATATTTTCTGTTTTATTATTATTATTATTATTTAAAATAAAATAATAATAATAATAATTGTCTCGGATTACAAACTTTTAATATGTCAATAAAAACAAATCGAGACCAAGCTCGGATTCTAACTCTGACAATAACAATTAAAATCTCCCGATTTTAATATTTTGCGTGAATGGAGTTTCCTCTCTTCCCTGGCTAAGGCGTGGAAACTTTATTGTCGCAGCTGTTCCCTCGGTATTTTGGCAGTGGATTCTGCAATCCGAGCTCCAATCAACAAGTTTCTCTGAACTTGGTAAAAGAATACTTTTTTTTTTTTGTCTGATTGGATTTACATAATGGACAGGTATAAATTTTGCCTATCGCCCTTAGAGTTTCTCAAAGAGACCATTTACAAGTAACAAGGATGTAGTACACGGAACGGCCAAGCAGGTATTTTCAGAGTTGGCTTTCACATTCAATTCATTTCTAGGGGAAAAGAATAAATGAAATGCTGAACAGTATGAATCGTTTCATTCTGCGCCGTAATAACCTTCATCAGGTCTCCTGTTAACACTCTGTCACTTAATCGATTTTGATAAAAACGTTTTGAAGGAAAATCCCGAATTTGAGGATGTATTCGGTACTGAGCAGATAACAAAATAGTTGGTCGATCTGCTTGTTGGAAGTGACTTTCCAAAATGAAAAGGCGAGTCAACTCAACTAAACCTTTATCTCGTTCTTCTACTATAGCTGACTGTGGTCATTGTTGTAGGATGGCCTGTAGCTTTCAGGAGCAAGTTTCTTAAGCAGCGCGCACTGTTATTGAACAAGATGAATAACATTCAACATTCCCCAGACTGTGTGCGTCATTGACTCTGGCGCGTGGGTTTTATTGCTGGGCGCGTGGGTTTTTCTTGCTGGGCGCGCACTGTTCACGCACAAGATGAATAACATTCAACATTCCCCAGACTGTGCGCGTCCTGTCCCTGGGCGCGTGGGTTTTATGGCTGGGCGCGCACTGTTCACGTTTGCTCTTAAAACTTTGTCTTTGCTGTCTCTTCTGCGCACTGTGCACGTTTGGCTCTTCCTGCCCTTGCTGTCTCTTTCACGCACTGTTCACGTTTTCTCTTAAAACTTTGTCTTTAAAACAATGCGCATATATTTGCCTTAATTCTTCTTTCTTTTGCTGTGACTAATTTCTTTTGCTCACAATGGCGTGGGTTTCTCTTACATAATGTCAAACAAAATATTTTCTCTTGACTTTTTCCACCGGGTTTGATGGAGGAAGTTCACGAGGATTAATTCGACTTCCTCTCATCCCGGGTAAAGTGGCTTAACTCCAGGAAATGGGAAAAGTAACGACAAAACGGAATGGCAAAATGGGTTGGCAATCCCCGTCCAATTTCCCCATGTGGGAAATTGGGGAATTTTATGCCCGTTTGCCAATCCATGATTTGGCAATTGGCAAAGGAAAACCCGCGTCCGGGGAATTTGAAGGAAATTGCCAGGAAAGTGGAAATCCGGGTTTGGGATGCCAACCCGGCAGTTGGAAACAAAAGCTAACTTCCCCGGCACCAAAACTTGTCGGATGAATCTTAATTTATATTTATTTAATTAAATACTCCTTAAGTGATTAATTTAATCAAACAAGGAGCAATTAATTAATTAAATATTAATTAATTATTTTAATGTATTTTAATGCGTTTTATAGCCTGGCGGGAAGAGTTCTTGCCCGAAAATCACGAAACGAAGACCGAAACGATCACAAAAATAAGACGATCGCAAGGAGTCCAATGAACCATGCAAAGTAATACTTTTCAAAATTTTCTCATTTTTAATTATTTAATTGTCTTTTTTGACAATTTTGCATGCTAATCAAAATTGGTGATAACAATAGGAAAGCTGAAATTTGAGATTGGAAAACTAAGTAAACCCTTTTTGGTTTGTTGGTCACTCTAGTTGTTCTCTATGGCTGCGAGGTTTGGGGAAGTAGCATGTCAAATCACGGGTGGAGACAGATAGAAAGAATCCAGAAACATCTAATCACAAGCACTCTCAAAGTCAAATCAACTATTCCGTATGAGATCCTGCTGGCTGAAGCGGGTACTTCCTCGTTGGAAGCTTCGGCAATATCTCGGATGATAAGCTATTTGAAAAAAGTTGAAAGCATGGACAATCTTCACTGGCCCAAAATTGTTGTGGACGATACTCTGGAGCGTAGAAAGAAAACTTGGATGAAACAGAATAATAAATGGATAAACAAATGGGGCATCAACTTGCAAGAGTGTCCTAACAACAATAGGGACATAAAAAATTATGTGATAGAAAAGTTCAGGACTGCCATGTGGACGGGACAGATTGGTCGAAAGAAAGCACATTATATCAGAGAATTCAATCCCACTGGGGAGCATGATGAAAAAGCTTATCTAGGGGCAGCTATCAAGGGTAAAGCAAGGATTCTAGTGGCACAATTAAGGACCGGATCACACCATCTTCGATGCGAAACTGGTAGATGGACTATTCCAAAGGAAGATTGGGAAAGGAGAATTTGTCTTTTCTGCAACAAAGGGGTCATTGAGACAGAATGACATTTCATCATGGAGTGTTTGGCATACGATGATATTCATATCTAGTACGAAAACAACCTGAAGGTGGATGAACTAGAGGAACTCTTCGAAGGAACAAAGCTTCAAGCGACCACGGGTTTCATTCTCAAGATTCACAGCCGAAGAGTGGATATTGAAAGGAGTCTGAAATTAGATTAAAAATCTCAGTTTTGTGGTCCCATAGACTCTTCAGTCTCGTGGACGTCATTAAAATATTTCATTTCATTTCAAACAATACTAGTTTACTGTGAACGCCATTGTGAAGAAGCAGGAGGACCAAGTTTTGTTTTGATGCATCAATGAAAAGCTAATAACAAAGCTTTCCACTTATTCAAAACCAGTCCACACAAGGGAAGTAATACACGTAGTAGTGGGAAGATTCAGCACTGGATAAAAAATAAAAAACAGTCCATAACTCTCCATGCATTGGCCAAGGTAATGCTCCCATGCATTGACAAAGAAAACAGTGCCAAAAGTAAGACTCCACGCAGCATGTCAAAGCAATAGTCCAAACAAATATTCAGGGAGAGCATAAGACAATCCAAAAATAAATAAAAGACCACGCATTGGCAAAGAGAACAGTCTAATATGGTCCAGGCATAGACCACGCAGGAGTAGGAGGGTGAAAACATCAAGGAAATTAGAGTCAACAACCCACACATTGGGCAGAGGAGATCTTCCATGCAACAAAAGAAATAAAAATCATTTTCAACGCCAATGCCAAGGAGGAGGAAAATATTTCAATGCAGATTAAAATAGTCCAAAATGCAGTCAAAGCAACAACAATTTCCAACGCCTAGGAAGAACATAGCCCGTGCATTTTTGCAGCAAGGTTCAATGCATTTTCAAGAGGAAGTAGCTCATGTTTTCATTGGTCAAAAGCTGGGGAAAAAAGAAACACTCCATTAAAATTTGTTTTTTGTTTGTTTTCTTTTGCAAAAGAAGACAAGCAAGAAAACAGTTAAGAAAAAAGAATATCCATGCATAAAATAACAACCCAATGTTTTTCAAAGATATACAGCCAACAACAAAGAAAAAGAAAGGCCACGTTGAAAAAGAAGACAGTTTAGGAAAGTATAAATCCAAAAATATTTCAGAAGTCTTCGGAGACAACTTTTCACATGAACAACAAAGGAGTTTTCCAACGCATGAGCAGCCAAAAGAAATTCCCACGCTGAGCATTAGTTTCAACGCATTTTTCATAAAAAGGTTGAGTTTCCACGCAGATTTTAGAGAAGTAAGAACAATTTCAACAAGCAAGTATTCACACAGCCACTGGGGAAGACTGGATCCTCGCCAAAAATAAGCAGAGGCCACGTGGAAGGAGAGAGAAATCAACATGTAAGAATAGTCTGGTTTCAACGCGTTCATTTCATTCAGGAAAACTCCCACGCGAAAGAGAAATTATGGTTCACACATGCAAGGAAAAATTTGTTCAGGCGAATAGTAAAAAAATTAAATTGATCCGCGAAGTCATTAAAATCGAGTGAATTTAATTTAAAATATAAATCATTTTCATCATGCATTGGTGAGAAATATTCAAACAAAAATATCACGCATTCAAACGCATTACCGATGTATATCGACACAAAAAAAAATAAATTTAATAAAGAAAACGATAGATGCAGAAAGAACGTGTCGCAGGTTGTGTCTGTTGAAGTAATCAACTTTGGAGCTTGATATCTCAAATTCGGATGATCATCGGGAAGAAAATTTTGGTTCGTTGAATTCTCCCCATCTTCCTATACTCATTTTCCAAATTCTAAATGTACAACACTTCGTTTGATATTTTTCACAGAGTCAAGAAAAACTCAGTTTGCTCAATTTTGTCGCGCGCACAATTTTAGCTTGGCGGAAGGCCTACTTTGAGAATCCATATCTCGAGCCCAGATGATCATCAAGAGAAATGGTTTAGTTCATTGAATTATTTCCACATTCATGTACTTATTTGCAAAAATTCAAATGTACATCTCTCCGTTTGATATTTTCACGGAGTCAAATAAAATGCAGTTTGCATGATTTCACTGTGTGCACAGTTTTCAGCCTGTCAAGGTGACTCACTTTGAGAGTTGATATTTTAGACTCAGATGATCGTCAAGAGAAATGAATTATTTCGTTCAATTATCCTCACCTTCATATGCTCCCTTGCCAATTTTTAGATGCTCAAGGTGACGTTTGGTATTTTTACCAGGCTAGTTTTACAGGCGATTTGTGCAGTTTTGTAAGATGGAAGTAATAGCCTGAAATCACGCTTCTGTCACAATCATGTCATCTTCAAACAAAATGATGTTACGGTATGTATTCCCGGGCATTCTACTCACCTCGACACTCCATTTAGAGTATGAGAACATTGTCGATACTAACTTGGGACACGTCGACATAGGTCGATTCTACGATCGCATATCAACCGAAGGCGAGTCACAATTTTCCTGACGCTTGTTCTGAATTGGTCATCACTTACATGGATGCACCATGAAATCTGCATAGTGTGGCGATTCAACTCCAATGGCTCCAAAGCGAAGAAACCTCTAACTTCCTCATTATGCGGTATAAGTCGTAGCTATTGGCATTGGTCTCTTCGGAGTCAAAAGCTATGGTTATCGGCAAAGATCGATAATGGGAGAATCTTGTCTACATCAATTTTTCACTTGATCATTGTGGAGGATCTATTCATCGACAAACCAAGACCAACGACAAGTGTAATTGTGCGGATCATCAAGCAAGGCCACATCATTCAAGTGTGTCCATGTCAGCTCTCAGTTAGCAACGGGCACAATACTTCATCGACTAGTCTTAAAGTTGGAGCGTTCTCGAATTGGACGATCGTGAGCGGATCGGAATGCCAACACTTTGGGATGGTGACAAAGACAAAGGACATAACTCCAGGCAGTGAATTGCAATTTTGGCTCTTGGAAGATCTTCTCAAGGACAAAAGATTAAGAGTTGGATTCTAACAAGCCAAGGTGGCATAACGACTTCGATCTCGTAAAATGAAGAATTCACCATGGAAAGGTATTCAGAGCATGTGGATAATTTTATGTAATCTTGAATGCGAATACAAATGAAGACAAAATTGCTCACACCAAGATGTTACTCAAACGAAGAGGTGGATGAATTGATCAAGTTTCAAGCTCAGCTCTCTTGTCATCTGGAGGATTGTGAAGCACGTTCAATGAGTTCATTCCCGTATGACCGGGATATGTGGACTCTTGGCCCAATGGATAAGGAATTGATCATAAGTGTCTTAATCTAGGTAGCGCATTACTGACTAGGATGTCTACGTGTGTGTCCAAGTCATTTAAGTGGGTCCACATGTACCCATTTCTTTTATTTATGTATTTTTCCTTAAATGACTTTTTGACTTAAGTGGTTTCTATTTTTAGTTGTTTTTAATAAATTTGGTTAGAAAAAGTCAAAAGTCACTTAAGTGTCTTATTTAATGAACATGTAAAACCCTAACTACTTTGTAACCAACTTTTGGGTTATAAAAGGAAGTGAGGGGCTCATTTGTAAAGGTGACTTTGAGAGAGGAGAAGAAAATACTTTTGTGGGCAAGATTTGTTTCAGAAGAAACTTTGTGTTCTTTTGGGAAAACATTTTGGAGTAAATGAAATACGAACTTTGTGTCTCATTCATTGTCTCTTGTAACATTTGATGTTCTTATGTTCATTAGATGTTAGATGTTTAAATCTTGCATGCAAATATTGTCTTTGATCTTATTATCAATGTTATTAAGTTGTTCTAGTTCACAGTGATCAGGCTCTGATTATCTACTTGCTCACATGTGTTCCCTTTTACACATTCTTGTTTAGCTAACTCAAACTCCGTTTTATTTGTGTTAGTTATTCATATTTCCTCTTCATGCAATATTAGGCTATGTTTTTACCTAACTCTTGCATGTTATTTCAATTCATTTCATTCCACTCATTTCCTTCATTCCATTCTATCTCCCTCATTCACATTTATTTCCATTGATGTTCCAAAACACCCCCCACATAAAATTTTGAATGTACATATGTAAATACAGTTTTGGTTTTCAATAAAGGTAACCTCACCTTCATTGAGGAGGGACTTCATTCCCACATTGTTGCATGTCATTTGCATGCATGCAAATCCATATGCTAACAAATTCTCAAAAGGTTAGTGTTGATTAATTCAACTCTGGCCATTGCCTTAGGGGTAATAGTTTGAAGAGTTTATTAAGTAGATCCCATTCTTAAATCTCAATCGAGATATTTGTGCCACGTAAAATCAAAGCATTATCGTAGATGATCATGGAAGGAACACCAAACCTGGTCACAATGCCTTCATAGAATTCCAAGATGTTGGCCTCATTTACTTCCTTCAATGTAACTTCCTATGTCTATTTGGTGAAGTATTATGTAGCTATCAAAATCCACTTGTGACCCAAGTTAGAATGTGGATTGATTACCCCAATAAAATCCAATCCCCATTACATGAACAATTGATTTACAGAAATGGGGTGGAGTGGAAGAGCTGCTAGTATTTCCTTACCTATAAAGAAGGCATACCTTTTGCATTTTTTAACCCATGCATGATAATATATGAATATATTTTGCCAATAATAACCACCCTCCATGATCCCGAGAGTTGTTGTTCTTGGAGAAAATTACCCTCTTGCTTCTCCACTATGGAACTTATACAACACTTTCTCAATCTGGTTTTCCTTAATGCATCTCAAGAGAACATCATTCACATATTTTATAAATAGAATGCCATCAATAAGCATGCAAGGAATTAACTGCATTCTGAAATAAATTCTATTGGCGTTAGTTGGGTCTTAAGGATATTAACCTATTTGGATAAATTTTACTACACTATGAGTCCAAAAAATAATGGATGAAGCATCAACTGATTCTTGACCAGGTTAAAGGATTAGGACAACGTCTTCATCAATTTGTGGATCTAAAACTATTTTCTCACCCAAATCCTTGCCTCAAACCAGCTTAGTTACTTTGATATCCACATCATATTCCATCACTTTGGTTATCCAACCAGATCTTTTCTTGTTCATATCATTTTTCAAATTAAAATCTTTCACACCAACATTTGAAACCATTAGTTGGATCTTGTTGTTGGATACCACATGCTTGAATTTCTTTAAAATCCTTTGACAACCAGGGCATTTTTTTCAATGAATGAGTACCTCACTTCGTAATCTTCTAAACCCCGGCTAAAAATGTAATTGGATGTTCTCGACCTTATTTTTTTGTTTGCACCATCATGGTGGATATTGTGTATATGCCTCCAAAAGCATATAATGTGAAATATTTGGTAAAATCGGGGTTGACGAGGGTTGGGGCATGTATAATTTCTTGCTTGATGACTTCAAAATTGGTCTTCCCTTCATTATTCCACTTGAATGACACATTCTTCTTTAGCATTAATTTCAATGAATTGACAAGGTTGGAAATGTTTGGGATGGACCGCCTATAAAATTTGATTCTCCCTAATAAGTATTGAAGTGCTTTCTTGTGACTAGCCAAGGGCAATGCATGTATGACACTAACCCTTTTCTAGATCAATGGTAAATCCTTCCTTAAAAACAATATGTCCAAGGAATTTACCTTCACAAGCTATAAATATACATTTCTTGGGATTTAGAGAAACACCAAACTATATACATCTCTCAAAAACCTTCTTGTGATGAAGCAAATGATCATTTGCATCTTTGGAGAACACATGATATCATCAAGGTAGACAAGAACAATACTATTAATCATCCCTTTGAATGTCATATCCATGGCTCTTTAAAACATTGCTCTGCATTGGACAATCTAAAGGGAATTTTTATGTATTCATAAGCTCCCCATTTAGTAGTAAAGGTGGTTTTTAATTGATCCTCCTCATTGACTATAATCTAATTATAACCTGAGTAGCCATCCAATAGAGAAAACCTTTATGAGCTTGCTACCATTTGTAGTATTTGATCCATCGAAGGAAGTGGGTAATGGTCCTTCAAATATGCCTTTTAGATCCCGAAATTCAATGCACAACCTAAGTTCTCCATTCCTTTTCCACACTGGAACTAGGTTAGTAACCCATGATGAGTGTTTAATGGGAAAATTATATTTTTCTCAATGATTTTTAGAGTTAATTCTTCATCAAAATTTCAATGCATGGATTGACAAGCCACTATTTATACCATATGGGCTTGGCCATTTGATCTAGTTTAATGGTGTGTTGGGCTAGATTAGGATCAAAACCTCTAATATCTTGATAACCCCAAGCAAAAATGTCAGCAAATTCTTGGAAAATATCTACAAATGCATGTTTCTCTTATGGAGTACATACCTTGCTAACTTCAAGTAACATGTCCTTTCCAATTGAAATTGGTTCATAATATTCATCCTTGACCACCATGTTTGTTTTCACTTTCCTTAGTTGATCATCTGAATTAAAAATAGATTCCAAGGTAACTAAGCCCTTGGGAATCTTGTTTGATCTTAATTGGAAAATTTGATCTCCATATTGCTTCTTTAATTTGTCTTGATTTCTTAAAGAAAACTTAACTTCTTCTCTGATAAAATTCACAATATGTTGATCACTCTCAAACACTTGTCAATTGGTGTCATTTTCTGGTATGACAGCCTCACCACTACCTTGATATGTGGTTGTAATTTGTCTCTCTTAACATTCTCAACTATGTCAAAATTTTCCCCAATTGTAGCCAATCTATCAACAACTTCATTACTTTTCCTTGGAATGGCATGGATATTAAAGGCTTCAAAATCCTCCAAAAGGTCCCATACTCTATGCTTGTAAGCTCTTAGCAAGTCATTCTTAGTTGCATTTGATCCTCGACTTGGTTTACAATTAGTTCACTATCTCCAAAAGTCTGTAATTTTTTTGATGTTCTTCTTTCTTTCCCATTACAAGCCATGGATGAGGGATTCATATTTTGTTGTGTTGTTGGAGCAGCTAAACTGAAATATGAAAGAGGAATAATACTTCATACTAGTAGGAGATACCATGAATATACCTTCTCATGTTCATTTTCTACTTCTTGATCCATTAAAAACATTTTCCAAATGTCATCCTCCTCTTCATCATTTGATTTGACAATACTAGGTAGAGGTGAATTATCCTCATGTAGATAATAAATACCAAGGCCAGCTTCTGCAATATCCTGATATGAATCATAACCATGACGTTCATTCCCCCACTCATCGAGTATCAAATCATGAATACCCTTAATCTAAGTATTTACATCTAGGGTGTTTGGATAATCTTCTTGATAAAAATGGTACAATTTACATTGATAGGGATGGGCATGTAAGGCTCTATATTATATTTATAAATTGGTTAAGACTTTATGGTATATTTAGTTCCATATATAGTCCTTAAGAGCATATGAGACCAACTAGCTGATAAGTACCCTCTAATTTTGGTGGTGAAGTCTCTAGATAGAGATAAAGAAAATAATGGAGGTAGATAAATTATGAAGATAAATTGGGGAATATAAAAGTTGGGGCATGCATGCAACATGATATCTAGACCTTTGATAACCCCAACAACCTCCATTTCCATTCGATCTAGATGTACCACCCCTTTTGAAAGAGACTCATATTTGACACCTTGCTAGTCTGCAAATGCCGCTGGTCATCAAAAAGTTGCTTTCCCCAGAGTCAATCATACAATTGTGAACTAAATGATTTTCAATGATCAAAGATACATAGAAAGGAGGGGGTTTCATGTTCTTGTTTTGATTAACCTCCTTTTGATGTGTTGCATTAGAAATAAAAACTTTGGTTTGTTCCTTAGGTGACTCACTTGGAATGGAAAAGGTCATCATAGCTTCTTGGAAGAGATCTCTATATCCGTAATTTCCAAGGATTCGCACATTGAGATACTCACATAGGTATTTTTCATTTGTTCAAGGATATTGAAGGAAGTTGGGTTATATTTTTGTATGACCTTATTTGCAATCACCCTTTCTTACATTTGAGCTGATGTGGAAGGTCCTTTGGTCTGATTTTAAATTTTAGAGGTTGGGTTTAGTGATGCAGAGCAAGGTCAATCTCAAACGATTCACTATGTTAGAAATGATTAAAAATTGAACTATGCCTCTTAAGGATTTTATTACTAGCTTCTTCTCAAGTTCATAATCACCCTCAATCATGCAATTTATTGGTTTTCTAACTCATTTCACTAAACCATTCACTTTCACATGTTATTAAGTCATTACATATATCAACTCAACCTTTGAAATGAATCAAATCAATTCAAATGACTAATTAACTTACTTCTTAGTAAAATTGCCTTTTTAGGCTACTCAAGCAACTTGCTCCTAGTAGCTTGATAGTTAAAGCATTTCACACTTTCCAAAACCAACTAAATGATTTTTCTAGTACCCTTTAGGGCCCCCCGAGGTGTTTCCAAAAATTCAGGTTCCAACTCCTTTCTTATCTCACTTTTCTAACAAGCTCCTTCTTCCTTCCTTAAGAATCCTTATAGCCCTATTTAGAAACTTATCTTGAAGTGACTTTTGATTTTGAGGCTCAAATCACAATCAATTTTTTTTTACAGACACCCATTAATCCATTTTGTCCACAATTAGATTTTTAAGGTAAGTTTCTTCATTAAACTAGGTAAATTCTTAACACTTGATTTCTTCAATAAGGCCTCCATTGAACTCACAGGATAGGAAACAAACTGTTAAGGATTTTGGATAAATATTGTACTTTTAACTCCTAAAGCTCCTTGAATACCATTATCCACTCTAGTTAGGTGTAATTCAAAGAATTTCAAGACTTGCTCATTAATTTAACTCTCTCCTCTACTAAACCCTTTCTTTCCCACCTTGTCTAAACCGCCTCCTACAAGCCACAATGTACACCGTCATAAAGAACTAGGCTTTGATAATGAATTTTTTCTAAACTTTATAGGACAAGTCAATAAAATGTTTTTATATATCAACTTTCAACCCACATACCTTAATTCATTTATGAATGCCTTCAAACAAAATATATTTACCTATTATATGGTTCCCTTACCTTGTTTGCATACATGTAGATGGATTGGTATGAATATCTTTCCGAGGAAATATTTTTAATAATCAATATTCTAGGAAAACATTTTTTAATGTCCTTTCAATGCTATCTTTAAATTTGAGGTTTTGACTCTCTGTAGAAATCAAGGAACAATAAATTATCAACCAAACCCTAGTGAGGGTTGCCTACAAGCTCGGGTATGAATATTTGCTCTTCAAATATTTTACTCGCCTTTCTAAAGCCTCAACTCACTTTACTTGGTATGTACAACTCTTCCTTAGATTATAAAACTAACAAGAAATCTCACCCTCTTTGTTGACCGCATGTAAATAGTTAGGCTCCAAATTACTTTGTACCTTGATTAATGGTTTCCAACCTCTTCAAACATTTCCAATCAAAATACAATACTTATTCCCATTGTGAAGATTTAAGAATATGTACTAAGGCTCATACACTATATTAAACCTCCCACAATTCAAAATCATTATCTCTTTATCCCAAACTCACTCCATCGTTTTACATTTCTTGACCGTGTTTTTGAAATACTTTGCCATGGGCTTCTAAACAGGGTGCTAGGATAATAAACCTACAACCATCATTTGGAAGAACTATAAGATCAATTATGTTTTTTTAATGTCATATTTTACATGTGTGAGGAATTTTGGAGCTTGAATAATCATGGTGATGATGTTTGTGGTCTTTGATGAATTAGGTGATGGGGTTTTGAGCTTGTTTGGTGCATTTGAGCATGGTTGACCTACATGGGTCCATTCCAAATGTTTTTATGAATGTATTGTTATGTTTTTGAGTTTTTATGGTCAGGATAATTGATTAGGACCTACTTGCTTTAATTTTTTGAGTTGAGAAGGGTATAAAGCAAGGGTTTTATCTCACATTTAAACTAGTTAAGAGAGAGGGAAAAAGTGTGACCCAAGTGTGAGTGTGAAACAGGTATCAAGGCATCATTTCAAAGCTAAGGAAGTGTGTGAAAGGGTGAGGAGTGTTAGAGAGCATGTATGCAAGGTTTTGAAGACAAGATTAGTCATGAATGTGTGAGATATAATGAGTTGAAGAATGGATGGTTTGAACAAGGGTTTGAAGGTGTGTTAGTTGAATCAGTGATCTCCATCATTTGTTGCAGAAAACAAGACATTATAAATCTTCATCTAAATGTGGTTGAGTGGGTAATTGATCATCTTAGGGGATTGTAGCCTCCTTGTGGAGTTGGTGCTTCACTAAACTAGGGGTTGGTACTCCTTGTGAAGTTGGTTCTTAACTAAATACTTTTGATTTGAGTAATATAATCATAAGTTTTAGTGAGTTTTCTTCCTCTTGAGGGTTTCCCACTTATATCTTGTGTTCTTTTGTCTCTTGTATGGTTATTTTGATTTGATTGAATGTTAAGCTCGCATTAATGATTGGTTGAATGTTTTATGGTTTAAGAAAGCAAATCTTAATTGGTTAAAGTTTTGTTAGGACTGATTCACCACCCCCTTCTCACCCATTGTGCTTCTAAAAATATAAATTCAATAAAGAACTACTAGCCAAATATTTTGAGATCAAATCTTTAAAAGAGAAGGAAGACAACATGGAAAAATTAACAAATTGAAATGGTTAAATGTAGACCTCTGCTTCCGAGTTTATTCCCTTTATATAAATGAGAAATTGGTCAATTTCTAGTTTATGAGAGTTTATTGTGATTTACCGTAATAAATAGATTTTACACGCTCATTCTTCTCGTCCTATAGAAATATCACAATGGAAACTCAGACCAATTGTGTGAATTTTATCTCTATAATTATGTAGTTAAATATAACCTTGAATAAAATTCCAACTTGTATATTGTGGGAGTTCAATTGAAAGCGTTTTACTCTTACCTTTGAAACAAGTTTTGGCACGGTGAACAAATCGAGCAATATGATGCACAATAAAAATATATCCCTCCCATAATTGAGGTAGAATATCAAACTCTTTGCACATTGGTTAAAGAATAGGTATATATGTTAAATAATGATAAGTTCTATGACAATGTTTGTTCATATCAAAGTTGATTCCCACAACAATTTTCATAAAATCGTGTGAAGAATGGAGAAAAAGGCTAGAGAAGCATGAAAAAGAAGGTGAAAAGTACTTCACTTGGGATTCTAAAAGGATCCACGTTCTATGTATAATTTTATAGCATCCCTTAGCAGAGATAAACGTTACATTGAATCTATCAAGTGGTATCAACTTGGTCGGCCGCATCTCACTTTCCTCCCATCATTCGTATACTTTCCTATCATAAGTGGAAGGGTGATCGATGGTTGATGACTACCAGAACTCATAATATGGAAAATATTATCACACCATATGGGTTTTTAAACCATGAGTCCGGAGGAGTTAATGATATTATTGATTTTATGGAAATTTGATTATTTACATGCATCAAATGAAGTTGTTTGAGGACATGCAATAGTTTTGGTTGGGGATGTGATGAGCCTAAGAAACCTCTTCTTATTAACGTATCTTTTCACTTTTAAACTCATCCACCTAATAAATTACTATCCCATATAATCTTATGTGCAATAGTTTAACTATATATTGCTTAGAAAATCTTATACATGATTAAAATAATTATTTACCAAGAAAAATATCATTTCTTATTTCTTGTTATTATTTCCATGATGGATGCTAACATTCAATATGTAGCTAAGACTAAGAATATTATGCAACAAAGAGAGAAAGTTCTCCCAGTCAAGGGTAATGAAGTCGACTATTCTACAACAAAGGGAACAAGATCGCCCACAACAAAGGAAACAAATTCTCGAGATTAATTTGCGGAAAGGGAAGCGAACTAGCCACATCTTGGGTCATGAATCTAGGGAACATAATTTCCTCCATAAAGACGGTAGAATAAATTGTAGGGAAAAGTTTATTTTGAATTCTTCCTCCTCGCATGACACCATCTACATGGAATTTAAATTAGTCACTCATGTATTGGAATGCATTATTTATTATAGTTTATTTTATCTCAAGTCTAACTCTTTAAATAATGTTTCCTTTTGTTATTGTTTCTTTTTAAATAAAGTGATCCTCCTCCTACACATTGGGATTTGACAGATTTATTCAAAAGAACTATAGGGTATAAATGTCTACAATTGATCCATTTTTAGAAGATAAGAAAAAATAAAAATAACATATCTTATTTTTCAATAATTATTTTTAAATTTGAAGTGCTAGTGTCAAGCTAATTATAGAAACCTATTTTTTGGAACCTTGCATGACCTATCCAAACTCCTCAAATTTTCATTCAAAACTCCAAACCTGTTATATTATCCTATAAATCATGTCTTCATCCCAAGAAATGACACTTTACTCTCAGTAAATACCTATTTACTCATCCTAAGTAACCTAAACCTCCCAAACCACCTAAAAACCATCCTAATCCATTTTGGTCTAACCTTCTAACCCCCCAACACCCTTATCATCTTCCTACCCATATCTACTCGCTTCCAAACCCAAAATAAACCATTTTGGAAGTGGTTGAAACCACTTCCAAATTGGTTTCCCCACTTTTTGTAGAACTCCAACGATTCTAACTAATCGTTGGTGATTCTTTAAAATCCTATCAAATTTCATGAATCTAGATCCCTGACAATAGTAGTGAATCTCTAATACTTTGGAAATATAGATGACATAGTTCTTAACATATGACCATCCTTGCATCCATATCACATCCTTGGAAGGCTAACATACCTTGTAATACTTCCACAACATTATTTATTGGCATTCCACATCAACGCTAAGTCATTTTTATTCATTTTCATTTCTAGTCTATAAATGCATTAGTTCAAAAGTTAGATCGATCATCAATCACTTGTTTTACATACAATATATATTTTATTAGAAAGAAATATTTTACACAATAATCACCACTGATTCGTTTAAATCTCCAGCGATTCCCTCAAATCACAAGTGAACAAATTGAATTGCTAGCAATTCATGTCTTTTAGAAATTCAATCATATTTTCACACATTTTTATCATTATCAAGGTCTGCTTTTTCCCCGTAGTCTATCTATTCCCAAGTGGTCTTTGCTTGTAAATGACTGCTCCAAGTGAAGCACATCCCATCGCAATATTTATGACCTTCCAATCATCTCCCAACCCTTTGTTTGGGACCAGATGACAACAGACAAGAGTTGAGCCTTTGATCATCTTCCCGACACCAAATCTAGATGACATTAAGGATCAACTAGGATTCATCCAAGAAATATAATATGCCGCCAAGTAGGAGTGGCTCAATTTTTTTGAATAAATCTATCTTACCAAAGGCTTAGCCTAGTCCATTTACTACATAGAATAAGATCTTCCTATTCCCACGTAAAATGAGTTTTATCTCATCATTGAGTGTATAAGTATCCAAATATTTTTCATATCATATATCACTTGATTTTTAAAATGGGTTGATACCCTTCAAAGGAATCCCATTGGTTTCTAGGATCAGGTTTCTCCAAGTAACTTGTCATCTTTTATCTAATATCCATCTTGTCTAGTTCTCTTTGTGTGAAGGTTTCTCTCACTCATTGGAAGCAAGTCTCGCTCCTATTTTCAAGGTAAAATTAAGACCCCCTAAAAATCATATATATTGTTAGGGGAATCTATGAAAATGACTTTTGAAATGATGGTGAATTTGAAGGAAATGGGTTTCAATGGTTTGGAAAATCATCGGCTGCGCAGTAATTTTTGGTGATAGTATATGTTGTCACCGACAATATATGTAGCCAACATCATATGTAATTTTTCAAAAATCATTTTTTAACAATAGCAATTAAAACAACCATCTCGATAAGAAAATTGTCTTCGCAAAATATGACACAAAATAAATAATTTAAAAAAGCAATTTTTGTGCAAAAATGCATATTTCGTTAGTTTTGTATGGGAAATATATAGATTTTTGAAATTTTTTTGATGTTAGTAGTTAAAATGATCATCTCAATGAGAAATTTTTCCTCACAAAATAGTTCATAAGTAATAAAATTTCCATATTTTTTAGACATCATCGAAAAAATGCTACTGATTGGTAACATAGATATATGCTACCAGCTTGGTAGAATTTATTTATGCTACCATTCGGTAATATACAATATGCCACCAATCGGTAAAATGTTTTAATGCTACTAGATGATATCATATAGTATACTACGGATCTGGTAGCATATAAAATGCTATCGATTGGTAGCATATATATACTACCTCTTGGATGGAAGTATAAATGTATTCTATGTCTGGTAGTATATATGTATGCTACCAATCGGTAGCATATATATATATCGATCGCAATGATTATAGGACCATGAGCACATAAAAAGGACTTGCGAAGAAAATTTAATGTGTACTTGATATATGAAATTGTAAATTTGTAATCACTATATATATGAAGGTGAATCTTAAAATTTCACTTTCACGCTAATGACAATTTGAATTGAAAAAATTGTCTATTGGTGTAAATGTTTGGCAAACCAACCCCTAAAATTAACTTATACCAAGAAAATTTAAGTGAAATATCAAGGTTTCGACCCCTTAAAATTTTCCAAAACCAAAATATGAAATCCGAATATTCATGAATTAATGAAGATTCACCATTAAAATTTTCCCTACCCATTTTGTATCCATACATCTCAACATTGTATTGTCGACGTAGGTATTGTTAAACCATGTTATTCTCTCGAGTTTTTGGTGATTTTTTGTATAATTATGAACCAAAATCCACCATAAACATTCAGCACTCCGTTGGGACCATTAGTCCCTTTTTTAATCATATTTTACGTTTTATTTCTTTCTTTCTTATCAAATCATATAACTTTTCATCTTAGAGCGTTTTGGTATTGCTCTCTAAAAAATGCTTAAAACAAGAAAAAAAGTGCTTAGCAAACATAGGCATGAATTTTCATCTTTCTTTCAAAGATTGCATCTTACATGTTTTATCTTCATAAAAATAATCATTCTTTTGGTCTAATAAAGAATCTTCATTCTTATTGCTCATCTAGCTTAATTAGGTATGGGTTTAAATGACTACATTCAATATTTTCCTCACACAAAACCAACCCACATAATAAATCTAATTTTCATCTAAACATCTCCTTCTAGGTCTACCTACTTTGATATTATCACTAAGGAGGAATCCAACTCGTGTTATGGCTGAGTATAAATAATTGTTGGATGGTATATCAACTAAGCACCCATCGATGCGGGATCAGTGAAGTGAGGGGTAGGCCCCAATATCACACCTCGTGCCGACACCAACACAGACTTGGGCCTCTCATACCTTTAGGTATATCGAGGACTCTATCCCTAACACACCAAAACCATTCGTAGTGAACCTCTTTCTTTGTTCATTTTCATTCATAGTTTCATTTCATGCCTTTCTTTAATTATTTAAGATAATCTAAAATCTTCTAGTGATTGTGTGATTTTCATTTTCTTTAAATAACCATCTTTCTTTTTCTTTATTGCTTGTTTCTTTAGTTGATGGTTTTGAATATAAAACAACATCTTCAAAACATCTCAAAAATGTCAAACCCACTTAAAAATCCCTAGAAACTACTCAGAAACTCCACATTCCCCCAACACTTATTCTAAAACATCATACATTCCTATTCTAAGCCCTCTAAAATTCTTCTAGAGTTGTGGACTCGAGTATTTGCGTAACTCTTAAACGCCAACCTAGTTATTCTTAATATCTACCTTGATACAAAAGGCATTCATCTCCGTCATCCCAATCCATAATATTGTCCATCTAGTGTTATTGATACTTGTGACTAATCCCGACTTTATGACCTTGACTATCAATCAATTATCAAGAAGATTACCCATATGCTACCTCTAGTGACTCGGTAATATCGCTTGCTTCCTCATCCACTCTCGTTTCTAGCTTTAAACACAATGCCATATCATCACAAAATACATATGCTCAATAAGGACCCAAACCATCTATATCATTAGTTAATCCACAGGATTTCCAAAACCCAACTGTTATGACACCACCCTTAGTTAGTTAATGAGGACATGTAGCATCTACATCCTTAGTTAATCCATAAGGTACCCAAAAATCCGTTATTACTTCAACCACCATAGTCACCATAATCTTCCACTCCTCTTCCTCCCCTAACAAGTTTTGTCATTATACTCATTTCTATAAGCCCCTTGCCCATGACATAACCTATCATCTCACAACAACCCACATCCACAATTCAAAACTTAGTGGTGTATATCCATACATCCTTACCACCCATTTTTTAGAAGTTGTAACAATTAGAGGGGGTGAATCAGATTTAAATTCAACTTTTAAAACCAACTAGATTTGTCATTTGATAAAAAGAAGCAAATTAAGCAGAGCCAAAGAAATCACACACACACAAAAGACAAATATTTTAAAGTGGGAAACCCAATTAGGGAGAAAACCCACTAGAACCATAACACTATAAGCCAAAGGTTACAAAATTTTGTTGAGCTACAACTCAACTACTGAAGCTACAACTTCAGGTCAAGCACCCACTTGACAACTTGCAAGCTACAACTCACTATAAAGTGCCTACTTTATTATTTGAATGAGCTACAACTTAGTAAGTACAATGAGAAACTGATCACACTTCAATTTTATGTCAAATACATTTGATAATGATCCCATATTTGCAATTTTCTTTGAGAGAAACCTCCTTTGCTATCTTTACTTCTTTGGCATGCAGATTTGATCCACAATTTCAATAAGATCACCTTAACTGATTTGTCCTAATATTACAATTCTCCTTCAAGCATCACAACATCATTGATTCATTTTCTATTCACTACCCTAGGTTGAGTGATTCACTAATTTAAATTTCAAATTCTCCCGCATGAAATGTGTTAATTTGGGGCTATTTCAGTCCTCAAAACTTTTCACACTTCTTCATAGATATCTGCTAGTCATAGTCATCTCTATTATCCTTTCTTCACCGTGTACACTTCAATAACTATCATGCATTTTCACTGTCTCAAGATTTATTCACACCTCATTTTATTTTTCACCGCATTTTCTTACCTTTCAAACTTCTTCTAATGCACACCAACTCGAGCTCACAACTTCAACTTCCATCAAATTTCAGTTTCAAGACCACAACTATATGTATTTCAACAAAGATAACTCACAAGACTATTCTTCACCTTCCTTTATTTGTCTTTTTCACCATTCAAAATACTCTTAAACTTCTACAAGAGTTTGATAATAAGTTTGATAATGGTTTATTACTATGCACAAAATCTTCATATACTCTTCAATAATTTGAATTCTTACACTTCAAGTTCCATCTTCTTCAAATAAAACACTTTTGGTGCATTTTGAACAACGTTGTCCCTTGACATTCAACACTTCCCTCTTTTGACAACTTTACCATAATTTGTTTTGTCCCTTTATTCTAGCCAATTGAACTTCTAAAGCATGTTCATGGGATTTTTAGCCTCTTACAAGTGTCAAGGCATCCTACTCCATCATATAAGACACTTAAGAAACACTTTTGCACAAAAACACAAATATGTGTTCAACTATGTAGTCTACCATTGAACCATTACAAGCAATTTTGAACTTCAAAAATTGGAGCTAGTTCAAACAAATTCCATATAGGGTGTATCCTCCTAAATCTTGAAGAAGAAGAAAGAAAATTTTCACTTGAATGAAATCATGAGAAATTATGAAGAAACCCCTTATTTCATCTGTCTAACACTTTCGAGCTCCTGTTACAAAATTATCACTCCACATTCAATGATTTCACAAATTTATTTTTGCATTAGCCTCATATACATTCCTCAAATATTTTATAAAAATTCAAGGACTCGACAATGGAAACTCGACATTCAACCAAAAACTTTCTTGAAAATCCTAAATCGGGGTAATTGATCAGGTATACCCAAGGAGAGAGAGAAATTGATCTCTCCTTTAATTTTACATGGAATTTGAAATTTTAAGCTTCTTTGGTCTTTTGAGACTATTCTCCACACAACTAGACAACTTGAAATCATTCCATTAGTTTCAAAACCCAAAAATATAGTGCACAAAATTATAGAAAAATTGTACTTTGAGTGAATAAAGCTTTTAAATTTTTCTTCAAGACCTTGGAACACCACAACATTACTTGGAGCTTCACTTACTCAATCAAAGAGGTCAATCCACTACATTTGTATTAACCATTTGAATGAGACTTGAGTATGAACATGGTTGGAAACACCACAGATCCTACTTACCCTTGTCTTTCAACTTGTTACTTCTTCAATTTTGACTCTCAGTATATTTTTATAGATTTATTTGTGCTTGTTTCAACATAACATGAAATTTCTTGGAGGAATACATTCATTTTCATCAATAACACCATCTTACAAACCCGAATGAGACTTTCCAAGAAAGTATGCCAAAACATGGTTTCTCATGTCCTCCATGTTGTGATAGAATAATATCTTTAGACTTTATATATAGTGTCAATAATGATCAAAATCCCTAAATTGAAGAGGAAACTATCATAACATTAGTTTTAAGAGGTATTGAGACAAGGCCTCTCCAGACAATGTAGGAAAACTAATTTTACACCTTTATCTTCACTAAGTATTCATCTTAGTTGATCAAACACATTGATAAAAACATTTAGAAATATTTGGGTCTCTTGTTGAGCAAGTTCACTATTGTTGGAATATTGTGCAAATCCATACCAGTATCCTTTAAACAAGATCAAGGACCTAAACTACTGTATGCAACTTCATGAAAAGGAAGACCTTCAAACACCATATGATCCTAGAAAACACCATAAATGTACTCCTAAGCACTTTAGAAGTGATCAAACAAGACCTTTGAGATCAACTTCATCTTCTTTCTCTTATCGTCAGAACACATTCGAGGAGAGAGAAAAATGACTTCACTAAAATGATGAGAATTTCTCAAATTTTTCCAAAGGAGCCGCATAACTCTAAATGCACTTTTCAAGAAGGTAGTTTTGGAAAAAAACAAAAACACAAAATATCCATTACATAATCTGATTAAATTTGACATGGATAATTTCAAGACATCCCTCTATACCTTCCATGTGTTTTTCAGCCATATTTTTTCCTTTGGATCTCTAACCAATCTCATTTGCATGCAAGAACATTGTCAGTTCTCAAAGCCACTTTCTATGCATTCTTGCGTTTTGACTCCAGGAGCTAAATTGGGCCTCATTTTAGCTCACATATGCTATAGAGAGTATTCCTAGCCTATTCCCATGATCACTTGACCTTTCTTACCTGTAAAAACTATTCACACTTCATTAGGCCCTAGAGACATGCCTAAATGGCCCGTAATAAAAACCACAACCTTCCCGAATCTACCTTAAACCACCTAGAATCACTAAACACCATTGAATATCACCTAATATGTTTGTTAATGTACTCTCCTTTGCATAAAATTTCATTGAAATCAATGACAACAACTACCAGATCAAGCAACAGGTGCAACAATCTACCCCTTTGTCATTGATGGCAACACACTGAAACTTGATGGCAAACTATTATGCTGACATTATCAGACCATGAAACAAGTTTCCAACACACTCTCTCCCCTTTGACATCTATGAAAAAGATGCACAAGCACAACAAATTGATTAGTTTGGAAAAATTCAACAAAAATAGAGTATGCTCATACCTTGCAGGTACTCCCCTGGGAAAATGTTGTTCTCTTGTTTGAAGGGATACATATTTTCAGCAATTCTTATTTTATTCAACACAAACAACCTTCCTTCTAAGGCACAAAATGAAAAAATCATGATAAATTAGCCTTTTTCTATTGTCTTTACTTGACCACTTTTTTGTGCCTGGAATTGGAAAAACAACTCCCATCATCTGACTCAAAAAGATCCCTCTTGGAGAAAATTTAGCACAATAGTTATTCCCCTTTCCTTTCTAAGACATTTAGTGACTTTTAAGGGCTGAAGTTAACCCCAATTTATGCCTTAATTTCTCAAAACTAGCTCTAGGAAAAGTTTTTTCATTATATCAACCACCTCTTCTTTTGTGGATACATGCTCAAGCTTGATTTTCTTCTCATTGACTTGTTCTCTCATAAAATGATACTTGATAGGTATATACTTTGTCTTTGAATGCATAACTGGGTTCTTTGAAACATTGATAGCACTTGTACTATCACAATAGCTACTACCACATATTCAGCCTCACACGTAGATAGAGCTACAAGAGATTGCTTCTTACTTAGCCATGAGACAAGACATTTACCAACAAAGAAAGCTCCACCTGTTGTGATTTTTATGTCATCCAAGCTTCCTACCCAATCTGCATCTGTGAATGCCTTAATCTGAAATTCATCACACTTTGGATACCAAAGGCCATAATCTATTGTTCCCATGAGATACTTGAATATTATTTTCACTTCCAGAAGATGAGTTCCCGATCTTCTTGAAATATTCCTACCAAACCAACTGCCTACATAATGTTTAGTCCTGCTGATGTGGGATATAAAAGGCTGCCTATCATGGATATGTATAAAGTCTGATTTACCTTTGGTGAATCATCTTCTCTGCTGAGTTTACAACCCACACTCATAGGAGTACTAACTAGTTTGCAATCATCCATTTGAAATCTCTTTAACATCTCCTTAACATACTTTGTTTGTGAAATGAATATTCCTTCCTTGTTCTGAAGAATTTGAAGTCCTAAGAAAAATGAAAGCTCTCCTAACATAGACATTTCAAATTCCTTTTTCATTACCTCAGAGAATTCATGTGACATGATTTCATTGTTGCTCCCAAAAATGATGTCATCAACATACACAACCACAATCAATAGGTGCTATTTTTCTTCCTTAATGTATAAATTGTTATCTGCCACACCTTTCCTGAATCCTTTATTAGTTAAGTATTTATCCAACCTACTATACCATGCTCGGGTGCTTGTTTTAGCCCATATAATGCCTTTTTCAGCTTGCACACATAGTCCAAATCATCAATAAGAGTAAAACCATCTGGTTGTTCTATGTATACCTCTTCATTCAAGTGCCCATTGAGAAAGGCTGATTTCACATCCATTTGATATACTTTGAATCCTTTATGAGTTGCATATGCTAAGAAGAGTCTAATATCTTCCATCCTAGCCACATGAGCAAACATTTCATCAAAATTTACTCCTTCTACCTATTGTCGCCAAATCATTACACCCTTCGAATGGCCGTAATGTGAACATGATGTTCGGTGTGATTGGGACACACGGATCACCTCTCAAGATGTGCGACTTGCGCTCAAGGTGAACCTCCGGAGAAGGCTGACTTCTTCTTCCTAAACTAATTTTTTTACTACTCCTAGTGCAATAAAATGGATATCTAGTCCTATGCCGACATCTTCATGGGTTTTAGGGAAGGATATTTATAGAAATGAAACTATACTAGGGCTGGTGATGCACCAAATAAAGGGTGTTTCCAGACTTGGGAAGGGTTAATTTGAAGAGGGTATATGCACCACATGTCAAATTCACCTACTACAACTTAGAGAGGGTACAAAATACCATAGGCTAGGAAGCACATGTTTCCTTTGTTAAACTCGATCATAAAAACAAGTTATTAGTCTTTCAGTGAATAAGGATGAACTTGAGAAGGGTGAACAAGCACCACAACTCAACTACATGCAACGCTCCACCACTTGATAAGAACAAAACTCCAAGAACCTATAATAGAAATGTGAACTTTCACAGTGTACCTACAAGCATGAGAAAAGGCATAAAGAAGTATAAAAGGATGAAAGGACCGAGATTAGTCACAAAACACACACTTTTATTGCTTCAATAATGTGCACAATGCATCATACATTCAGAAGAGGAAATGGTTGCCATTATAGTCTTGGAAAAGAGGCTTGAAAGTTCCCTCAACATACAAGGACAACTTGCAGAAGAGAGAGGACTCTTGAAAAATTGCACTTTCCTAAGATGTTTAACTTTCCAACCTATCTGACCTGTTGGAACCCTTTGGAATGAGCTTCCAACTTACATTTATAGAAGAATATGTGAGAGAGAAGAGGAAAGGTCATAATTACATTCCTAAATTGAAGGCACATGATGTATTTATTACAGTTGGTTGAACCACTTTGAGAAGCTTCCATCATGTGCCATTAATGCCCGTTGACCTAGTTCTCCTTAATTAATTAAAAGAATATTTAAATAATAATAATAAATATTATTATTAAAATATTTAAATAAAAATATTAAATTAATTAAAATTAAATGATGGGACCCTCCTTGATCACCGCATCGAAGAGGGAGGGGTCCATGTGAATGAGTCAAAAATAACCCAACTCGGTGGTTGGCTCACCGAGCCAACTCACCGAGTTGGGCTCGTGCTACTCCACCCTTCACCGCAAATGAGCTCACTTTGGATCGAGCTCTCCGCTGACTCTTCCTGAGCTCACTTGGTATCGAGCACCCTCATGTGTATTGAAATTCAAGCTCCATGTTCAATGACTCTCTCGTAATAGCTCTTCCCATTCATCATACCAATAGATCTCTCCACATTGAGCTTTGTAAAACGAGCTCTAAACTGAGCTCCAAACTGAGCTCCATCTTCTTGGTGACTGAATCCTCATCAAATATGTCAAGCTCCACATGACCATGACCTATTGCGATATCCATCGAGCTCCTACGCCGAGTTGGCCCACAAAACCTTTCAAAGGATGTCGAGCTCACCCCAAACACACTGCCGAGCTCAACTCGACCATGCCAAAGTTAGGTCGCCCATGACTCTTCTTGTGAATTATCTCAACTTCTGTGCCATCGAGGCCAACTCGTGACCTAAATTTATGAGACCAAAATGACTCGACCATTGAGCTCCATGAGCTTACACCCATGGAGTCTTTTCGTGCTATGGACCATGTCTCAGTTATGCATAGCTCACATAACTTGTCTTGTGTTTTGCCAAGAGCTCCTCGCCATCAGCTTGACACTGAGCTCCTTTGCATTGTCACATCCAACCGATGAGCTCAAACAACATTCACCTTAACACAATCGTCACCTTTCTCGAGTTCAGCATCAATGATCGATGAACCCAACAAGGTGTCTTGACATGAGTTACTAAGCCACCCCGTGTTCGAGCTAGCTCCATAACTTGAGCCTCAATCACTTACTCACTTCCTCCCATCGAGTTGGCGCTAATCACACATGAGCTCGATGTCAAAATTGGGAAGATTTGACTCTTGCCATGTATTACCCTAGTCATTTGTGCAATATGTCCATGTCTTTGTTTGAATAACCTATTCTCATAGCGATTTGGCTTGGGCCACACCCGTATCATGAGCTCATCATTTTATTTCTTGCTAATGGCTCAAGACTCTTTCCTTGTATTTCTACAAAGTTATACAATCAATATCCCTAAGGATTCTACATCCCGCTCGGCTCATAGGTCACTTCCTCAGTTAAACTCGCATCATCTCAAACATATGTTCCCTATGGTTTAGTGCTCTAAAATCGGTTCATTCATATCTGTAAAAACTATGTTCATACTTCCAAGCTCAGCCAACATTGATCCTATCGGATGGCTCAGCTTTTTTACTCCTCCAATCTCATCATCTCAACCCATGTAATGCTACTAAATCCCTAGGCTCAACCTCGTAATGACATGGAAATCTATAACATGACCTTGTGAGCTCCCACTAACGCTGAGATCCATGACCACTGAGCTTTGTGTGAGCCCGTAGATTTTACAATGAGCTCGTCTCTAAGTTTGTGAGCCCATCACATTACATGTAACCACCTGAGCCTTCACACGAGTTCATCATGTACTCGAACACCTCCACAACCATCAATCCATATCTCGCTAAGATGATGATGTAACTCTATGCACGTAGAGCCCTATCATGACTAAGTCACTAGTTCACTTCCGAGAATAACTCCAACCTCCATGCTAATAACTCGGTGACTAACTCGTCATCTCGCATGTAGGCTCCCTAACGACTTGATGAACAACTCAGCCATTAACTCAGGCTCCAAGTTCACATGTTTGGTTCACAAAACTTCTCTTTTGGCATGCCACCATCACTACTCCGCTTGGCCATCCTCACATGAATCTCCATGTTGTGGAACATCTTCCTTGGCTTGCCATCATAAAAACCCCACTTGGCCATGTTTTTCCAAACCTCCCCTACGTGGGGTTAATAGCTTGGCCTGCCATCTTGACATTTCCACCATGGCCGTGGGCCCCTTCAAATTCCCGACAAGATCTGCCATTCCAAATCTCAAAATTTGGTTTTCAATCTCCATAATCCCCATTATGGCTCGAACCTCATAATTTTCCACCAGCTCGACTCGATCTTTCTTCATCCTCGTGTTCTTCCTCTCTAACCCACACTTGTCAGCATAGTCCCTCAACAGAACCGAGATCTTCACCACTTCCAAGCTCTTTGATGTGGTGAGATATCTTTGTGAACGATGCAAATTAAACGATAAATTTGGTTGTAAACTATTGAATTAGCTCGAGCTACGCAACAATTATCTTTCTGCCCTTCCCAACTACCACGGAATACCTCTGACATTACTCATGAGCTTTCCCAGGTGATCTCTCAACCAAGCTAATGCATTTTCCTATCATCTGTTGAGCTCAGTTATCTTCCTTCATACTCGTGAGCTCAAACCCTTAGCTCGATACATCAAGCTACTTCTCCTTTTGTCTTCAAGGCTCACATTTCATGTGCTTTAACGAGTCTACTTCTATGGTGAGCCATACCTATCCATGTGACTTTGAGCTCACCTCACTAACTTTTCCCCGATTTATTTCCTATGATGATTGAGCTATGTATGCTTCCATAGGATTCAATACCATAACTTGGCTTATCCAATGTGTCGGCTTGATCTCTTCTTCTATATGTGAAAAAATTCACTACTGAGCTCTCCAAGTCACGACTCACCATGATATGAGTATGAATCCAATGCCGACCCAATATCCATTTTGTATTGACGAGCTCAAAATTGACTACGAGCTCTGCCATTTTGAGAGACTTATCATTCACACCTTATCTCGTGCTCGGGTGGAACTTCCATCTCCCGTGAACTCGTCCCCCATTTTGACCTCGACTCGACTAAGCTCTACTCGATTTTCAGATCTACTTCTGAAACTCCAATACTACAAACCACTAATTCCTGGCCATATAATTGACTCACTCCTGAGCTCATCCTTATTTTTCTTGCCACCAAATTAATTTTCGGCTTACTTGAGATCCTTTGAGATCTCCTTGAGTTTGAAATCACCCATGTTTACCTATAACTGTGTGTTTATGCCAATGTGCCGAGGTACCTCAACATCGACTCAGTGAGCCAATGCTCGAGATGTATTTTGGGATCTCCCTCTAAACTCCCTTCCAGTTAGCTTTCAACGGGCTCCTCCCGTGTTGCCTTACAACTTCCATGGCTCAATGATGTCAAGTTTGACCTGTGGAAAATATCAAATAGCTCATAACCTCTTCGAGTTATGAATCCTCTTATGGCTCGGCCACCCTACCTATGTCACACCAAGTTGGCCTCCTCATTTCCCACACTAAGCTCGATTAAGATTCTCTCGGGTTCTCGAGCTATTGTTGACTTAGCGAGGCACTTCAACTGCTCAAGCTCCATCCACATTCTAACGTTGAGCTATTTTCATTACTTAACTCCCTAGGATCATGAGCTTGGTTGCTTTATGTTGGTGCCCTTGTTAGTATAGGATTCCCTTTTCCACCGTGAACCAACTCGACTCACCTCTAAGTTCACTTTTTGTTGACGGTCTATGTAACTCAACCTTTCCTCTATGTAATGACCGGTTATCACGAGCTCAAACTGTGAGAAAACACTAGCTAGACCAAGTTAAATGCTCAACCTATTGAATCAATACTCAATCTTTAAAATTAGCCATACATTTTTTTTGAGTTGGATGCTCTTCTCTGATAATTTCTCTAGAGCCCGAGCTCCATGCTCAAGCACCCCAAATCTGTCACCGAGTCAAGCTCGAGGATCTATTTATACCGATCTAACACTAGAATGCTAACATGACACACCATGTTGAGCTCTTCATACAAGTTTAAATATGATCCCATCGACATCAGTTTGAACCACTCCACTTGCACATGATTGAGCAATTAAACTATTTGTCTTGGGTGTAGTTTTAACCTCATTGTCAATTTTTTTGTCTAAGAGGGAAAAATTGACAACATTTTTGGCAACCTCTCGGGGATGATTACATGCTAAGCATAATTCCAGAACCTTAAGTCATCCATTGGGCATGGAGTCAATATTGGAATCCTGAAATTGATTTGATCTTCTGTGATATATCACGTAATCCCCTTGAGCATAGCCGATCTTGGACCTCCCTGAATGCTAAGCATGAAGTATACTAAAACTATTGAATGCTTGACATCTATGGAACACTTTGCAAAATTTTGAATGAGGAAGATCATGAAACTCTTATGGAAACCTTAAATCTTCCTTCTCCTTTAACACCTCCAATGATGAAACAATGTGCAACAACAACACAAAAACATAAAGAACAAGGAAAGCAAAATAAAACCAAAAACACACAATAATGTGCATAAGCACTTGGAGGAAAACACCTAACTAAACTATACAAGTGGAATGATATCAAAAGAAAGCTTTGAGATGTATCCCATTCACATGAATGGGAAGTTATTCTCCATTGAGCCTAGATAGATGAAATGAATTCACCTCTTTGCAACTTGTGATGATGTATGGCCCGCTCCAGAGAGCATCAAACTTGGCATGCTTTCTGGTTTGGCCCTATCTTCATCCCATTTGAGAACTAAATCTCCCTCTTGAAAATGCCTGTCGGATGCCTTCTTGTCAAAAGATTTCTTAACATGAGCCTAATATTGCTCAAAATTCTTCATATCCTTGTTCTTTACTTCCTCTAACTCCATGAGTTTAGCAAACCTTATTGTCAAAGGATCACTCTCCGCAACTTCAAGTTGATGAGCTAACTCTAAAGAAGGTAACTCCGAGGAGAGTGGAAGTTTTGCCTCTCTTCCATATATAAGAATGAAAGGAGAATTTTTGATTTCCCTTTTAGGTGTGATCCGATCTACCCATAAGGCGGTATTAAACTATGTTTTCCAAGTCCTCTTGTTAGTTTCCATCGCATGCTTAATAATCCTTATGAGGTTTTTGTTACTAGACTTAGCCAATCCGTTTCCTTATGGATAGTAATTGGATGAAATCTTGAGGTAGACCCCATTTTTAATAGCCCATTCACTCAACTTCATACCAAGAAAATCCATCACGTTTTCTAAAATGACTGTGAACGGAACACCGAACCTCGTCATTATGCCATCCAAGAAAATGAGAACTTCCTTTTCATTGCTCTCTTTTAATGCTATTACTTTTGTCCATAGAGTAAAATAGTCTATTACAAGAAGGACCCATTTATGTCTGCCACTAGATGGAGGATTAATCATTCTGATGAAGTACAACCCCCATTGAACAAAGGGTTAATCCACTTGAATTAGATGCAAATGCGGAAGGGCTGCCTTATTTTTCTTGGCTATAAAAAGCCACATTATTTACATTTCCTTACCCAAAGATGGACATATTTGAAAAAATCCGCCAATAGTAGTTGGCCGACATGATCTTGGTAGCATTTTTTCATGTAGAATAGTGTCCTCCAGATAGACCGTTATGAAACTCTTCTAGTATCTTACTTACTTGTTCTGGTCCTACGCACCAAGGAGGACACCGTTCAAATCCTTTCGAAAGAGAACATTATCTACTAAAACATATGGAATAGATTGAAGATGGAAAGTTCGTATTTGGTTTTTATCCATGTTCACAGGATATACTCCTGAGAAGAGGAAATTCTTCATTTTGGATAACCATTCAACTTGATCATCACTTTCATTAGTTTTTAGGAGCGTCATGTCCTCATCACCTTTTGATTCCATGTCTGCAGCAAGTTGTTGACACAAACCTTTACCTCTAGACAAGTTTGGTAACTTTGATATGCACATCATACTCCATCACTTTCATGATCCATCCAAAGGCACTTTTCATTCATATCTTTGTTCAACAAAAACTCCTCGACACTGGATGTGACACCATCAGATGAATTTTGTTGTTTGATAACATGCACTTGAATTTATTTAAATCTCAACTAACCGCAAAGACTTGTTTTTCAACAAATGAGTATTTGAGCTCATAGTCTTTGAGGGATTGATGAAGAAATAAATTGGCTGCTCCATCATATCATCCTTTTGTAGGGTGATGATCCCTAAAATGCTCTCTTGACCTGAAAAATCATAAAGGATAAAGTATTTGTCAAACTTGGGGCTCACTAGCATGGGATCTTGAGAAATTTCTGCTTAAATGGCTTCAAGCTATCTCGTCCTTCCTTCATCCATGAGAATGGCATATTTTTCTTCATAATGGTTTTCAATGGTTTAGCCAATGTTGTGAATTGAGGGATGAATCTCTACACGAAATTTATGGTTCCCAGAAAACTCTGGAGACCCTTCTTATGACTTGGGAGAGATAAGGACATAATCGAATGAATCCTAGCTGGATCGATTGATATTCCTTCTACTGAAACAACATGCCCCAAAAAATTTCCCTCCTGAACTGTAAAATACACTTCTTGGGATTGAGTGAAACCCCAAATTCCCTACACCTTCGAAAAACCTTCCTTAGATGTGCGATGTGATCATCTACATGCTTAGAATATACAATTATGTCATCTAGGTAAACCAAGATGATATCATTGATTAGTCCTTTAAATTCCATGTCCATGGATCTTTGGAAAGTATCCCCGACATTGGATAATCTGAATGACATTTTGTTGTAGGCATACATGCCCCACTTGGTAGTGAAATCCATTTTAAATTGATCGATTCTTGGACTAGAATTTGATTGTAACCCAAATATCCATTGAGAAAAGAAAATATTTGAGCTCCTGCCACCATTTGAAGGATCTACTCCATTGATGGAAGAGGATAATGGTCTTTTAATGACGCATGATTCAAATCCCTGAAATCTACGCACAACCGAATCTCTCCATTCTTCTTCCTTATGGGCACTAGATTGGCTACCCAAGAGGAGTGCTTGATGGGAAAAATAATACATGCTTCAATGAGTTTGGTTAGCTCCTTTCTCATTAGTGGCTCAATTTTGGGATTAATGGGCCTCTATTTCTAGTGAACTGGCTTGGCATTAGGATCCAGTTTGATGGTATGTTGTGCTAGACCTAGATCAAAACCACGCAGTATTTATAGCTCCATGCAAAGATGTCATGATACTCTTGAAAAAAATTTATGAACGCTTCTTTCTCTTCAGAAGTACACACTTTGCTAATCTTCATAAACTTCTCTTACACTACCTCAATTTCTTCAAAATCTTCTTCTTTGACCACCATGTTAAATCTTTGTCTTTTGGATTGATCATCTAAATTAAAATGGATTCCAAAGTGACTAATCCTTTTGGTAGTTTTTTGCTCTTCAATTTTATAATTTGATCACCATATGACTCTTGCAACTTATCCTAATTTCTTGCAGCAAAACTCCACCTCTTCTTGCAGGAAAAAAGGACAATTTGTTTGTCACTATCAAACACTTGCCAGCTACTCACATTATCGGGACTGCAGGTCGAACCACTATTTTGACAAATTACTTCCCATATTTCATGATATCAACATGTATGTTGTATTGCAAGCCAATTATAACAAGCCTATCAACATCTTGATTTTGATTTCTAGGAATTGCATGGATTCCAAAAGCTTCAAAATATTCAATAAAGTCCTAGACTCGATTCTTGTATGATCTTAAAAGATCATTCTTGAGGCACTACTTGCCATCACTTGATGAACAACTAACTCAATGTCTCCAAAAATAGTAAGGCTTTTGATTCCCTTCTTTTGGGCTAGCCTCGTATTCAACAATGTTATTGGTGCAACTAAAATTCAACTAGAAAGAAGAGAAGTAATTATCTCCCTCTGTAGAAATTAACATAACACCAATGCCAGATCAATTCTTACTTATTGAGCCATCAAGAACAATTTCCATAGTCCTTCTGAATCACTTGGTGTTTTGACAAGTTGCGGTATGATCGTATCTTCTTCATGGATATAGTAGGTACCTAATCATGTTTCTTCCAAAATTAGAAAACCAACTTCTTCTTCTGCCAACACATCAACATAGGGATCATACTGATGATCTCCACTTACTTCATCTAGCATAGTGTTGGGGAATTCTTCAACGAGATTGGTCAGTTCATGATTAACAACTTCTTCATCCATATCTCTAATGGTGTAATTCCCATTTATAGGACTAGCGGTGTAGGATTCTACATGATTATGGCAGATTGGTTCTACCCTTGTAGTCACTTTAGTTCTATACCAAGTCCTGAGAATCATATGTGACAAATTGACTAATAGATAACTACCCATATTCAAAGTGAAATCTCGTGATAGGCATATGGCAAAGAGAGGAGGAAGATCAATGACTAATATGTCTTAGGTGAATGACAAACTTGGGCATGCATGGATGGTAAGTTGAAGTCCTTTGATAACTCCAATAGTCTTAACAATTGTTCCATCCTACTTGAACAAATCCTCTTGCAACTGGGGCATATTGTATGCCTAGTACGTCTACAATTTTTTTGGTATGACTAAGCTACTAACACCAGAATCGATCATGCAATTATGTACTAGGTGGTTTCCAATGATCAGGGAAATATAGAATGGTGGTGGTTTGTTTTCCTTAGGAATACTTTTCCTTCCAGTTGACACAAACTCGTAGCATTTGTTGCTCCATGACCTGATGATTTGTCGATTGTACTAAAGCTATTCGTGAGCCTCTCCTAACAGTTTCTTTAAGAAGGAATCGAGAGTGCATCCCACATAGTAACGCTCAAGTTGGTTTTCTTCATCTGTTCCACTATACTTGAAGGGAATTTATCCTACTTTTTTGACACTTATTTGAGCATTGGGATCCTCCTTTGGAAAATTCTTGTTGGGTATCATGATGCCTAATGAACCTTCTTTCCTTGCAGCTTGGCTAACAGTGTTTCTAGCTATTTCTTTCCCGCATCTTTATCAACTACAATTTTTGGCTGAGGCTATGAAGTGGATGCTTAATCAGATTTGGAAGTTTGAGGTTCCATTTCTCTCTTCTTGGAATGAGTGTTTTCCACCACTGATGAGGAATTTGTATTCAACCCACAAAAATCTTCTAGCTTGCCAGTTTAGCAAAGTGGTTTCTTTAGGTGCTTGTAGTTGATCTGTTGTTTCTTGTGTAGATGTGTTCTTTGTTAGCTCAAAAGGGTAGATACACTTTTAACCATAAGGGCCTAGCCAAGAACTCCATTGGGACAAATATTTTGATTGTGGGGTTGAGAACAAGGGTAGCACCATTTGTAGTCTTGAACTAGATTATTCTAGATAGGTACAATGGCTCTAGATGAGCTAGCAGCAAGAGGGTTCCAAAAGTTCAAAGGCCTGACATTCATAGCTTTATTTGTATGGAGAATGGTTAGCCTAATACTACTAATTTTGTGGTTGATATGGACGATTGTATTGAAATTTTTGCCTCTTGAGTGCAACAAGCTCATTTCCAAAAGTTTGTAGCAGATGACTTGACTTCAAATAGATCATTTGAAGAGGTAGGGGTAGACTGAGCTAGTTGATTAGAGGCTACTGGAATAGGAGTGATGATAGGCTGATTGTTCATAAGATCCGGAGACAATGACATTAGTGGTCGTGGAGCTATCTTTCTAGCCTGAATCAAGGAATTTTCCGCTCTTATGGAAATGTCGTAGGCATCAGGTAATGTAGTCCCTCCCATAGACTGGATCATAATTGCTACATCACTATTCAAGGATCATAAATAGTACAAGAATGCATTATGTGGAGAAGGCTTTATGAGTGCCGAAATCCTATTCCAAGTCCTGTGGAATCGGAAGTTGAAATCACTCATGTATTCTTGGGGATCTCTCTTCATGGTAGTGAGTTGTTGAATGAGTTGAATGACCCCTACAAAGTAGAGATGCAACTGGTGATGTTGAAATGCATCTTCTTCTTCTCTTTTGAGGACACAAGGAAAGTTTGATATGCTAACAATTTCCTTACTTTGAAGAAGATCTTGTTTGAATTCTTTGCATAAGTTAACGACCGAGATTTGAAATCCAGATATGTAGATTCACTAGGTACTTTGACTTGTGTAAGTGAGAATAGAATTACCAAATCTTGCTCCCACCCAACATGCCAAAAAATGTTGTCACCAAATCAATGCACCCTCCGAATAGCCAAAATGTGAACAGGATGTTTGGTGTGATTGGGACACATGGGATCACCTCTCAAGTCTGTGGACTTGGGCTCGAGGTGAACCTCAAGAGAAGGCCGGCTTCCTCTTCCTAAACTAAGTGTTGTTCTACTCCAAGTGTAATAAAATCACTATATAGTCCTATGTTGACATTTTCATCGGTTTTAGGGAAGGATATTTGCATAAATGAAACTATACTAGGGCTGGTGATGCACCAAATAAAGGGTGTTTCCAGGACTTGGGAAGGGTTAATTTGAAGAGGGTATATGCACCACATGTCAACTTCACCTACTATAACTTAGAGATGGTACAGAATACCACGGGCTAGGAAGCAGACATTCCCTTTGTTAAACTCGATCAGAAAAACAAGTTATCAGTCTTTCGGTGAAGAAAAATGAACTTGAGAAGGGTGAACAAGTACTACAACTAAACCGCATATAACTATCCATCACTTGATAATCACATAAATCTAAGAACCTGCAATAGAGATGTGAACTTGCACAGTGTACTGCAAGCATGAGAAAATACACAAAGAAGTATAGAAGGATGAAAGGACTAAGATTAGTCACAAAACACACACTTTTATTGCTTCAATAATGTGCACAATGCATCATACATTTAGAAGAGGAAATGGTTGCCATTACAATTTTGGAAAAGAGGCTTGAAAGTTCCCTCAACATGCAAGGACAACTTGCAGAAGAGAGAGGACTCTTGAAAAATTACACTTTCCTAAGATGTCTAACTTTCCAACCTATCTGACCTGTTGGAACCCTTTGGAATGAGCTTCCAACTTACATTTATAGAAGAATATGTGAGAGAGAAAAGGAAAGGTCATAATTACATTCCTAAATTGAAGCCACATTTGTAGAGAATACCCCCATGATGATGTAATGAGAGACACTTTTTAGGAGGGCTTGTTGTCTATTGTGATTTAGATTTGGGGTAAGATTGAAAGGGAAAGGTAGTCAACAAACTACTTATACCAAATATCACGTAGGTCAGTATCGATGTTACCCACGAAATGAATGCTAGGAATAATATAAGAAGGTGATCTGTAATCATTGTATTGTGACAAATATTTTTGAGTCCGAAGGTGAGGTAGGTATTTGAGAGGTAAGAAAATCCATGGTATATGTGAATTTGTTAGTGGATTATGGAGTGGATTGAATGAGGTAGTGATCAAATGTGGTCAAAAGTAGGTGGACATGATGTTTATACTTTTTAAGCTCATTGTTATGACACTAGTACAAACCATTGATTTGGTTCACAACCAGTTGAGAGTCACCAAAGATGTTAATGGATTTAACACCTAGGGAAATGACAGCTTTAAAGACCTATCAAGAGGAATGAGGATGACCCCTACACCTCCCCCGCAATGACATTTGGATCCATCAAATAATAATTTCATTTGATAAACAATATCATCAAGGGAGAGGGTGGCGATAGATTCGTCGAGAAAATTGAAATTTGAGGATTGATTTCTAGGAAGAGGAGCGTCTATAAGTTGATCCACAATGGTTTTTCCTTTTACATATTTTTGATGAATGAACTCTAACTCCAAGTCTGCAAGAAGCATGAGCCAACGCACGGTGCATTGATGTTGGTAAGGTTTGGCATACATGTAATGAAGAGGATCAATGTTGGTAATGAAAAAAATTTGTGATTAAAAAGATAGTGGCAAAGTTTGGTGGCCACTAATACTAGGGCTAATAAAATATTTTCAATGTGACTGTACCAAATTTTGTAGTCTAGAAGAGTACATCTTGTGTAATAAACCAATTATTCCCTATGTTGATCATCACTATGAGCAAGCATGGCACCCAAGGAATGGTCAATAGCAGAAATGTAAAGGTAAAAAGGTTGATCGTCTTTAGGAGGAATGAGCACAGGTGGTTGAAGAAGGTATTTCTTCAATGCTTCAAGGCTTTGTGACACTCATCATTCCAATGGAAAGAAATGTCCTTTTTAAGGAGGTGATGAAATAGTTAACATCGGTTTGAAAGTTGAGAGATGAAGCATCAGATGGATTGCAATTTTCCTTGCAAGCTATGAAGTTATTGAAGGTTAGTAGGTGGAGGCATGTCAAGAATTTCCTTGATCTTAGCAGGATCAAATTTGATACCCCGTAAAGAGATGATGAAACCAAGGAGCTTACCCGAGAGAATTGTAAAAACACACTTCTTTGGTTGAAGGAGAACAAAATATTGGATAAGGAGGTCAAAGATAATTTTGAGAACAGCCAGTGTTTGGCATGATGCTTGGACTTACCAAGAAGGTCGTCAACATAGTCTTCCAAAATGTCATGCATGATGTCATGGAAGATGTAAGTCATAAGCGCAAGACTGATAGGTAGCACTAGAATTTTTCAAGCCGAAGGGCATGACGTGATAGTAGAAGGTCCCCCAAGGGGTTATGAAGGTGGTTTTGTGTTGATCTTATGGAGCAACTAATATCTAATTATAACCTAAAAACCCATCCATAAGAGATAACATCTCATGGCCGGCTATAAGATCAACTAGTTGGTCAATGCTTGGTAGAGGAAATTCATCTTTTGGACAAGCAAGGTTAAGGTCACAAAATTTAGTATAGATACAAATTCCCCTAGTCACTTTTATGACAAGAACAATGTTAGAGATCCATTGTGGATAGTCAATAGGTAGGATGAAGGAAACAGAGAGAAGGCACTAAATTTCTTCTTTCACAAGAAGAGTAATGTGAGGATGCATTTTACATAGATTTTGTTTCACTGGTTTGGCATCAGGGATAGTTATGATATTGTGAATCATGATATTAGGGTCAATACCTTGCAATTTTTTATAGGATAAAGTAAATTATTTGTTATGATCGCAAAGGAAAGAAGTGAAATATTCTTATTCTGTGGAGTCTAGAGATTGGCCTATCTTTAGAATTTGTGGGTCATCCTGAGTGTGAATGTTGATTTCTATGGTAGATTCATTCAACATGGTTTGCATGTTAGAGGGTAATGACCTTTGAATATAAGAATCCTCCACACCTAAATAGGTCGAATAGAATCGTCATCCTGACATTGAACAACATGTATAGAAGGTGTGTCATCATCCAACATGCTAGGATAAAGGAGAGGAAGGAAAGAGGACACTTTTTCATCACGTTGATAGGTCATAGGTCCCAAGGATATGTTGTTCATGAAAAAAAAATAGGTGGAATGGATTCAGGATTCATAGATTCGGAGTGATAAGGTGCCATGATAGGTGAAGAAGGTGGGGAAGGATTTTCATCTTCAATGAGTGATGCGAGCCCTCTTGGGAGGAGGCTACAAAGGAAAACCAAGACCATAGTGGTATTTTTTCTTAGTGGTTCATGGTATGACACTATGATGACCTTGTTCATAACAAACAAAGCCTAAGCCTTTCCAAGTGCAACGATGAAGAAAAGTGAGTGTGAAACTACATTTGGTGATATAGGGAAAATTAGATGAAAAAGGCATGGTTTGGAAGGGATGTTCAATAGAATAAAATGCCATGTCAAACCCACCATAGGTTGGATTGGTGTGAAGGTGAGGAGGGTCGTAGGATATGATCTCTCCTATATGATGTTTATAACGTGGGTATTGGTGTAGTTTTCCATACTCCTGAGGAGTAAGGAATGCATCAATGGTAAGGAGGCGATTGAAGTATTCTCCAAGTGAAAGGTGATGAAAAAAACCTACCAAGGGGTCGGTGGTTAATACTTGGGTAGTCGATATTAATGAGCTATTTGAAGCCTGAGAAGATGGGGCATCAATAGAAGGCATAATATGAGTTTCAGTAGGTGGGATAGATGAGGTAGGTGAAGTGGTAAAAGAAGTAGTTGTGATAGATTTTATAGCTTCCTTCATCAGGATTAAGACATCATTTGTTCAAGAAAGCATATTTTAGGTTTTGAAGGGGGAGGGATATGCCCAAATGGTGTAAGTTTCCCCTTCATACTTAAATTTGAGGAAATGGTGAAGGGTAGAGGGTACACAAGCCATGGCATGAATCCAAGGACAACCTAACAACATGTTATATTGGAACTCTCCTTCGAGAATGTAGAAGAGTTCGGAATGGTTTGGGGACCCACATGGATGTGGAGGAAAATAGTGCCAAGGGTAGTGGTCATGACATCATTGAAAGATTGAAGCATAATGGGGTTGTTAGACATGTAATTAGTGGGTATGCCCATTTGTTCATAGGCATGAGAGGAGATGATGTTGATGCTAGTGCCCCATCAATCATGATGCATTTAACATGAATATCATTGATGTAGGCGTAGATGAAAAGAGTTGGATCTGGATCATCGGGATGTGAAGGGGAAATCTCTGATTTGGAGAAATTGATGAAAGTAATCTGATGAGGAGCAATGAGGGTGGTGATAGGTGAAGTGTCATTGGATGATAGCTTGATGTATAGTAAGACCTTAATGAGGGCCTGACAATGAGAATCGAGGTTTGGATTAAGTTGAATAAGGACATCTTCAATGGGGATTGGTGAAGTTGTTTGATCATTGAGCGATGGGTAACCCCATAAGAAGTATGGTGTCATCCCAAGGATGGTTATCTTGGGGAGGTGCAGGTGAAATGGTAGGTGAAGGTAAACTAGAAGGGTTACCAGTCTTTTATTTTCCTTTGTATTTCACGTGGTGTGACCGAGTGGCTACACGCACCATGTTAATTTCAAATATTGGAGGAGGAAAATAAGGTTGTGTGGCGATAGGTGAAGAAATAATAGAATCCTCCTCCAACATATCATCTTGTTTCGAAGAGACCATCAAAATTGCAAAGATGAAGGAGAATGTTTTTAAGAGCCTTATAACTCTCGACATCATGCCCTAGTGAGTGATAAGCACAAATCTTTGTGTCATCAAACCCTACTGGTTTAGGTTTGAGAGGGTCATAAGGCTTAATGGGTGGAAGAGATATGGTTGATGTCTCTAACAACCAAGCGAGGATGTTAGAATAAGATCCTACCAAAGGATCACAATGAGAAGTCAAGGTCATCTTGGGTGAAGGTGTAGGTGACCTTCGTGAGGAGGGCAAGGTGAGTGGTCGTGCTGGTGTAACTACCTTTTTGGTAGGTAGTGAAGATTGGGTTTTAGGATGCGCCTTCTTGGGTAAAGGCTAAGGAAAAACATGGTAGGAAAAAAGAGACTTATAATTTATAGATATCAGAGTAATCCAAGGCGAAAGTGGGGGTGTTGGCAAGAGTGAGGGTAAAGGTATTGAAGCAGGTGTGGGAAGAATGGGAGGTGAAGGCAAGGGTCTAGGTTGTCACACTTTATATTTTCCTTGGTGAAGGGGAAAGTTAACCAAGGTTGAAGGATGTGGGCCTAAAATTGATGACAGAGGTGAAGGTGAGGGAGAAGGCATGGGAGATACCAGGGTGCAAGCCCTAAAATGTTGGGTCTTCCTTTTAGGTGCTAGAATAGATTTTGTGATGGGTGGGGATGAAGTTGAAAAGTCTATCCTCATAAGGGTATGTACTATACTTGCACTGGTAAGATCCCTTGGGCCGTGTTAGGTTTTGCTGCGTAAAAAGGCCCGAGTGAAAGGGGTGCTAGTGAAGAAGGGGCTAGAATCACGGGCTCAAGTGCAATAGTCTTAGTCACTTTGAATACCTTAAGGTAAATGGTTGAGGTATTTGGGGATAACATTTGCATTTAGATGGATACTTGGGAGTCTAAGGTGCCCCCAGAGGGTAGAGGAATTGACATACTCCATGTGATTAGCCAAACGAGAGAATGGTTTTGGTTTAGATGAAGAGGATGATGTGTGAGTGCTAATACCCATGATAAGCTCTAAGGTTTGTGAGACATGGAAGGTTTTAGCCTCAAATTTGGTAGGTAAGATAGAGTTAAGAAGAGTGATGGGATCTGTGGGGTCTTTCGGTGAGGTATCATAAATATAATGGGTAGATAAGATTGAATCCTCTATGGGTAGAGGTGGAGGAAAAGTGGATGAAGTAGACAATATTATCTCATCTATGGGTTAAGGAGAAGAAAGGTAGGTGATGTAGGCAAGGTTAGATCCTCTACGGGTTGAGGAGAAGGAAAGGTGGGTGATGTAGGCTCTTCTGTGGGTAAAAATATGATAATGAGGGTTCCTTTATGGCTAAAATAATAGGTGAATTGGGTTCCTTTCTGGGTAAAGGAAATGGTAAGGTAGGTTCCTTTGTGGGTAGGGGATTCTACACAAGAATTTCCCCAATAGATGCTAGACAAATTTGCTCGATAGAAGGATCAAGCGTCGATGTGAAGATTACATGAAACATATAGACATTGGTTTCTTATTTAGATGTCTCACCAACATGATTTGATGAAGGGGCATGGTTAGCAAACAATTTTTGAAAACATCCAAGTTTGCATCGGTGTCGCATTAGGTTTTTCGAGGACAAGATCATCATTATCTAACATTCCTTGGACAATGTTTTTAAAAGTTTTATAATTTCCATCACTATGGCCTCTCATGTGGTGGTAATTACAAAAATCATTCTCTTTATACCAAGTTGGTGTGGGGCGAGAAGGGTCAAAACCAATTTGTGGTTTGATAGGAGGAAGAGTGATGGCTCTAGCCTTCAACTTGTCCAACACAAAAGAATAGGGCTCCCTGATGGGAGTGTAACTCCTTTGTTCATATTTGTATTGAAAATTTTGAACAGGTGAGAGATTGGCAGGAGGTTTGGGTTGATTGGATGGATGAGAAGGGCCAACTTTTAGAACCACCGCATTGGAAAATCCTTTGGACTTGGAATAGTTGTTAGGTGGTTTAGAAGAAGATTCATTGGATTTGAAGGCAGCATTATTGTTACGCAATTTAAGTTTCTCTTCTTCAAGGGTATAGATTTCAAGCTTCCTAGCCATAGTGAAATCCTTGTCAAATGTATGAAACATTTGAACTTGAAGAGTTGGGGAAATGTGTCTGCACACGCCCTGGTAAACAACTCTATAAGTTCATACTATGGTAGAGAGAAGGAGAGCTGATTGATTAGGCCCCACCAATGTGTAACAAAATCAATGATAGACTCATCATCATATTAGCGAATAGAATATAAGTCTATCATAGAGACCTTCTTAGAGATATTTATTGAAAAGTGATCAAGGAAGGTCTGGGCCAATTGGTTGAAGGAAAAGATCAAGTGCCTGGGAAAATCACTATACTAGTCTAAGGTGGGTCCTGATAGGGACATGGAAAATGTTCAAAGGAGTAAGGCATCATCATGGCCTATTAAATAACAAGCATGTTTGAATGAATGCAAGTGTTGTTGGGGGTCCTCCTTACTATTAAAATGGTTGAATTTGGGTAGATCCCATTGCACTGGGATAAGGATGAATAGGTATGGAGGGGTGGATGGGTTCATTACAAATCTCATCATAGGTTAAAATGTTATGAGATCCAGAAACGGAGGCCTCAAGTGTCTGTATTTTTTGTCCATCATCATTTTAATGAGATATGTAGTGGGATTTGATTGAGGAATTCCCCTTGAGGTATAAGGGGCTTGATAAGATGAGTGGATCGTAAAAGGAATATCAGTGTGTGTTGGTGCCGAGTACATGAATTGAGATGTAGGTATGTAGTAGTGGTAGAAGAGGAGGGAAAATACCTTGAATATGAAGTGGAGGTGATAGGTTATGTCTAAGGTAAGGTGTAGGTGGGAGGATCTTGTGGAAATATCCTCATAGTGATGGGTGGAAGAGTTTGGGGAATGGAGACTACCAAACTCTAAAATGGGGTGGAAGAGATCAATGCAACTAGAGGCTATGTAGACATAGGTACATAAGGTATGGATGATGAAGGGACCCCTATATGAGGGGTCGTGGATAATGGTATGGTAGATATCGAAGGGATGGCGATCTCAAGGGGATAGTAGATGTCGAAGGTGTAGAGGTCACTTGTGAAATAGGTGGTTATGAGATAGGGTTGGTTGACGCTAGAGTAGTTTGGGTAGCTACATTAGGGGGTCAAAAGTAGGAATTCCATAAAGAGGCTAACCTGATGAGTCATGGGTGGAAGAATTGGCAAGGTAGTGTTATAAGGCCTTGGTGTTATGATCAAGGAATCTATTGAATTCCTCATCACCCTCGGGTATGATCGCAGGTGCATTAGGATCCATTGGTGAAGAAATAGAAGGTGGCGAGGGAGTAGTACGTAACTATATACAAATTAGATGAAAAGTAATATCCCATGCATATTGGCGAGTCTAAACCATATGGGAGGATGAAAAATAGGTATTCTGGGCTCTGTTAAGGTGAAAAACTCATAAATAAATTTTGAAAGAGTTTGGTAGGTGAAAATAGGTTGTTTTTATAGAAATTCAAAAACATAGAGACCGATACCGGTTAGTGAACCGGTGTTGGTTGGATGAAAGGACCGATATCGGTTGTTGAAATGATGTCGGTGGGAAGGTAACCGATGCTGAGTTATTATGAAAATGAAGAAATTTGAAATTTCTGAGTTAGATCTAGTCAAAATAAGCCAAGAAAGAGGTTGTGTGTAGAAAATATAATCTAACACACTCAGAGAACCAGGATTAACTGGTTGTGATGACTGAATGTGAAAAATAAATAAAATTGATGAAGTATGAACTCACACCTCAAACAACAGAAGACAAGAAAGAAAGTTCAAAAATCCACAAGCAAAACTAGTAAACACGTTATCCTAGGAATCATATTTTAGTGTTGTGATGGCTTAAGCCTTAGGACTGATTGTGAATATATAGAAGGGAATGGATGTAAGGTACCTAAAATCCAGCTATGGATGGTTTCAGGATTTTTTGGTGGGGGAGTCCTTGATATACCTTTCAAAGACATGAGGTCGAGCTCGATATGACAATCCATCTAGAACACCGGTCGGGGCCCACTATCAACGTGTTTTAAATCCTTGATAGCTTCTTCCTAGGATTTTGGGAATGTTTAAGAATTTTGTTGTTTGTTTGAGTGATTTGGAAAAGAAGTGTGTGCAATAGTGAACTATACTTAATTACCCAATCATCAACCGGTCATGACCTCCATTATATTGGATTGCTATTTAGACTATGTGAGCTAAATGCAAGAATACAAGGATGAAATGCAACATTTTTAAGCCCAAATCAAAAAATGAAATTGGATGAGAGAAATAATGAATAGGAAGAGAGTATGTCTTTCACTAATGCAAGCAAGAGGAAATAAAGAAGGGTTTATTTTAATTTGCACTAAAGGAAATGTGTCTTTTAGAGCAAATAGAAGAAAGAGAATATTACCAAAAGAGAGATTTTAGTGAATATTTAGAAAGGAAACAAGCACAAAATGCAATCCTATATGAATAAAAGAACCCAAAATAATGAGGGTCCCACTAGGTGTGCCAAAATGTTTCACCAATAAGAAGCGTATGTATAAGAAAAATATTTAAGGTAAGAGGTTGGGTATGTGAGGAATACCTAGAGGTCGTGAAGAGGTTGTGCACCGTAGAAGACCAGGCTGATTGAGAGAACTCATTTTTCTGGGAAGGACTACCTGAAAAGAACACAAGACCACAAGATAGAATTAAAAATATCGGTTGGTGGATTGCCTAGCAAAAGCTAGATCTAGGAAGTAGGGTACTTCCTAGAAGGTTGTCAATCCACATTTAAAAACAAGTTAAATGCTGATAAGAACATGAAATAAAGATTCCTACTGTAGTTGTATAATTTAGGTATCTCACACAAGAATAGTAAATCAAATCTAGTCTAATAATGAATACAAGACTAAATCTAAAGAGGGTGGTTAGTTGTTAAGGTCTATAGGTGTGACAGGGTATTAGGAAGGTATGGGTGAAGTTGTGGGAGGTTTTGGGAGGTTTTGGGTAGGTGAATTAGCTGGTTGTTCTAAGGGAAATTATCGACACAAAGACAAATGCTGGTTGGGGAACCAACACCGATAACTACTTAGAACCGGTATTGATCGGCTAACCAATCACGGTAGGGGCAATTGGGTGCCAATGGTAAAAAGGGGTTAGCTTTGAATCAATGTGATTACACAGAGTGTTGAAAAGGCTTAGGTTGGGTGTTAGGATTTGGGTGAAGAATCGAAAGGGTGAGGGAGGTGATTGGAAAGGCGAGAGAGGTACAAGTTGGTAGGGTATCGGGTAGATGGGTGACAGATGGTATTCGGGTGAGAAAAGAGTCGTATGGAAGAAGAGAATAAGAGATCTAAGACCGAAATAAGAACTAGGGAACAAGGTTAAGATAATTATCTCGAAAACCTAGAGATTGGTGAGCATTTGTAGGAGAAACAAGTCTAGATCTAGTGTCGCAGTAAACAAAGTTTGTGTGCTTCCCTGTGAATGATCTAAGGATTTGGAACAAGAGGTTGGTGTTGGTGAAGAACATAGGTGCTTTGCACCGTGTTTGATTGTCGGATGCTTAATCGAATGCAATAATGTGAATGAAATCCAAAATCCCACCCAAAATAAGAACCTGGGGAAATATTTGGAAATCTTTATTTGACCGGTGCTACTCAAGGAATAACTGGTCTCGGTTAGGGAGAAATAGTCCAATTTGCTCAAAATAGCCTATTTTTTCCCTTTTTTGGCATGGGTCAAGATTTGATTGTGGGGTAGGACTCTTGGTTCATGTTTAAACACATAGGGAATTGATGGAAGAAGTGGTTAATAATAAGTATTAGGTTTTGAAATAGTTTTAGTTAGTTAAGTGAAGTGATGACTCAATGCTAGGAGTGATGGCCTAGCCTTAGTTAAATGCCCCTGGAATGGATCCAAGTTGAGTTTCAGAGGTGAGGTGGAGGGGTGAGGTGGTAATTAATCTATTATTGATAATTAGATTAATTAATTAATTAAAATGTGTGAAAGGGGTCATGGTAAGGGGGTATGTTAATTGAAAGGGGATTAGAGGGTTATGACCTAATTTTAGGTGTTTACATTTGCCCCTTTTACCGTGTATCTTGTGTTAATAAGCGATGATGACAAAAACAAGAAGTAGGTTGCCCCAGGTAAGGGTGGAGGTGATCCCCCTCAAACTAGGAACTGATTAAGTGGAAGGTTGAATCGGTGATGGGTTTGATAAGGTGATAGGTGATGAAAAATGAGGTAAGGTGTAGGTGTAGGTGTAGGTGTAGGTAATAGGTGTGATAAGGTGGAGGAAAACAAACAAATGAATGCACTCAAAATGCAACAAGGTACTAGGTTGAAGAGCACACAAACTCTAAATTTTCAAAGTTTGATAGTTTATCCAAACAAGGGTGATGTGGTCTAGGTATCCAAGGTATAGGAAGTGCTCTGGAACACAATGGGTCAAGGTGTAGGAATGGGTATAGGTGTGTTCCAAAACACCAAAAGGTTTGGTTTTGTCAAGATAAACATTACGAAATAAAAAAGGTAAGGTCAGGGGTCAAAAGAACATGGGTAGCATTATCATATGGTGGAGTAAGTGAGTTTGATTGTCAAATAGGCGGGATCGGTTTTTCAAGGGTACATAGGTGAGGAAAACGTGTTCAAATTATCGTTAAGGAGTTGGTGAGGTGGTGAGGATGGTAGATGGGTCTGTAGGGATGTTTTAGGGTTGTGGCAGCAAGAAAAGGGCATCCTTTAGCTAAAATTAGGTCAAAGGAGGTTGGTTGGGTTATTGGTAGGGTGACTAGTGTTGGTTCATGGAGAACCGATACCAGTTTATTGTGACCGATGTTGTTCACCTAGGGAACAACTAGACCAATTTTGGTTGACAAGGTGACGATTTAAAATGGAAATCCCAGCCCAAAAGTGTTCATTTGAGCATTTTTATTTGGAAAATGACTTGTGAAGAGAATATTTGTGAGAAAATGATAAAGAGGGTTAGTGCGGTGATTTGAGAGAGATTATTGGTTAGAGGAGTGAGTTCAGGGACTCCATTGCAGCCACCGAGTAAGTGTGATTTGTTGAGAACGCAGAGAGGTAGTTGAAATGGTAGAGGTAAGAGAAGGTTCAGGGGAAAATCTTGTGCAAGCTCCAGAGGTCCCAGCATGGAGGCACCAAAGTGAGTAGAGGTAGGATTTAATCTAAAATTTTCATTTGTGTAGAAAAATAACGTAGGAAAATAGTAATTTTTATTTTTTGAAATTGGGTGTGGAGGGTTGTATTAGTGTAATTAGGGTTTAAAATGAACATTATGGTAATTTAGGTAACTTTGGGTGGGTAAAATAGGCAATTTTAAAAATTTGGGGATGAACCAAGAACCGACATCGGTCAATTATCACCGTGCATCGGTAGACGAACCGAAATAATAGGCAATGGGGACCAACATTGGTAGGGGTACCGATTCTAGTTAGGAAGGGTTAGGGAAAGCTTTTAGAAAAATGGTGTTTTGGGATGTTGAAGGTATTTTTAAGCTAGATGGGGTGTCTAAGGTAGGTCTAAGGGAGGTATAGGTGTAGCAGAAATAGTGGGAAGAGTATGATTCGGGAGGTAGGTTAGGTAAGGGTAGATGGTTTAGGTAAGGAAAGGTAGAAAATAGGCTTAAGTTGAGTGTTGAATAGAAATTCAAAAGGGTAAATGATTAACATGTGTGCTTGTTGATGATATAGGTTAGACAAAGAAAGAAATGATGAGGGACCAACTTCTACCCTTGTTAGTATAGATGAGGCCTACCATTTCAGAGGAAGAGTGGGAGAATATTTTGGAAGTGGGGCTAGGCATCGTTAGGAGGTATAGGTAGATTTCCAAAGATCACAATGTGATGGTAGCCCTCATCGACAGATGGGATCTGACTAGAAACACTTTCCATTTGCTAATGGGTGAGTTGAGTTTCACCTTGGAGGATTTCTACAGATTTTGTAGCTACACGATCATTAGAGAGTCACTCTATCATGTGTCATCGTCAGATGCAGTGGATCATATAGCGATGGTTTTTGGGCCATCTATGGTAGAGTTCTCTTATCATAGAGTTAATATCATTTACAGGGAGTTGTATGTGACATACCCTCGTGGAGAACCAATTGGAAGTGTTGATGATGGTTGGGGTCAGTTGTTTCACCCTCTCAAAATAAGAGGGTTGGAGGCTTCCATGGGATTTAATGGGAGTCCTAGAGGATATGGTTTTTGACCTGATCTGTTTTACATGGGCACCAGCATACTTGGTGCAGTTATACAGGGTGTTGTGGGCATACAGAAGGATACAAAGATATGGTATGTGTTGGGCCTATTTTTACAATGTTGAGCATACAATCATGTTTTTTTCCTATGCCCACTGGAATACCATGATAGGGGTGGGAGGTGGGCATATACAGGGGGTGGGATATAGGGTGGCTACAAGTTGGAGAGAAGGAGAGGATTGATTTTGTGACTTAGGATACCGCATATTATCGGGGTACTGGGCGCTTGTCCCAGAGAGATTTTATGGAGACAAAGATCTCACATATCCGAGTTTACCAAAGATAAAGGAGGATCTCGGAGGGTTTACATCTTCTTAGATGGATTACAAGCTATAGAGAGTATTCATATCTTGTTCCCATGCTCACTTGACCTTTCCTTGACCTCGTATTAGGCCCCGAGAGACATGCCTAAATGGCCCAAATTAAACTCGCAACCAACTCGAAACCACATGGAATCACCGAACACCATTAAATATCACCGGTATGCTTGTTCTTTCACTCTACCTTTTCCATAAATGCCATTTACATAAATGAAAACAACCAAAACGCAAAAGGGTGTAACACCATCAACATGAGGGTCATCTAAAGTGCTCATCCTATTTCACATCATATCTCCTCGATGGGTGCATTGAACTACGAATACATCTTAGTTCATCGTAATCCATCACAATCATAGTCTCATGTCTTCTATTATATTTATCACCCATATTAGTATATTCAATCCTCCATTAGACTCTCAATACACTTAAAACATTCTAGGAAACATTCCCTATTTCAAAATACTACATTACCATGTCACTTATATAAACAATCAAACCCCCTCACATATAACCAAACCAACCCTTCCTCTTCAAATATCCAATAACATTGTTGGTGATAAAATTTTCAGTTAGGAAATTAGGCATCTCCACTAACATTCATGGGGCTACACCCTCTCGCATTGAATGGTGAAGCTCCCATTATTGAATGTTACTAATATAATCCTAAAATAAATGTTGTGTGTTAGCCAAATATGTCGTGATAACACAGGACACTCCACTAAATGTGTGGAAATTTTCTTATATGGGATACAAGGGAGGAAATAAAAGCAACGAGGGGAGAAGGAGAGAAATTAGGAAAGGAATATTACTATCGTGAGTACACTAATTACAGAGCCCACACCCAAGAACCAAAGTAGTTCACCATTCAATATAGAAGAAAGCAAAAATGAAGCTAGCGGAACCAATGAATTAAAACAAAAAAATTAGGATTCATATATCGAGGAAGAAAAGTTCCTCTCTAACATCATACAAATTCAACTATGCTTGCAAAGTGCATAAAAGAGATAAATAGATGAAATACAAGAGGATAATTGAAAAAATGTAGCTTTATTTCATGTATATTGATACAAAGTTCAAAAACTACAATCCATAATTGCTACAGAGTGGAATTTTTAAAAATATGGGATCCTTTGGAATGGAGAATCCATCCCAATAGCAATTTGAATTGACCTCTCACCTCCCTCATATGAATCTTAATTTTCATATTCCACTAGTGACCTTTTGTTTGACATTAGAAAAGACAAATTAAATATTTCTCTTATAATTTTGAGAAAATACTTTTACAATTTTAAAATAGGTCACTTAAGTGAATAGGATGAAATACAATGATGAATCCCACTGAAGAATTATAAAGGAGAGAGGAGGGGAGGAGGGAGAAAGAGAGAAAGGGAGAGATGGTTTGAAGTCATGGATGAAGAACACTTTGTCTCTGATGAAGATCAACTCCATTGATGAGTTGGTGAAATGCTCCAATGCAATGATGAATTGTGACCTTTTGAACAATGGAAAAACTCCTAAATAATCCATGAAAATTTGCCACTCCTTTTGACCAATTATGCATATGAATGAAGGCTTGATACAATTTCTTGCACAATGTAACCATGATGATTCTACCACCTTGAGGATGTTTGAAGATGATACTCTAACCACTGATGATCATCCACACTGATGAAGGTTGCTCCTCCGAACACCTTTGAACACTTTTCCCTTGCTGACGATGAGTCATGATTTTCCCTTTGTATGATACATAGACACCCTAAACTTGAGTGTTTAGAAACACTTGAAATATTCCTCTCGAGGATTCCAATTCACTCTGGGAAATACTCATGATGATCCTCTCGTGACATACATTCTATTTTACCGACAAATATTTTTCTTGGAATGATGCACTTACTCGTACACACTAAGAAGGAAAGTGGTGAGCACCAGCTTATTACACCATTGACAATGAAGAATTCACATTCCACAACATGAAGAGCCACCATTCCTGTGATTTTTTTATTACACATATGAATGAGAAACTAGAACCATTACTCAAATGATGAAGTCATGACACTCATGTTATCTTGAGGACATGAATGACCGCAATTGGGAATCACCGAGCATGTATTTTTTGAGATTCATCGAGCTACATGTGAGTGACACATTTGAATGCCTAGATGATGGAGTTGAGACTAATTTGATGCACGTGAAATTGAATTTCATGATGACCAAGGAAATTTCCTATACCTAAAAAGGGGGTTTACTATTTTTAGAAAATGAAAATTTTCCACCCTTTTCGGTTTCGATCACTCAATTTTCCCTCCTGGATGATCCATGTGCACACCGCCTTTTCCGAAACTACCCTTTGTGAAGACTTACTAAAAATAGCAAGTGTATGTGTAGGAGACTTACTATTTTTAGAAATTTATTTTTGGACCTCAAATTTCAACGAAATCAGTTTTTCTGATATGGGTTTTTCATTTTTGTTGCACCTCTGAAGTTTCGGCTCAACCCGATCTTTGAAATGAAAGATATTAAATTTTAAAAATTTGTTGCAGGAAACTGGGGTTTCTTTGCTACAAAAATATAGGTTGTTTATGTAAAGTATTCCACTTGGATTTTGAAATCTTTTGGGAATGTAGATGAATACATAAAACTCGCATTGCTTCGTGTAATGGTTTTCAAGATATGAGTGATTCCTCTTTGCGGGTTATGGAGTTCATCAAGCAAAAAAACTACTCAGAGTCTTCATAAATTTGTGTTTTTAGTGGTTTCTTCTTCATTAGATCTTGGGAACATGGGAGAAATAAATCTAGGATTAAAACAAGAAAGGTAGAATTCTAGAAAAAAATCATCGTAGTTCCAAAGAAGAAATGGAAGAATGTGGGGAAATGAGTGAAAAATGACCAAGTGGTTGTTTTATATACTTTGGCAACCTTGAGGGGGTGGGGTGAATTTTTTTTCCCCATTATCCCCCTTTTAATGGGAAAATGGGTGCAAAAAATGGTGCCTTGGCCTTAGCTTTCCATGTCGCTTCATGCACCGGGCCGAGAGGAATGGACAGGGGGCCGGAAATAAGCTCTTGGAGGTTATTTTTGGTCATATGTGAAACTAGAGGGAATTCAAGGGGGATGCCTTTTTTCCATTTTCCCTTGGTATGGAAAAATGGGTGCACTAATATTCTCCTTATCTTATGAGTGACACTTGTCATTCATATGTGCGATGGAGAGGGGGCCAGTCAAACTGGTAAAAGGTACTAAAACAGTCAACAAGGTCATATGGAGTGACCAAGATGCTTGAAGGGGGAGGGTACAATTTTTTTTTCCTATTTTCCCCATGGAAAGGGGAAATGAGGACATAAAAAGGTTCCTCAGCCTCATGCTACCACGTGGCACCCAAGAAATTTGACTAAGTATCGAATATGTACCTTGGGCAGCAACTTGAAATGACCATAACTTGAGCTCCCATATGAATTTTTGCACACTTATTTATATGAAATTACATGGAAAATTAATTTTTGGATGGATGGTATGGGTCTCATTCCTTTATTATACCTAAAACACCATAAAAATCTCATTTTTCTCAGGATCACCAGCTGTGCTTGGAAAGAATGAGTTGGCTAGAAAAATGCATGGGGTTTAGGATGGATCTGATTTCACCACCATGTAGAGGACTGAAAATTATTTCCATTGATATTTTTTGGCTCACAACTCATTCCAGAGCTCCTGGAATCACCTCTTGAAGTTCATGTTTTCTTTCACGATGTAAGCTCCTTTGGCCTCAAAAACCCGCTTTCGGTGAATTGGCTCCTAAACATCTTAGTCTTTCTAGAATATTCCTAAATCAGTTGTGCAATGACTCTGGCTCATAAATAAACTTCCTTTATGAATTTTAGCCTTCTCTACAACTTCATAGGTTATTCACTTGTCTTAGAAAGGTTGATGATAGTTCATCCTAAGATCGCTTGAAAACCCACTTTTAGATATATTGCTTTTGAAGTACTTGAATGATATTTTTCTTCCTAAATAATCTATGGGGAAGGAAGACACATATATATGAACCACAAGGAGGATAGGATAGGAATGATATGGGGAATAGGCTGACTGGGGGTGTCTCGGGAAGGTATACAATAGAAAAAATTTGACACTAGGGTATGGTTGTCATGTTTTAACGTGAATTTTGACCATGCAAAAAATAGGACAATATTTGGATCTAACTTAGGTAAATGTTGTGGATCGAGCATAGTGATTACATAACATGAGAATTCCATATTTTCAATTTACATTATGGGCTTAGTGCCTTATCCATTAGGACTAATGGATTCATTTCTTACACACACACACACACACACACACACACACACACACAGACACACACACACACACACACACACACACACACACACACACACACACACACACACACACACACACACACACACACACACACACACACACACACACAGAAAGGAAACACACTATAAGGGGAAACAACACAAAACTAAAAGGGGAAATTATATAAAGGGGGAGGGGTATTTACATAAGTGGGGAAATAATATACACATACCCAAAAATGTATTAGAAAGAGTACGTGTTATCGTGGAACAACGGATTGAAGTCTGAATTTTGAATCACAAAAGTAGTTATCTAATCATGTCATGCTCTGTGATGGATTTTCACAACTTGAGAAGAATAATACTGATCATGACTCCATCTTCATACTCGTGTTATACCAAGAACATTATTTCATCTAATGAATACTTTGTTATCCTCAAAACTCTTGCATCTTAAGGCTTCTTTTTGATGTCCCGCGAACATGAGAAGGGATTCCTTTATGTTCTCAAAACTAGGAACATTGATCTTATTATGGAAACATTCTTCATTTTATAATTGCAACATATGGACATCCTTGATCAATGAAGCACTCAAGGAGTGAGGACAAACTAATTTCTTTCCCATTCAACAGTTTCTTTGGGTATCCCACTATGTTGCTCTGAGCAAGTGCTTTCTAGAATAGGTGTCACATCATTGACACAGAGGTCCTTGTCATCCTCAGGAAAATGTTGCAATATGGGAACATGTCAAAGATACATTAGAGATTGTGAAATGGTGAGTGCAACCTGATTTTTAATTCTTCCATAAGATCTATGCTCATCTTCACTTTGTTGTCTAGAGAAATTGTCATCAATATCTATCCACTCAAAGTCCATCTTGGTATCCTTTTCAAAATTGCAACACTTATTTTTTTCATAGAATCATTCTTTACCCTTGAGTGTATTTTTCCATATGAAATATTTTTCTACATTGGTGGAGCATTCCAAAGTGGTGGGAACAAGTTTATTTTGAACACACTCCCAATACTCTCACAACTTTTCACTTTTTTCTAAAAAATATCTTCGATGCAAGTCACCTCAACATTTTCCCTAATATATTCCTCCATGGCAGAGATGTTGTTTTCAAGATTTGGGAACTTTAAAGGAGATTTAATAACCTTCCTTCTTTTACACTCATAAACCTCTTCGCATAATGTGAAAGAAAAATAAAGTTTTTCACATCTGCTCTTGCCAACCAAGGCATTAAGGAGGACATAAAACTCATCCATTCCTTCCATCTCAACATCAAACATTAGTGAATAAAAATGAGAAACATAAATTAATCCATACATGTCTTTCATTTCCATATCCCAAGTCAAGAGCTCGAGACTTAGTTGAGGGTCTTTAGTCTCTTCTATGGCCTTCAAGATGTCTTGCACTGATAATTCTTCCAATATTTCCATATGCTCATCTTCGTCCTCGTGGGAATATTTTTGTGTTGTTACTTCAAGAGATGGTTGAAAATATGATCCATCCATTCCATTAATTCATTCTAAACATCCTTGTTTACCTCTTCCATTCTTTCTATTGTCAAATATTTCCTTTATTGCAAGAAAGGGCATCCTTGATTCATAACACCTTTTGAGAAGGATAATATGTCCATGCTTCATGGGAAGAGCACTCCTTCGAGCTCTAAATCCATTTCATCCTCTTAATGTGAAGCACAAGACCATGTTGGGGCAGGAATATGGGGATAATTTTAACCTCTATCTTGACCACCTATCATCACATCTTCTTGCTCATATAGAAAATGAAAGTTTTCATATTCATCATGGTGATCAATATTATGCCCCTTGGGTGATGGATTTGATTCCTCAAGGAGGTTATGATAAAATTTCTCATCATCCTTGGCTTCAAAGAATAAATTGGCTTCTCCCATTTATTCATCCATGATTGAATCGGGAGGAGAATTTGATTCTTTGACTAGCTCCATCTCGTTGTTCAACATCTCCTCCTTATTTGAATGGAAAGAAAATGATCTATGAATACCTTTCATTAATCATCTTGAGTCCAAAGTGGAGGATGTCTTTCTTGCACATCTTCACATATCTCCATTCCATAATTAATCGAAAGATACAAATTTTAAAGGAGATTATCCATGACTACCTCGAACTTGTTATCTTGTAATTCTTCATTTTTGGTGGAGTATTTTGAAAGAATTGAATCATCTATCATGTAACAAGAATCTTCCTCTCTTGAATCCATTTATCCTCCAATGGGTTGTGCCTCGAGCCTAATGATTGGATGAATGGTGGTTCCACATCCACACATTTTTCATCATCTTCAAAGGTGTTTCTTTGATTTTCAATAGAGGGTTCAAGAAGAATACATTCCTCATAATAATCCAAGAATATTCCAGGGACAAACACCTTGTAGTGTGGACAATCATCGAATATTCTTGAGTTTATTCATTGTTGAAAACACAAAGTGACTCAAGGTGTTCATACCTTCTTTACAGAGCTAAAACATACCTCCAAATTTCATGATAGGCTTTAGGGTCAGAATTTCCTTCTACTATGCTCTTGATCCTTTTCACATATTCTCTTTTCAACATGTTCATTTCTTGATCAACGTATGTGAGGAAATAATCTAGAGAGTGGCGTAAGAAAGACAATATTCGCAATTTTATAGTGAGTTGTGTGAGGTTGCAAAAATATTCTTCAGTGGATCTTGCACCATCTTGTCATTCATCATCTTCCATAGGACTGATTTGATTCTCATAAGGGTCTTTTTCCATGGGGAAAATCTCCTCTTCTTCCCCTTCTTGACAAAATTATTCAATTTTTTTGTACCTCTCTTGCAAGGCTTTGACATATTTCAGAATTTTGAGGTAGATTTTGGGATTGGAATTTCCTCTCATAGTGTTTATTTTTCTTTCCACATACTTAATTTTAAAGTTTCCCATTTCATCATTTCTATACGTAAGGAAATCATCCCAAGGGAGGGTGATGAAAGACATGGCTCCAAGCTTTTCATTCAGTTATGCATGATTGAGAGTATTACCTTCAAATTCTTGTTCTTCTTGGGCTTCACACAACATCTTGTATCTTCTTTGTGCCCTTTTCAACCATTCCTTACCTTCTTCTTCGATGGTAATTTCTTTTTTCATTTCCTTTGTTTGATTTCAAATTATTGCTTGAAGTAGGAGACCCTTTTACTTTTCTTGAATTCTCCTCCTTGCGAGAATTGGTCCATAACCATGTTTGATCAACAACCTTTGTTTCTTGGCCACCATATTCTTCTTATTCATTTTCATTCATTGGTACTTCACTCCAATCTGGAAATTTCTTAATTATGTGTGGGAAAAAAACATGACATGGATTCGCTCCTTGATGGATTTGCCTTGAAGAATGACTCTTCCTTTGAAATATTATTTTTTGTTTTTTGAATATATACCTTTTTTGTATTTTTGGGCAGAGATATTTTTGGGTACATTTGGAAAATTCTCTCCCCAACAGAGTCGCCAAAAACTATTGGTAAGAAAAAATATTAGTTAGGAAAATTAGGTGTCTCCACCAACGTTCATGGGGATATGCCCCTCTACATTGAATGGTGCAACTCCCATTATTGAATGTTACTAATCTAATCCTAAACTAAATGTTGTGGGTTGGCCAAATAGGTCGGGGATCACATAGGGAAACTCCACAAAACTTGTGGAAAATTTCTTGTATGGGGTATAAGGGAGGAAATCACAAAGTGATTTGAGAGGGAAGGAAAGAAATTAAGAAAGGGATATTATAGTTGTGAGTATACCAATTGCAGATTTCACACCTAGTAACCAAAGTAGTTCACCATTTAATATAAAAGAAAGAAAAATGAAGCTAGCAAGACCAATGAATTAAAGCACAAATTTATCTATTAATGCATCCTAGAATTTAGCACATAACACCCTAGTCACGCTGGCACATCACTCACCTTGACCGAGTGCTCACCGAAGCGCGTAAAGGTATCAAGTTCCTCTTTAGGGTTGTTATAGCAGGATGTTAGCACGATGAAGGAAGAAACATATAAAATCATAACTAATCCATTATTCTATAATGCATGTTGCCCTCATTTCTATGAAAGAACAAGCTTAAATAGTAATCATGATTGAATCAATAACATGCACTACTCAATTACACAAATAATTACACTTATATTCAGCCAATATCTTCCATATTTATTAAGTATAGAAGCTTCTTACAAGAATATCAATCTATACCAATGTGCATATGGGTCTGATATAGTAATTCAGACATATGTGTATATCCTTTGTTAAACACACACACTCATCGCACTCTCTCTTTTTTACTATGTACCTAACATCATATATATAGGGTGGGGACTTTCCCTTCACTACTTATCTATTCCAGAAATAGGCCACATGTTATTGATAGCCACACATTGTTTACAAGCATAACCACACATGTAAGTGTGTTATCTATAGTCCTCTTGCAGTTAACTGAAGTGTTAATTCTATTCTCATATCATCTTCATACAAAACTCTTCAATCCAATCCTCCAAAGATAGACAATGCATGGCACGCACGTCTCTGCATCGTTGGTGTGTTCCACATGCCATCTTCTAAAAATAGGTCTTCATGCTCAAAATTGGCTAAGTCCTAAAAGTTGAACTTGCCTTCCATGCACGGGTCCTTCCTATCCTTCCATGCCTTTGATCCTCGGCCTTATATCCCGTGCGTACTCTCTTGTGTGATATTTTACAAGTATTCTTTGATCAACATTACCCCACACTAATCTCATTATCGTCTCAACAATGGGTATCTCCAAAAATTGAAGTAAAGAATAGAATAATGGAAAGAATAAGAATGAAAGAATGTAGATAAATAAATAATTTCTATGAGGTTATGAGGCAGCCTCCCTGTATCATTTTGAAGTATCAACTCTGGATACTCCTCTTATATTTCAGCCTCTAAAACCTGTCATTCAAATGAGTGCTTTACAGTGCTTTTTCTGGGATTTCCATAGCAATGGATTCCAACTCATCTCTCACAATCTCCCCTTTCTCATTTTTTAGAACTAATACAACGCTGGACATAGATGTCATTCTCCCTTCTAAAAGATCCATCTTCTCGAGCAATTAGTTTCCCAAGCTCTTATAGCCAAGTCTTATGTGGCTCTTGTGTTCTTTGCTCGTGGCCTCACACTTCGTTTAACCATTAACAATATTTCTCGCGTGGCCCAATGTCTCATCATTAATTTTTTAGACCTCATTGTTCTCTTCTTCAAGGGTCTTGATGTTGATAAGTTCCTCTAGAGCTGTGCATATGTTTAAATCTTGGTCTCCTTTCTTCAATACTTCCTATAATTCCTGCAACATCCCTTCATAAGATGAAATCTTTCACATCACTTATGCTTTCTCTCATTCAACATCTTTCTCTGAGCTTTTTGGAACTTGCATGTGCAGAGGTTAGTCTTCAATTACCAAGTCCAACAACTTCCCCACATAGTGTATCACCAAGAAAACAATTTTGGTACCTTGGCCTCCAAATGTGGCCTTTCTCTAATGACATTTTCTCCAATCTCCTCTGTGATGTTGATAAATACTTTTTCTTCTTCTACATGAATTCCCTCTCCTACATTATGTGCGCTATCTCTGCATCCTTTGTCTTCGCTCCTCGTGCAAAGTGCTCTGATCGTGGCAGCTTTGTCCATGTTTCTTCTAGCCACCTCAGCAGAAACCTTCACCAATGCATTGCTGACCTACTCATCTGACATGACAGTAGGCTTTACTGTCATGTGTCTAGCTTGGGGTACCTTCTTCAGTCATCTTGAAACACATGACTCTTTGCACACATCAAATTCGGCTCATCCATGTGGGTGTGCATTGACCATGATAGTTTCTTTCGAGTGCACATAGTCACCATATCCTCATCCATTAGCTCCTAGCTGAATAAATCCTTTTGTGTTATTGTGCTCTGGAAGCGGGGGACAATTTTTCCTGCATCCTTTGCATACCCCATGGCTAGTGGAATGTGCTCTCCACTTGTTCTTCTAGACCATTGCTGCTTAGGAACTTTAGCTTCCAAATTTGGAACTTGTGTCTCCATGTCTTGAACATTCTTTGTAGTTGTCTCCTCTAGTCTTTTCTCATCCTCTTCTTTTTCCTTTGATTCCTCACCCTGTTCTTCTGTGTTCTCTAGAAGTATAGGATATTTAGGTGTGCTTTCCTCTAACTCTTTTGCCTCCTCATTTAACTTAAGTTTCCTCCTTATTTGCATGGTTTCCTCCTTCTGTGGGGAGAGTCTAGGTGATTTTCATGCGGTGATTGGAGTAGCACCTTGGGTCCTTGTTCTCCTAAACACCCTCTTAAACCTATGCTCCCCTTGGATTGTATTCAAGTCCTCATCATCCCCCTCTTGTGGCTGAGGTGGTGTAATGGCATGCTAAGATTCACCCTTATTTGTAGGATGTCTCCTACCTCTATTCTCTAAACCACCACTATCTTCACGCTCCTCCTCCTCATCCTCCGCTTCAATTAGCTTTGTGGGCTTAGGCACCAGGATGTTCTCCATTGTATGCTTTCCCTTTAGTGGTGCTAGAAGTGCGAACTCACCTTCCACATATTTGTTATTCTCCATCGTTGGCTTCAATTGGAGATACACCAATGCTTCCCCCACATCTGCTATAGCCAAAATTATTGGCTTAGTATTAAGCACTGTGAAATGATCCTCTCTCGTATAAGCACTTTTTCCAGGATACACATACTTCTTCCTCAACGTATGGTAATTGTAGTATACCTTATCTACATTGAAGACCAAATCGCACATGTTTGTAAATATATGAAAAGATGCTTGGAAATACCTTGAAGTAAATGCGTAAGGAAATTTACACCAAGGGCTATAGACTCCATCTTTCATTAAGAAGTGTGCGATGCGAAATGTTGATATTAAGTAAATCGACGTGTTTCCCTACCACTGTTGGTAGGTCCTTTGGGATGTGCCACTCTTCTCCAAATGCCACGTGGAGCATATCATACCATTTCTCTGCCCTTTCCTTTACGTCATCTCATCATAGCCCCTTTGCATACATACTTGTTGAATCTTTCAACGGGTGACTTTTTCTCCATGGGGTATTCCCATAATTTTTCCTTCGGTCCATCTGGTACTCCAATCTCCATGAATACCAGTGATAGTAGAACAGCCCCAAAGTTGATCTTCCCTCTTGTGCACACTTCTTTGACTATTTTCTCTATAATATAGCCTGCAATGTTATAGATTGTCCCTTCTGACATCTTACGTGCCACGTGTAACCACATAGTATTTACTTGTGACCACTACTCTTGATCATTCAACTTGGTAACAAGATGTGTTGCACTTGCACAACCGACAGCTTATTCAATTTATCAATATCCATTCTGCAAACCCTTCAAGTAACCCAACTCCTACCCGGTCTTTAAAATCATGGCTTTATCTCGTGAGCTCACCTTTTATGTCCTCTCTTGTGGCCTTTAGACCAGTAACTAACTATACGAGTGCATATGAGATTCTAACTTACGTCTTGAAAAGTAGAAGAAGTCCTCATGCACCCTGCTCAAGAGCGACCGATACAAAGGCCCATACTTCCCAAAATATGGAAGCTCATATAACTAGTAGACCCCAATTCTCTTCAAAAGCTTCTCCCTTACATCATCATGCATCGGCATATCATCTGCTTTTGCACTTGTTTGTCCTAGCAAAGTGAGTAAGGAATCGAGCTCCTTCTTTTTCTATGGAGTCCTATAATTATATTCACTTACTTTTCTCTTTCTAATGGGTGAATCCCATTCCTGGCCAACGATGACTCCTTCTGGATATTACGTCTCTAAAAATGAATTTCAGGTGCCATCTCTTCCTCCTCGACGACCACCTTCTTCTTTCCTTTTACTTTGTTGTTGTAAATGCCTTCTTAGGTTTCATTTTTACCTTGCAATTGTCTTTTTTTTAACTCGCAACTTTGTGAATCAAACCCTAGCTCAATTTAATCATGCCCTAGGTGGAAACTTTGGAACCTAACCCTTTTTATCTCCCCGCTTCACTCAAACCCTTCACAATCGGGATGCAAGCTCCTTGTCACAAAGATCTGGTTGTCACGCTTGGTTCCACACCCTTCACACCTTAACTCGATCACTCGGATCTTTGCACTTGTCTCTTTCTTCAAATAATCTTAGTCGCAATGGTAAAAATGAATCTCGCATCATCCTTATATAAATTTTTCAAATTTTGATGCATTTATTGCTCTTTCACTTACCAAATATCCCCTCATTCATTGACCAAATATGTTTGATCCATACGGTACATCTTCGCGCCCCCGCTTATAACCTTCTAACGTGCCTTCCTACCCTCTCGGTCACAAACTTCTCTTGAGACGCACTCATGTGCTTGAGTACCTCATCATTTTACCTTCTCTCAAAGATCTATCTTAGCCTCCACTTACCTTTGTTATAATTGTTCTTTCATTCATCTCCATCCTTGGTCACTTTTGAGAAGAAATCTTCTTTGGACTTAAAGCACACCCATAGCAGCTTATTCATTTCACCTTCCAATTCCCATAGTCTTTTACTTGGATAACAAAAACCACCCCACACACTAAAGGTATGTGCATTCCTCTCGTGCATAAACAAATAGATCTTCATATAGTAATTGGCTTCATGCATGCAAGCGCTTATTACACAAAAATAGCAACTAAATTGAAAAACATAGCAATAATGAAGGAAATACATAATAGAAAACCTAATCTAAATGGAAATACCGCTTGCTTATTACAAACACCAAGAAGACTTATTTATATTAGGGCTTCACCTACTCCCGTTAAAGTAACCGAGTAATCCGTGTTCCATCAGTGCTTCTCACTAACAAGCACTGATTCAAGTATATAAGTGATGACATATGGTCCCAACTAATGTACTTTGAGCTTTCCTGGATGGCGCAAGAACTTTGAGTCATAAAGAAGTACCATTTTTCCAATCTTAAACTTCTTATCCTTTATGTTTCTATCATGCCATGCCTTCTGCCTGGCCTTTTCCTACTTCTGACTCCATCGTGCTATGGCTTGTTTCTCATCCAGTTGAATCATCTTTTCTATATACTCTTCTAAAGCCTGTTCATCAGCTAGACCTCCAGCGCATGCAATGTACAAAGAAGGTAACATAAATTCTATAGGGAGAACAACTTCTATGCCAAACACCAACTAAAATGGTGTGGCTTTGTTCAACCTCTTGTAAGTTGTTCTATATGCCCAAAGAATAGCTGACACTTTTTCATCCCAATCCTTTCTTCTAACATCACAATTTTTTTCAAATTCTAGCCCAAAATATTGTTGAAGGCCTCAGTAGTTCCATTTTCCTGAGGATGGTAAGGTGTAGTTTTATGGTGTGCAACCATAAACTCATCCAATAGGATCCTGATTGTCTCATTCAAAAAGTGTGTACCTCTATCACTTGTCAAGCTTAAAGGACATCCATATTGTGTAAGAACATTCTCCCATAGAAACCTAGCTGTTGTAGCTATTATACAGTCCTTGGTAGGTGCTGCTTCTACCCACCATGTGATATAATCTATGCAAGTAATGATATAACATGATCTATCTTGCATGCGGCCAGTGAAATAGGGCCTACAAAGTCAATGTCCCATTTTTCAAATGATTCGGCACTAGGAATTGGTCTTAAATGCATCTCATCTCATTGTCATGGTTTTCCTAGGTGTTGACATTGATCACATGCCTTACAATATTTTTTACAGTCTTTATATAATGTCTCCCACCATAATCCAACAATTAATATCTTCTGCTATAACATCACATCACCTACATAATGGCCTCCTGAAATACCACCATGAGCTTATTCCATGATATCCTTATGCTCATGCTCTAATACACAATGGTGTAATACTTCATCTCTGCCTAGCTTGTAAAGATCACCACTGATTAACATAAATGGTGCCACACATATAGCAAGATGTTTCTTTTCTAATGCTTTCATTCCTTCTGGTGCCATACTTGTTCGTAGAAAGACAACAATGTCTTCTAATTCCATGGGCATGCATTGTAACCTATATAACTATGCATCCGACATTGTTTCTTCAATTGTCTGTGCATCCTCTCTTGAATTGATTCTAGATAAATGGTCTAGTCCAGAATTGATTTTCCTAGCTTCACCATAGCTATGAATTCAAACTCTTGAAATAGGATTACCCATTTGCATATGCACCCCTGTAAGATGGGCTTGTTTACCAAGTAATTCAATTCCACATGATCTCGTATAAAACAAAAATGGTGTTGCTAATAATTATTGTCGAAACTTGTGTAATGCATATATCATTAACATATCTTTATGTTCTATAGTCGTATAATTCTATTCAGCAGGAGTCATATTTCTACTAGCAAAACAAATTGGATGATCTACAATACCTTCACCAAGTTGAGCTAACACAGTGCCAATGGCCATGCCAGAAGCATCCACATGCATGTGAAATGGTTTATCCCATGAGGGAAAGCATAGAATGGGCACGGTAGTAAGTTTCTCTTTTAATATCTCAAATGTGCACTTGATACAGCTTCTCCTAATAAAATATACATTTCCCCTTCAAGAACTCTTCTAAGGGTACAGCAATTATGGCATACCCTTTGATGAATTTTCTATAATATCATGTATGACCTAAAAATCTGTGCACCCCACTTTGATTAGTAAGCACTTCCAGGCCTAAAATGACCGCAACTTTGGCTGGATCAACTAGCAAACCTTCCTTGCAGATTATACGTCCTAACAATATCCCAAATGGCATAGAAAATATGTACTTATTGATGTTCAAAGAGATACTCAATTGTCTACATCATTCAAACATTAAGCGTAGATTGTCACAATGATATTTCACAAGCCCGTATACTATCCAATCATCTAGGTAGACCTATAAGAAGTTGTGAATAAACTCTTTGAATTCTTGAAAAACTATGCGTGAGAATATAGCAGGCACGTTTTTCAATCCAAAAGGCATCATAGTATAGGAAAAACTACCCCACTCAGTAGTAAATTTTATCTTTACTTGATCTTTCTGAGCAATCCTAACCTGATGATATCTGTAAAACCCATCTGTGAAAGAATATATTTCACGCCTTGCAACTCCTTTCTAGTATTTCCTTAGTGAATGGAGTAGGAAATGGATCTGTGATGCATGTAGCATTCATCTCCCTGTAGTCCACACATATTCTAATCCATCTGTCTTTCTTGATACTGATCACCATTGGGCTAACCCATTCTAACTCATCAAGGGGCTTGATAATTCCAGATTTCAACATTTTATCAATCTCTTCTTTTACCTTTTCATGCAAATTAGGATTCATTCTATAAGGTCTCTTTCTAACTGGTCATGCACCATCCTTAAGTTTTATCTTCATTTCCCCAAGTGATTCATGCACACCTTTAAGTTCATGATATCCTCTATGGAATAATTCTTGTTAATCCTTGAGTAACTCAATGATATTTGTTACCTCCGAGTTTGACCAATAATCTCCAATTATGGCCTCCTTAGGCTCAGCCTTTGAACCTATATTCACCTTCTTTGTCTTCATGGGTTCATGATAGGCATGTGTATCCTTGTCTGCACTATCCAAGACCTCGCGCACCCCTTGTGAATGTTCAATATCCAGTTCTCAACTTCCTTATCATCCATGATGTAGACCATCTTTCCTTTCTCTTTCTCAAGGAAAGCACGTTCAAGTAATATGGAGTCCATTTCTTCTTCCTTTTTGAAACATGATCTGGATTCTGTCTCACCAAATAATTCCTGAATATGCTCTTCTGGATTTTGCACTATCTCCCATAGTTAAGCGCTTGAAAATTTTTAATGCCTCTTCTACAAGAGGTTTAGTCGAGAAGTAGTCAAAGGTTTGGATCATTCCTACAGTCAAACCTTTCTAGTTTCCAGTTTCTCTATGTAGTTCTGCATATACATACCAGGTGCATGTGCATCCTTGTAGCATAGAATATAATCGATGCACCCAGAGTGAAGGTGGTAATGCTTCATGTCCTGTTGTCTAGATTCTCTCACATTGCTGAATGTGATGCTGAACAGGTTGATCACCATGATAAGTGCAAATTTTTGTAGGTGCATTGTTCCTTATAAACCTAGTAGACAAAGTGACTCCAATCTCTTCCCAGTTTATAAGATTATCTCTATGGACTACCCACTAATGCACGTTGTTGTCCCACGCAGTGTATATACTAACATATCTCTTCTCTTAATTTGATCTATCCACTATGTTTCCATGGCCTTCAAAAATGCAGGAAGATCTTCTGCCCCGGTATACCAAGGTATTGTGCTACCTATCTATTCGATCGAATGAAGTCCATTCTTGCACGCAACCACACTTTTCACCTCACGTCCTACTAATTCATATGTACCATGAGCCCAATTGTCACAATCAATACTCGTAGTATCACTAATAGAATGAGAATCCTCCCACTATATGATGCCTTCTTTTGATGGCTCATTGACCTTTGGGTCCTAAATAGTGCATACATAAACTTTGTTTAAGTCCTCCTCACTTAGGGGCTCAACATATGGCGTAGAATTTCCATCTGTCAAAGGTATCACAACCCTTTCCTCCTTGTTTTCAAAGCTGATATACCCCTTATTGAATCTCAAGTCAGCATTATTCGCATAACACCAAGGGCATCCAAGCAAGGCTGGAAAATTATCTCGCTTCTACAAGTGCTAATACCTCAAAATCCACAATGAACTTATTACCTTGTATAGTTATAGATGCATCCTCAAAACTCCTATGGGAGTGGCCTTAGTCCGGTTTTCCATAAACAACACATTAGATGATGGCTGCAATGGAGGCCTCCCCATTTGTACCCATGTATCTAATGTAAGCACATTTACTTTTGTACCTATATCAATCAATATGTTGCTCAACAACCACCCATCCACAACATCATTCAGAGTAATTTCTTTGTCATAGTCAATGCTATCAGGGGGAAGATTTACATGTAGAATTTTCCGTTTGGTCTTAAGACTTGTATGCGAGTGTTCCCTTTTAACCAACTTCCTAATAATGGAATAATGTTCTCCTGGTGCAACATTTTAAACACCTCCTGCAGATCATCAATATCAGTTTGGACTATCTCTCGATGCTTTCTTCTGCTCCTTTAGGTACTGTATCTCACCCTAAAGATTCCTTAGCACTTCCATGGTATCCTGGTAAACTTCCTTCTGATGAGCAAGATCTGGGTACCTTGCATGCAAAACCTCCTCCTTGGTGATCATAGGCTTCTGGTGCAATACCTCTCTTATGTGCATAGCTTCAGCGCGTGTAATAATCTTCACCGTCAATGCCTCAGTCCTTCTCGCTATCTTGGGTATCCATTGGTATTCTACCGCACACCGGATTCTAACCATCCCAACACCTTTGTTTTCTTGCTTATATTACTTACTTAAATGCTCATATAAATCCAGGGCACTCTTCTTAGCTATGGTTCTTTACGTAAAAATAACATGTAATATTCTCGAGGAAATTCATGCCTATAGTGGTCGAATACGCGCACGTATAACATGTTCCACGAGGGAACTCACCTCTTCCTCCACCACGGCCTCATCCTCCATATCCACCATGATATCCACGTCCCCTTCCATGACCTCCTTCAAAATGCCCCTCATTCTTGTCATAGTGCATTTGATTATGATCTCGATCCTGGTGCTCATTCCTACCCTTAGAATTATTTGTTATACTTGTCTATCATACTCCAATGTCTATAACATCCTGGATCTGACCAATCAACCGAAATCCTCAGTATCATGGGTCGTGGACCTATAAATTTTGTAAAAGAAAGATACATTCTTCCTTATCACGCATTGTAACAAAGGACAATGACTAGCATCATGATTCAAATGGAAAATCTCACAGTCCAATAGTAATGAGCATACAGATCTGCGAGGCAACTATCCTTAGTGTGACCTTCCACTTCACAATTTGTACACCAAATTCCTGAGCGCATTTCATGGGCTAAATTTGTTGATAGATTCTCTAACTGCTTTTCCATAGCTGAAATTTGTGCCTCTAGGAATGGACTAACGTGGGTTTCAATGCTCCCAACTGCCTCAGCAAGAAAATCTGCTTCCAGTTCTTCGTGTGGATCAGTGTATGTCTTATGTGATAGCACCCTTCTAAAAGGTGTAATCAATCCTCCAACGCACCATTGTGTATGTTGGCTAGCGTGAATATAATAAGATAGCTTAGATAGAAGTGTCTTAAAATGAGAATCATACTCATATACACTCTTATTAGTGCCTTGCTTGATATCCTTAAGCACACTTATACTCTTCTACTCAAACTTAGGGATATGGAACTCTTTCAAGAAATCATCCCTCAGTGTTGCATAATCCACGCAAGTTTGATTAGGGTCAAACTTCCTATACCAGTTGTGTGCATGCCCCTGTAATGTAGTGGAGAATTGACTTTCCTTTCACTCAATAGCCATGATCCCTTTAGCGTGCCACAAGATTTCACACATATGCACATGTTCAGTACTATCCTCTATACCTCTATGTTCCGGGAGATGAAGAGACAACTCCATATAGATATTTTGTGGTTGATGCAGACCATGACCACCTAATCCAAAACACCCTATGTTCCCTCTACCTCCAAAACCACCATATCCACCAGAACTAGAACCACCTATACCTCCTGATCGTCAACCTATAGCTAAAGTAGGACCTCGTAGATGTACTCCCCATGCTCCAATAATAGTACTATACTAAACTCCTATAGTTTGTGAGGTAGCTCCACTTCCAGAGGTGAATGCAATATTCTGTACACTCACATTCTATGTGGATGATGTGCCTAAGAATGCTCCTCCATATAACATTGAAGTAGTCTATTCTGCCATTGATGTAATTGATCCTTGACTTACTCCTACTCTTCTCCTTCCCAAGTTAGCTTGTTGGTTACTTGTCGTACTAGATATTGAAAAACCAAATGGAAATGCTAGGTCACCAGGTGGATTAAGATGTGTGCATGCAGTCCAGGTAGTCTCTACCGTAGACCTTGACCACCCGATCTAGAACCCCTTGTGTTCCCTCCGCCTCCGTAACCACCATATCCACCGAACTAGAACCACCTATACCTCTCGATCCTCAACCTCGTAGCTAGAGTAGGACCTGTAGATGTACTCCCCTGTGCTCCAACAATAGTACTATACTAAAACCCTATAGTTTTTGAGGTAGCTCCACTTCTAGAGGTAAATCCAATATTCTCATGCACTCACATTCTATGTGAATGATGCACCTAAGAATGCTTCTCCATATAACAGTGAAGCATTCTATCCTACCATTGATGTACTTGATCCCTGACTTACTCCTACTCTCCTACTTCCCAAGTTAGCTTGTTGGTTACTTGTCTTACTGGATACTAAAAAACCAAGTGCAAAGGCTAGGTCACCAGGTGGATTAAGATGCGCGCATGTGGTCCAGGTAGTCTCTGTTGGTGCACTTCTATGTGAGGCCGAGAAGGGATCTCTATCATGCTTTCCAAGATGGGGGAGTTCCTGATGCTTTTGCTCCATGTTTTCTACGTGAGATATAAATCCTTCATGAGCCATCTCTCTCCTCAACGCCATACTTTCTGCAACAAAATGATGCTTCTCTATCTCCCTCTTACGTGCCTCATTATACTTAAGTCACCCTTCCTCTCTCTACTTCTCTGCCGCTAGGTCTTCCATCTTAAACCAAACATGTTCCTACCCTCGTGCGTGGTGAAGTTTAGTTAGCCATCGGTTTACTTTCCAGGTTCAAAGTTACCATCAAGATCTTGATCGCCAGTGGAATACCTTGCAAATATGTTCCTCTTGGATACCTCAAAAACTGGAATTCAGCTATCTCTAGGAAAGAGTACATAGAAATTGAATATAACTATTTAGAACACCACAAAACCATGTATCCACCACATGAGCCCAGATTAGATCAGCATCATAAAGGGCCTGAAATTCTTCCTATGTCCAAATAATTACGCGATACCTCCAATTCCACTGATATGCATAGGTAGTAAGCCACTCGTATAATTCTATTGGAAAGATAGCAAAAATCTCTCATATAAGTTGTCATATAGATTATGTTCTACCCAAGTGCGTGCGTTAAACTCAAATCCACTATTGAACCATCGTGCGTATTCTTCCTCTAGATCATGTATCCATTCCTCAATACTTTCTAGAGTTAACTGGTACATCTTCATCATGAACCATCCTGAAAATAGCTGAAAAATAGGTCCCGGTAAATCGAACCAATGATGCAGCCTAGAATTTGCCAGATAACACCCTAGTCACGTTAGCACATCACTCATCCTTGACTGAGCGCTCACCAAGCACACAAAGGTACTAGGTCCCTCTTTAGGGTTGTTGTAGCAGGATGTTAGCACGATGAAGGAAGAAACATATAGATTCATAACCAATCCATCATTCTATAATGCATGCTACCCTCATATCTATGAAAGAACAAGCTTAAACAATAATCATGATTGAATCAATAACATGCACTACTCAATTACACACAAAATTACACTTAGATTCAGCCAATATCTTCCATCTTTATTAAATACAGAAGCTCCTTACAGTATTATCAATCTATACCAATGCATGTATGGATCTGATACAATAATTTAGACATATGCGTATATCCTCTCGTTAAACACACGCACTCATCGCACTCTCTCTTTTTTACTATGTACCTAACATCATATATATATGGTGGGGACTTTCCCTTCACCACTTATCTATTCCAGAAATAGGCCGCATGCTATTGATAGCCACATGTCATTTACAAGCATAGCCACACATGTAAGTGTGCTATCTATAGACCTCTTGCAGTTAACTGAAGTGTTAATTCTATTCTCATCTCATCTTCATGCAAAATGCTTCAATTTGATCCTCTAAAGATAAACAATGCATGACACACACGTCTCTCGCATCATTGGTGTGTTCTCGCATGCCATCTTCTAAAAATAGGTCTTCATGCTCAAAATCAACTCAGTCCTAAAAGTTGAACTTGCCTTCTGCACGCGGGTTCTTCTTGTCCTTCAGCTCCTTTGATCCTAGCCTTCTATCCCACGCAGACTCCTTATGTGATCTTTGACAAGTATTCTTTGATCAACATCTATCGAGGAAGAAAAGTTCCTCTCTAACATCATACAAATTCAACTATGTTTGCAAAGTGCATAAAAGAGAGAAATAGAGGAAATAAAAGAGAAGGAGAATGGAAGAAATGTATCTTTATTTCTTATATATTGATACAAATTTCAACAACTACAATCCATAATTGCTACAGAGTGGAAGTTTTCAAAATCTGGATCCTTTGGAATGGAGAATCCATCCCAATTTATAGCAATGTGAATTGACCTCTCACCTCCCTCATATGACTCTTCATTTTCATATTCCACTTGTGACATTTCATTTTCCATTAGAAAAGACAAATTAAGTATTTCTCTTATAATTTTGAGAAAATACTTTTACAATTTTAAAATAGGTCACTTAATTGAATAGGATGAAATACAATTATAAATCCCAATGAAGAATTAGAAAGGATAGAGGAGGAGGGAGAAAAAGAGAAAGGGGGAGATGCTTTGAAGTCTTAGATGAATAACACTCCATCTACGATGAAGATCAGCTCCACTAATGAATCGGTGAAATGATCCAATGCAATGATGAATTGTGAACCTTTGAACCATGAGAAAACTCATCCTAAACAATCCATGAAAAGTTTCCACTCCTTTTGACCAATTATGCATATGAATGAAGGTTTGATACAATTTCTTACACAATGCAACCATGATGATTCTACCACCTCGAGGATGTTTGAAGATGATACTCGACTATTGATGATCCTCCACACCGATGAAGGTTGTTCCTCTAAAACCTTTGAACACGTTTTCCTTCACATGATGATTCATGATTTCCCCTTTGTATGATACATGGACACCCTAAACTTGAGTGTTTAGAAACATTGTTGAAAGATTCCCCTGAAGATTCCAGATTACCCTTGAGTAATGATCATGATGATCCTCTATGACACTACCTCGTTTCTTGAAAAATATTGCTCTTGGAATGATACACCTACTTGTACACACTGAGAAGGAAAGTTGTGAGAACCGATTATTACACCATTGACAACAAAGAATGTCAATTCCACAACATGAAGCACCACCATTCTTGTGATTTTCTTATTACACATATGAATAAGAAACTAGAACCATTACTCGATTATGAAGTCATAACAATCCTATTATCTTGAGGACATGAATGCCTACAATTTGGAATCACCAAGCATGTTTTTTTATTCGAGGAGAAGGGTTTTGTATTATAAAGACAAGTAAATCACATTTGATTTGATGGTCAAAGACAGATTCGGAGTGCCTAATTCATAGGGAAAATGCCTTCTCGTCATTTTCTATTGTGTGTCGAAAATCATTTTATTCATGGGATCATTTCTATATGAGGAATGAAGGAAATTCTCGAGTTCCATGTGAGTGACACATTTGAATTCCGAGATAACTGAGTTGAGATCGATTTGATGCATATGAAATTGAATTTCATGAAGATCAAGGTACTTTCATATACCCGAAAAGGGGGTTTATTATTTTTTTAATGGAAATTTTCTACCCGTTCGGTTTTTGATCACTCAATTTTCCCTCTGGATGATCCATGTGCACACCGCCTTTGTCAAAACTACCCTTTGTGAATACTTACTAAAAATAGTAATTTTCTATGTAGGAGGCTTACTATTTTTATAAATTACCTTTCTAGACCTCATATTTTGATGAAATAATTTTTCTGATATGGGTTTTCCATTTTTGTTGCACCTTTGAAGTTTCGGCTCAACCCAATGTCTGAAATGGAATATATTAAATTTAAAAAAATTATTATGAGGAAACTAGGGTTTCTTCACTACAAAAATATGGGTCGTGCATGTCAAATATTCCACTTGGATTCTCAAGGAGATGAGAATGTAGATGAATTTAAAAAACTACGTGTTGATTCATGCAACAATTTTTAACATATGATAAATTCCTCTTCACAAGTTACGAGTTCATCAGCAAAAAATATTCTCTGAGTCTTCAAATTTTCATTTTTTAGTTTTTTTCTATTTTTTATATCATGGTAACATGGGATAAATCAATGGAGGATGAAAACAATGAAGGTGGACTTTTGGAATAAATTCACCAGAGTTCGGGAGCAAATGGAAGAATGTGGGGGAATGAGCAAAAATGACCAAATGTTGGTTTTATATGCTTTGGAAACCTTAAGGGGGTGGGGCACATTTTTTCCCCCATTGTCCTCTTTGGAATGGGACAATGGGTGCAAAAAATGCACCTTATCCTTAGCTTTCGAGTTGTGTTCATGCATCAGCCAAGAGGAATGGAAGGAGCTAGAAATAACCTCCCCTGGAGGTTTTTTTTTTTGGTCGTATGTGAAACCGTAGGGTATCCAATGGGTGCGGCACATGTTTTCCCCCATCATCCCATTGGTATGGGATAATGGGTGAACAAAAACACCTTAGCCCAAGAGTGACACTTGTCATTCATGCATGCGATGGAGAGGGGTTGGTCAAACTGGTCAAAGGTGCTAAAAGGGGTCAATGGGGTCATATGGAGTGACCAACATGATTAGAGGGGGGAGGGAACATTTTTCCCATATTTTCCCCATGGAAGGAGATAATGAGGACACAAAAAGGCATCTCGGGCTCATGCTACCACGTGGCACCCAAGAAATTTGACTAAGTATCAAACATGTACCTTGGGTGGCAACTTGAAATGACCATAACTTGAGCTCTTGGATGACATTTTTCACACTTATTTATATGAAATTGCATGAAAAGGTACTTTGAGAAGGATGGGATGGGTCTCATTCTTTGATTCTACCTCTAACACCCTCAAAACCTCCTTTTCTGGGATGACCAGTTGTGCTTGGAAAGAATGAGTTGGTTAGAAAATTTCACGGGGTTTAGGATGGATCTTATTTCACCACCATGTAAGGACTGAAAATTATTTCCATTGTATTTTTGGTTCAAAAGTCATTCAAAGCTCCTGAATCACCTCTTGAAGTTCGTGTTCTCTGTCATGATGTAAGCTCCTTCGGCCTCAAAAATCTACTTTCAATGAATTAGCTCCTAGACCTCCGAATATTTTCAAAATATTCCTAAATCAGTTACAATGACCCTAGCTCATGAATAAACTTCCTTGATAATTTTTTTCCTTTTTGTAGCTCCAGGTTATGCACTTGTATTAGAAAAGTTTGATGATAGCCCTTCCTAATCTCACTTGAAAACCCACTTTTAGAGATACCGCTCTGAAGTACTTGAATGATATTTTTCTTTTCAAATAACCTATGGGTAAGGGTGAATCACACATACAAACCAATGGGATGATATGATAGTGCTAATAAAGGGAATATACTTGACCTAGGGGGTGTCTAAAAGGTATACAATAGAAAATAATTGTCACTAGGGTATGATTGTCATGTTTTAACATGAATTTTACCCATGTAAGAACACATGACAACAAGCCTCAAAATGATCTTATACAAGAATTAATGAACATAATCACTAGCCTTAAGGCTACCACCGTAGGACCCAAAAATAAACTTTCTTATGAATAAATCTATAATGAACCAATCAATCCATCCATGCCTTTTAAGGTCTATCCTCCATAGTGGGAACTATCAAATTTCATCAAATTCTATAAGTAAGGAGTGTCTACAACAACATATCAAGTCCTTTAGTCATTCCTATTATCTCATTGCTCATGATTAGGACCTCATTTTGAATACATTCTACATGTCCTTGGTTGGCCCCACCCTTGATTAGTATAAGACTATTCCACAAAAATCCTCTATTCATTCCCACAACTAGCATAGTTGTTCTTAGAACACTTTTCTATCAATGTTTCCAATAAAATGGCTATCATTGCCTTATATTACATCAAACAATGCAAGGATGAGTCTGCTTTCGATTTGGTCACTAGATAGCAAGGTATTGTCAATCGCTTTTCCTTCTCCATTCCACAAATCGAATTGATCAAAAACATTTTCCAATCCTACGACAAACACATATAATCGTCCCTTCAAACCTAATCTTTTCAAACATTCAATGAGGCCTTTACCATGGCTCTAAACCAAGACTTTGTGCCCTTAAAGAGGGTAAAGTTAAACTATGATCTAAGAAACCTAATCTTAACTCATCCTTTAAGACTTCTTCTAGCAATGAAAATATAAAGGTTTACAAAACACAACTTTTTGAAGCCTACGTCCAAAGGTCGTCTAAGTTTTGAACAATCCCGGCCTCAATGTAAATATACACATTTGGGGGAGTCATATTGAGTTGTATTTGAAACAATTTTGGTTTCTTTCATGATTAAGCTCCCTCCCATCCGACTCGTTGATGAAGTTGCATCCAAACAATCATGGTATAAAGATAACAACTATTGTAAATACCATAGATTCTAAGGACATGACATTAAAAGGTGTCACTCATTTATAAACTCCCTCCAAGACCTTATCAACCGAGGTGAATTACAACTTGATAATTTAAATACACCTCCTAATCAAAGCTTGTACGTGTTTAAACAATCCTTTCCAAATCATCCCCCAACTAATAAAAACCTCAATCCAATTTCATAGATCTCATTATATCATAAACATTGTCAAAATTTATCACTTATATATGTAGTACCATTTGTTTCTATAATTGAGATGCCAACTGAACAACATAACTCTTTGATCTCCTCACCACTAAGACCTCGAGTTTTTCCATTTCACAACATAAAAATATACCAAGTATACTCATGTAGAAACTCCCCATGTCGTCCCTTCAAAATCACAAGAAAATAATCTCGCATTGAGATCTTAAATACCTCTTTCCAAGACCATGTAGCTCAACACCAAATCAAAACCTTGGTAATCCAATATAAAAGCACACAAATAATTTGTCTATAAAGACATAAATCCTATAAGACATTTTCCATACAAACACACCACATAATAACATACCCTTATGTGACCACATACCTCATCAAAACTTACAATCACTATCATAGAATCAAAAATTAACCCTCAACCAACACCTAAATGTGTCCCACAAAACATGACTCAAGTATCTCATACCTATAAACCATCAAATGATATCCAACATTTGTCATCCTCGTCATCATCTCAGTCAACCATCTCGGATATTACACTAAGATCCTTGAAAAAATCATACAATCATCAATCATAACATTGCCACCTATTAAGCCCTTTAATCCTCATGGGTGGAAACTAACTTGGTATAGCTATGAGGTGTTTTATGTTTATCATCAAGTACTAGGACACTACACATAGGACTATAAATCTTGCCATGCCATAATCAAAAGTCTCACTAGAAAAGGAATTCTACCAAACAAGAATCATCCTAATCCACCTACCAACATCAATATAACAAATTCCAAACATCAATTCAAACTGGACTGTAAGTCCCTAAACATACCAATTCCAAACTGTCACTTGACATCGTATCTAGTAAAATCAATACTTCTTCTAGTAAATCCCTCTCTTCATGTAGATTCCATCCATACAACCATAAGAGCTTACACACAAGATTTTATATCCATGAATAAAAATGGGCCTAAAGTATTTATCTCCATCACTCCCTCTAAATAATCCAACCCATTAGATTCTGAAGCTAAGGTTTACATCCTTGTGGCACCTCAAACTCAATTCAAAACATCCATACAAAACATTGTCCTCAAATAGGTACATCAATCTCTTGTTAAAATGTCTCTTTATGAGCTCATTTAAAACTCTCCCAACATCAACAAGGCATGATTGAATCGCTCTAGGCCATTTCAGTACCATCGATGATCCCCACCATTTTCCAACCTCATTGGCACCCTCAAAATATATTTTTCCATCATTCTCTAGGAGTATGAGATTTTATCCTTATAACCTAAAGATCATGAACTTCCTCTCTTTCACCGCCTAAATAAATGACACTCCAATTAAGAGAGTAATGAACGATAATGGTATTAACATTAATATTGTATCATCTCATGCCTTTAAACAACTTCAATTACCCGATAACATAGTTGATCAATCACCTATTACACTTTGTTCCTTTAATGACATTGTCACCCCCACATTATGCATAATCATCTTACCTATTAAAATAGGTGTTAAAAGCCTTCATAAACTCTTCTATCTTGTAGAAGGAGAGTTCCAATATAACATACTACTAGGTCATCCTTGGATATGCACTATGCATTGTACATTCCTCCCACATTGCATCGATGTATAAAATAGAACATGAGAGTAAAAATTTAGAGTTACCGCTGATCCAAATCCATTCAAATCTCATCATATGACCTACGTAACTAATTACGTGTTGATTCCATTAAAAATTCCACGTCTCCAAATAAAACTTTTACCATCTTCCATCCCCAAATCCAAACTATTACACATGGAATCAAGGTCTTTTAAGTCCATACAAATACATAATATTAATGTATCTCACTCGAGGATTATCACCTCTTAATTCTTAATACACTCTCTACACCAAATACATATGGGAGACCTAAAAACTACTCTATAAGCCTAACATAGGAAATATTACTTCCTTTCGCCCCCTTCCTCTCGACATATTTTTTTATGGAGGTATTGGCTGCTCTTCATCTCATCTTTATAATCAATCAAACATAAAACCATTATCATCGAGTTTTCATTCCTAGATGAACCAAATTTTTCCCAAACCCACCCATTGTTACGCATGGAAGGTCTTTGGTCCATGTCGATATGAGTAGGTTCAAGCATGACTTACCCATTAAATACATAAGGAAACCTAATGAGAAACATGGCCTCATATTCAAAGTATCTTCTTATAATTTATCACTATCAACATCGAACCTCAAACACTAGTATCACCATTATTGGACTCACCCTTTGACATTGATGATAGCATATCTATTCCCCAATTTTTTTAATCAATACTATCACACTTGGACCAATGACTTATCAAGCTAATGGTAAGACTAAAACCCTTCCCCTAACATTATGACACATGATAGATGAATATTTCCCTACTATCAACATCCTTCATTGCCACAAAGATGATGATATGTTGGCTTATATGGGGTTTGAGGATAGCCATATTTAAAAATCCTTACCTCCTAACACATCTACTCTTCTCAATGAATCAACCACCAATGTTAATATTGGCACATTGCAAGAGCCGCACATTTTCAAAATCGGCCAAGCCTTAGACTCACGTGAACTCCAATAATTCGCCACTTTCATATCCAAACATAGTCAATCCTTCACATGGTCCTATAGTGACATGCCTGGTATAGATCCTAAAATCATTATCCATAATATTGTCACTATCCTAGATGTTAAATGTGTGAAGAAAAAACTTCATAGGATGCATCTGTGCATCGTATTGTTATTCAAAGAATAAATTCATCATTTTATTTTTGCCAATTTCATACTACCTATTGATTATCCAAAATGGGTTTCTAACATCGTTCCTATCACTAAATCCACTAGAAAATTACACATTTGTATGGACTTACAAGACCTTGATATCACTTTTCCAAAAGATGATTTTCCCCTACCAAACATCAATCTAACAATAGAAAACTAAATGATGTCTCTTATGGATGGTTTTTCTAGTTACAATCAAATCCTCATCACACCAGAAGATCAACATAAGAAATCATTTATCACCCCATGGGAACCTTTTGCTATAGAGTAATTCCTTTGTCTGAAGAATTCGGGAGCTACTTATCAACATGTTATGACCTACATCTTTCATGAACTCATCCACAAAACCGTAAACGGTAAAATACTATGTTGACGATCTCCTAGGTAAATCCAAAAACCAAAGAGACCATATAGTTTTCCTTGACGTGATATTTGAAAGTATATTGTAGTTCTTTCTCCACCTCAATCCTATTAAATTTGTATTTGGAGCTCTCACAACAAAACTGCTAGGATTTACAATGTCTATTAAGGGAATTGAAGTTGACCCTACTAAGGTCAAATCCATCATTGAAATGCATCCTCCATCTAATCTCAAACAACTTCGTAGCCTTGAAGGAAAAATTCAATCAATCGATGTCACATCTCTCAATTATCAAGCATTTGTCAAAATTTCCATCATTCTCTAATAAATGACATCAACTTTAAGTGGGATGATAATTATCAATAAGTGTTCAATGCCCTCAAACAATATCTTTTATCACTACTAGTACTCACACTTACATGTGAGTGGGTATCTTCTATCTCTATATCTCTACAAATGAATATGTCTTGAGAGCCATGTTTTCACATTGTCATCTATTACATAAGCCTCATCCTTCATAATTATGAAACTCACTATTTAGAAGTATCCAAGTTTTGTTGTGCCTTGTACTTCACAAATTCAAAAATCTATCACTACCTCCTCAATCACAAAACTTAAATAGTCCGAAACTTTAATCCACTCAAATCTATTCATTCTAAACCTTATCAAAACAATTGTATCACAAGATGGATCATGCTCATGATTGATTTTGACCTTGAATTTATCTTTCATAATCCATTAAGGGGCAGCTCATTACCAATCAACTCACAGAAGATCCCATCCCTTCTAATAAAATACGTTGTGAACAATTCCCCATTGAATCTATCAATACTCTCGATCACGACAATACCCCTCTTCAAATGACCTTGTTCTTTGACGGTTCCAAATGTAGATAGGGGGTGTCGAATATTCATAATTCCCCTTGGGAAAATCTTATTATGGTATCTTTCAAACTTAATTTTTAATGCACCAATAACATTTCGAATACGAGGATCTCATCATGGGACTTGAGATCATCACTTTTCTTGGTGTACAAATCCTTGACATCTACTGGAGACTCATAACTAGTCATCAATCAAATCAAAGGTATTTATCAATGTAAAAATGAGGTCCTACAAAAATACAAAACCATTTTCAAATATTTACTTTGAAACTCTTTGACCACTACTAAATCCAAACCGCCCCTCACTCATCTAACAAATTTTTAGATACCATGGATTAATTTTTCTCTCTCATCCCTTTATCATCGTAACATCCTCATTTTTATACATTAGAACAAGTAAAAAAAATATTTTTTTTTGACAAATGCTTCCTGGTTCTAAATACATAATTTAGAACTCACAAATCAAAAACAACCATTCTCATAACAGATAACCATATGCAGCTGTAATGACTCGGAGTACCTCCGATCTATTCATTCCATGACTCGGTAATCTACCGATCTATTCATGAGTATTAAGAGTTGGCGTTTTATTTAACACATCACTCTTGCGGATCTCCTCCCTAATCTGGGATTCAGAATGCTCTGTCCAAGGAACCTATCTGAATAATTGTTACCATTATTCATCGGCATCTCATCCCTTAGACTAGGTGACTTAGGACAACGCAATCAAGAAGCTTGCGATACTTTGGCCAAAGATTTGAAACATACTGCTTATGTCTCATATTCCTTGACAAAGATACTCGTCAATGGGAATACGTCCTTCACCCCATTCCTATGTTATGTAGAATGTCTTATACTCGACTTGTCGACTCTCCTCATCCCAAGTTATTCACTCAGAATGATTAGTAAGATGACAACGTTATAGGGATGCTCCCGAGGACTAGGGATACGCTGACATACTGGGTCAACCCTAGTTAATCCAGTGTGTCAAGATACCCCGAGTCTCCTAGGGCAGCCTTATAACATGACCACATTCCTAATCAGTCCCAGAGTAACTTGTTCGAGTTTAAGGTGTAAATCTTAACGATCAATGCAAAGGGTGTCGTCAAAAGTCACCTGCATTGTTGTATCTTCGAGAAGATCCTAATCTTCTCGAAGGTACAACCCTACAGTTGACTTGTGCCGTCAACCTTTAAATCCGCCTCGAAAAGATCTACTTATTAATAAGTGTTACACACGTTGAGTTAAAATTATACTAAAAGACGCTCCCTTAAGGTTAGTCTTTCCCAATCCCTGGGTTCCTCACCTTAGAATGACCTTTCATAGTAAAACCCATTACACAAGAGAAGTTATTAAGACTTGAGGTCCCTTCAAGGAGTTCATAGAATATACATAATTCTAAATCAACGAAATTGGACAATAACCATCAACCTTCACATGAGATTGCTAACCAAACCCTTTTTAGGTTTATATCAGTTCTCATAACTGAATTTATATCTTACTTATTAGTATCGAGATATAGTGATTAAGAATCCAATTAAACGTTGTCTTGATTTAGATCAAGACTAGGAAGTAATAATTTATTCAGCTCGTTTAGCTTCCTGCTCAGGTTTATTTTAACCCTAGCTTCCAGAAAGACAGTGATCTAAATTCCAATTTAGCTTTAGATAGAACATACTAGAACTACTAAACAATCATAAGTATTCAGTCACAAATTCTTGCAAGCTTACTTAGATAATCACAAAAGTCTCCACTTTATACAATAATAATAATACTCTCAAGATCATTCGAACCGAAGAAGGTCAAACCATCAAGATACGAATACAAACACATAAGTAACAAATATCTCTTTTCATTCCTTTCAAGCTAATCAAATACATTTTATGCATTCAGCATACTTGATACAATACTCAACAGCAAAAGAACATCTTTCTTCTAGTAGTACATTCAGAGAATCAAGTTGTAATTCATCATAAAACCAAATTAAACAATCTGAACATCCTATCAGATCTGCGTGCTTTTACCACTTACGGCAACCATCTGCAAAAATTGTCAACACGGGTCAGTTCGATGAACTGAGCATGATAAGCACTAACTCTTAAAACAAATGCAATCCACCAATTGTTTTCATTAAACAACCTGTTTAAATGAAATCATTTCACCAAACATGTAAACATATTTCAGACTATGCTCTTGTAATACAAACATGACTATAAACGCGTAACTCATATTATAGTTACTAAATAGTCCTAGATACTTTTCAGATATTTCATCATAAATATTAGTGACCAAGAAGAACAAATGTATCCAAAACAACTATCCATCTGAATCCCAAGGACAACAACATCCAACAGGCCATTATATTCAACAAAATGAATATCCTAACAATTCATGAATCCATCAGTATGTTTTACAAATCCAACAATTAAATATAAATTTATCAACATATACTTTACAATGAAGAGAAAGAAACCGAGACATTCAGATGTCCCTTCCAAACATGCTCATGACTGTACCGTCCACTTAAGAGTAATGCAATCACATTATACACCTGCGACTAAGCCAGTCGAGACCACAGGAAGAACTACAGTTCATCAAAATACACATATAAAAATTGCCTGTAACTTACTGAACAACACAGTAGCTCTCGTGACAAGGCAGTGATGAATAATCCATCAAATAGACTCCACATAACCTTCCATATTATTCAACAACAAGAAAATATCCAACGCCATCACTTGTCAAGGTACAGTTAATAGCTCTTTACTTCAGTCAAGCACACGACTAGATATTCACGCTAACAGAAGACGTAATCATGCTCAAACACAAGAACAATCCCACTGAGTCGAAACTCTCATCAACATACAGTTCAATCTAATCCCTACTAAAACACAGCAAGGACAAAAATCGAGAATCGAGCCAACACACAACATATCATGGGCTCCAACAGTGCCAAATTCAACCACTACTTATATTAAAGGTTTAAATTGAAGTTGAATTCATATGACAACAAATCAAGGATTCCAATTGATTCCATAACAACAGTATTCACAACTGAGATTATTCAGAAGAGAAAACATAATATACGCCTCCAGGATTAAAAAGGAGTCTTACCCATGTGGTATTCTTCAAATAAACTTCTCTGAAGCCAAAATACAAGATATATATATATATATATATATATATATATATATATTAAGGATTCCAACAGAGCCAATAATAATAAGTATTCACAACCAGGCTTATACAGAAGCAGAGACACTGGTTTCATATCAAGGACTTCAACTGAATCCATAACAACAGTATTCACTCTAAGCTTAAGCAGAAGATGAAACATAAAAAGAACTCCAACTGAGTCTGACCAACGAAATTCATTGCTAAGCGAAAGTATTCATAACAAGGCAACAGAAGTCGTATTACCAGTTACCCCTCAAGGACTCCAACTGAATCAAACTAATAGTATTCACATTTATGACTTCTACAGAAGTCCAAAATATACGAAACATTCCAAGGACTCCACAGAGTCATTTCGTATATATATAAATATATTGCAAACTATCAACGGATTAAATCCCATAATTGCAACACAAGGGGGAAACTTCTACAAAGTCGCATTCAAATACTATAAACACAGCAAGTTATCCAATCAGAAGTAACTTAAATATTATAGCAAGATCCAACAAGATTCAGCAACCATAACATATATTACTCACGACAAAACTTTTAAAGAAGTCGTATATACTGTACATTCAAGAAATCCAACAGTATCATTTTCAACAAGTGGAAACAGCAAGGTATCGACTGAAGTCTGAATCAAACAAGAAAACAATTCATGGACTCCTACAGAGCCGAATTCATATATTTTCCTTGCAACATTTCTACAAAATCTATCCGGAATGCAAAACACAGCAAGATAATACATCCGTTCGAAACAAAATGCACACCCATCAAGGGTTCACTTGAAAAATCGAGCCAGTAAGAAGATACAACAACTAATTCACACAAAGCTACCATAAAAACCAACTGATCCCAAAAATCATCTGAACAGAGTTGTTCTAATGAAATCATTTGAAAGAAAGCAAGATTTTTAAAGGTTAGGGCCTAACATGCCTGGTAATGTTGCTTAAAAATCCGAAGAAGACCACTGAAAGAGCTCGAGCCTTCTCCTCTTTTTCCACGTTAGATTCAACAACAATAATTTGTTATTTCCATGCCTTATAAACTTTCCTTGACAGAGAAAAGAGCTAGTTACTCTCATATTTGCCATGCAACACCAAGGCAGATGCGAAGTAAGAACCAAGTGATCAAACAGAGAGAAAACCGGAGCGCATGAAAAACCAAACAAACTACCAGTTTTCCATTTTGCATGTCTTCCCGAGAAATCCGAGCTCGAAGACCGAGTTCATTAATTGTATTAACTCCAAAATTCCCACTCAATCTCCATTGCCACCGACCGCCATAGTTGGCGATGGATAAAAACAAATCAAAGACCATTTCTAGACTTGGCGACTCTGCCACGTCGGCTTTCACTAGCCATTGAAACCTCTGCTAATTCCTTGTCCTTCATACTTATCCATCCCATTTAATGCCATAGAAACTACCGCCCATGGCTCGCACCCCTTCATAGGTCCCCTTCCTCCACTAACATTTGTTAGGTTAGAAGCATAGGTTAGGATTTAAGATGATACTTAGTCTAACCTCCTTAGCGCTAGGTTGCTAACTTAGAACATTTAGCTTATAGCTTAGGCCTAGGTTAGATTAACACTAATCTAACCCATAGGTTATAGTTTAGGTTTAGGTTATTAACCTTAATAAATCCAGCTTAGGTCTAACATTTAGAATGTTCAGAATAAGAACCTACAGATATACATTCACGAAAAGGATTCACTCCAGCACTGCCAATAAGCTAGTTGAATAAATGTATCTGAATTTATTACCTGGCCCATGATCAAGACCTTCCTGATATTACGATATCGGGAACTAATTCATTTAACACGATCAGCCTAAGTTAGACTCTGGAATAGCTTATTCAACGCATTCAGACCTTGCAACCTGCGTAAGGTCTATAATTTTTGTTCATCCCGAATAAACTTAAAGCATCTCTTGGATCAATGCCACTGATCCAAGGCTGGGTCTTATAGATGGATAAATCCACAATTCATTCCGAGATCAGATTAAACTCAGGTGCAAAATGAAAGAAATAAAAGAGTCCAATCATATTCCAACTCAGTCAAAGATCTTCAATTGCAAAGAAGATACAGTACATATCAAGCATGACTTCACAATCAAAGGAACACATCCTTTTACAGAAGAAATCATATATCAACACTTGAATGCTCAGGAGGAAGTAACAACAGTTCAAAGTGTTACAATCACCACAAAATTCCAAACTCTTCTTCTTTATTCACATACTAGATGAGCCATCCTATACCAAAACATGTCTTCCCACCATCAATCATATAGAATATATCTCATTTGACGTATGATTGTATTTTCATAAGAAAATACATTCATATCTATCAATAAATGGTAAAATATCCTTTCAACAATGTGTGTCCCACTACATCATACAAGGGGGTATTCTTTATAAAAGAGTATTTGACAACATCCTCCTCTTGTGTCTTAAAATTCAGAGGCTCATCTATCTATACAAGAATTAAATGACTTTATATGTGGTGGACACTTCAATGGTTTAGTTATCTCTAAATGGATCATGCACATGGGTTAATATTGGTTCACCCTTAACCAATATCAATTGTGAATATATATAAAAATGCATCAAATGTCAACAACATTCTAATCTCACACATATCCCTAGTCGTGCTCTTCAACCACTCAAAACTTTTTGCATTTTTCGTAATGGGGCTTGACCTTATTGTCCTTATCAATCCTCGTTCATCACAATGACACAATTCCATCATTATAGCAACTAAATATTTTACAAAATGGGTGGAAGAAATTCCCTTATCTCTACAAAAGTAGATAAAATTATAGATTTCATCCATCACATTATTTGTCACTTTGGTATACATCATAAAATCATCATGTTTAATGGTAAATCATTTGAAAATAAGAAAGTTCAAAAGCGTGTGACACAAACAAAATCAAGATTATATTTTCCTCTCCCTACTCTCAAACATCCAAGCTAAAGCATCTAATAAAACATTGTAGACACAAAATCTATGCACTTGGGTACATTTCTAGGTCCTAAAGCATACTAATGTATACATGATTCCTAAGCAAGAAAACTAGTGGTTGACAACTCCTTTTGGCCTTTTGGTTGCTTTTATCTCTTGCACTTTACTGTTTCTGAGCTTGAATGAGCATCCTTTTGGCTTTACACATCTTACGCTTTGTTGATTGACTTGACTTGTCAGGGTTAGCACACCGGTTGTACAGATAATATATCATATCTAAGCATACATGCAAATAAAATTAGATATTCTACCAAAAGAAATATACAAAATAAGAGACATAAATCAACACCAGATTTAATGTGGTTCACCCAGTGTGGGCTACGTCCACAAAGAAACAATTTAATCTATTATCCAAAGCTTTGACAAGATATACAATGAAGATTTACAATCTTCCACACCTCTCAGATGTACATTACTTTCTTTCTCTCAAGATTTTGCTTCAACTCAAAGAATTCTCTCTCTCTCACCAACCTTTTTCAAGTTCTTTCTAATTCTTGTTAATCATTCCTTCTAAACCCTAGCTTTTATGCTTATATAGTCATTTATAGACTTAGGGAACTTAGCCATGCAATTACAATCAATAGATATACTTTAATGCTAAAAATAGATCTAATTCCCGAGAGTTAATTAAAACATCCTCGCATAGGTAACCGACACCGGTTAGACCTAACCATTGTCGGTTCCTTCCTTACTTGATCAATGTCGGTCATACCGGATCAATGTCGGTCATACTTGACCGATGTCGGTCCTAGGTGACCGATGCCGGTTCCCCCTAACCGATGATGGTTACTGTATTTTCCAGCAAGTTTCCATTGCATGCTAAACTGAAGTAATTGAGCTCCACAACTCAATAATCTCCCACTTGGAGATTAATTACTGCACCATACTTGTACAACATCATTCTTGGATCCTTCCTTAGCTTTGTTTCTTCCTCTTCAAGTATCAAACTCGAAGACCAACATAAGTGGAGTGTAGCTCCAACTTCTCCTTTGTTAATGACTTCATTAGCATATCCATAGGGTTCTTACTCGTATGAATCTTTTCCAGATTCAATTGTCCATCCTCCAATACCTATCGTATGAAGTGATACCTCAACTAAATGTGTTTCATTCTCAAATGAAATGTTGAGTTCTTTGCTAAATGAATTACACTCACGATTTTCACTAAACATTTTACAATCACCTTTCTCCTTTCCCAACTCTTCCATGAACCTACTCATCCATATCATATCCTTGCTATCCTCTATAGCTACAACATACTATATGCTCTATAGTAGACAAATCCACAACCTTCTGCAATCTTAAAATCCAGCTAATTTGTTCCACGTCTTTGTTAAAATATATCCAATAGTGCTCCTCCTACCATCTAGATCTCCAGCCATATCCGAATCAACATAGCCACATAATTAAATATCCAAACCTCCATAGCATAATTGCATTCCAGATGTCCCTTTCAAATACCTAAGTATCCATTGACTGCTTTCCAATGCTCTTTACCTAGATTAGCCATAAATCTACTCACAACTCCCACTACCTATGCAATGTCTGGTCTAGTACAAACCATAGCATACATGAGACTTCCAACTGCTGAAGCATATGACACTTGTGTCATGTATTTGACCTCCTCATGTGATGAAGGACATTGATATTTTCTCAATTTGAAGTGTCTAGCCATAGGTGTACTAACAGGTTTGCATTCTAGCATGTTGAACCTTTCTAACACCTTGTAGATATAATCCTCTTGAGACAAATACAATTTCTTATTTTTCTTGTCTCTATGTATTTGCATGTCAAGGATTCTTTTTGCAGCTCCTAAATCCTTCATAGAAAATGTGTGAGCTAGCTTTCTCTTAAGCTCACCAATGTCCTACATACTAGATCTTGCAATAAGCATATCATCCACATACAATAACAAAATAATATAGCTCCCATTTTCAAGCTTCTTGAAATAAACACAATGGTTAGATTCACATCTCAAGTAACCATGCTCATGCATAAAAATATCAAACTTTATGTACCATTTCCTTGGAGCTTGCTTCAGCCCATATAGGCTCTTTTTCAACCTACACACTAGTTTCTCCTTACCCTTGACTTCATACCCAAGCACTTCTGCATATAAATATCTTCATCCAAATCACCATGAAGGAAAGTCATCTTCACATCTAGTTTCTCTAAATGCAAATCTTCTACTACAACTAAACTCAATACAGTACAAATAGAAGTCATCTTAACAACAGGAGAGAAAATTTCACTAAAGTCAATACCTTCTTTCTGTGTAAATCCCTTTACTACAAGCCTTGCATTGTACCTTTTTTGTCCACCCTCTTCTTCCTTAATCCTGTAAACCCACTTGTTCTGTAATGTTCTCTTACCTACTGGAAACTTAACCAAATCCCAAGTCTGGTTCTATTCCAAGGAGTCCATCTCCTCATCCATGCCATGCTCCCACTAAATGTGAGTCTTATCTTGCATTTATTATTCAAATATCTTTGGTTCACCATTATCAGTCAACAATAAATAAAATAGAGAAGGTGTAAATATTTTTAGAAGTTTACTTACCCTTTATGACCTTCTCACAGGAGTTTGGGGTACCGGAGGCTCAATCTGGACCTCCTAGAAATTCCTATCCAAATCGACAGGACCAACGTTGGTCACCTCTAACTAACATTAGTTCTGCTAACTGATGTTAGTTTGGATCCTCTATAACCAATACCAGTTCGTCTAACCGGTGCTAATTAGGGGTCAACCGACACCGGTTATTGTGTAACCCTCACATAATTCTTTTAAATCTGAGAGTTCATTTTCATTCATAAACTTCTTAACCGGTTCATCCTTGGGTACCAAAATTTGATCCATGTACATTCTCTTTTCATTCCATTCAACATCATGACTCCTAATAATTTTAGAATTCTCTAAATCCCAAAATGGAAACTAAAATCACCAGATCCATAACCAATGAAAGTGCACATCTTGGATTTTGCATCCAACTTCTTTCTATTTTCCCTATCAATAAGCAAAAATCTTCAACCAAAAAATTTAAGAAAAGAAAGATGTACCTCTTTTTCGGTCCAAGCTTCCTCTGGTATTCCTCCATATAGTGAACTTGAAGGCCCATGGTTAATCAAATAAATTGTTGTATCAACTACTTCTACCCAAAACTATAAGGACAATCCAACATGTATCCTCATACTTCTAGTACGTTCCATGATTGTCTTGTTCATTCTTTCTACAATACCATTCTCTTGTGGTATTCTTGGAACCATCTTTTCTCTATATATTCCATTCACCGAACAATAATCATTGAAAGTCTTGCCACAATATTCACCACCATTGTCGGATCTAAGACACTTTTAACATTGAATTTGATTCATTCTCAAAAAGGAATTTCCATCTTTTAAACTTATAAAAACACCATATTTATGTTTAATACAATAAACCCATACCTTTCTTATAACATCATCAATGAAAGTAACATAGTACTAGGATCCTCCATGAGAAGCTACCCGGCTAGTCCCCACACACATCCGAGTGTAAAAACTTCAATTTTTACTCCTTAGTTGCCCCAACTTTGAGAAATCTCACTCTCTTTTGCTTTCCAAAGATACAATGCTCACAGAAATCAAGATCTAAATCTTTCAAATCTGATAACTTACCCTTAGCCTTTAAGATCTACATTCCTTTTTTACTCATATGGTCCAACCGATTATGCCACATGCATGCATCTGAATCTGAAGTAGATAACATAGAAAATAATCAATAACACAGGTGGATAAATATAATGTTCATACCTTCTTACCTCTTGCCACAATAAAAGCACCCTTGGTGACTTTCCAAGAGTCTGTTGTGAATGTAACCATACAACCGCCACCTAGTTGTCCTACCAAAATAAGATTCCTCTAGAGACTTGACACTTGCCTCACATCTTTCAATACCATGTATTTCCATTCTATAATTTTAGATGAACTTCCCCTTTACTAGTAATACTGCAAGGTTCATCATCACCCAAATAAACATGCCTGAAATTTCCCTGGACATAATTTCTGAAATAACCCTTATTAGGGGTTGCATGGAAAGAAGCTCCTGAATCTAAAACCCATGATTCAATTCTACTATCTAAAGAAAGAATAAGAGCATCTTGCATTACCTCTAATGCAATAAGATTTTCTTCTTTACCTTTGTCTAGGTGTTGGTTCTCTTTGTCCTTTGACCAACAATCTTTCTTTGCATGTCCTTTCTTTCCACATTTCCAACAAGTAATTCCCTTACTTCTGGATTTAGATCTGCTATCCCTTGACTTTGATTTCCCATTACTCTTACTCTTTGATATTTCCTTATGTCTGCCCTTGCTTTCTACATTTAAATAATTTCACGATGATGATTCCTCTATACTCTTCCTATGAATTTATTCATTCAAGATTATACTAACCACATCATCAAACTTCAAAATATTATTAGCAGATGTTGTATTACTAACATCCATTACCAAGTAATCCCAACTATCATGCAAATAACATAAGAATAAAAGTGATTTTACTTCATCATCAAATGGTATAAAGCAACCGATTGTAATCGATTTACAATAGATCGAAATCATTAAAATGGCTAGATGCAGATCCACCTTCATGCATCTTAGAAAAAAATAGTTTCTTCATCAAATAAACTTTATTTGAAGCACTAGGTTTTTCATATAAATTAGCAAGAGATTTCATTAAGTTTATCGTAGAAGCATTTCGTAATATTGGAATCTAGAGATGCTTTCATGCTCAATCTTATAGATCCCAAATCCTTTCTGTCAAGAATCTTCCATTCCTCAATAGTCATCTTCATAAGTCTAGACTTCTCATCCAACGGTAAATACAAATCTCTTTGATACAAATAATCCTCAATCTGCATCTTCCATAATTGATAATTTTGGTCGTCAAATTTCTCTACCTTGTATTTGTTTTCTTATGCCATTGTTGTAGCTCCCACTCAATCAAAAAAACCCTCTGTGAGTAAATATTTCAACACAAAACCCTCAAACAAAGCTTTGATACCAGTTGTTGGGGTTAGCACACCGATTGTATAGACAATATATCAAATCTAAGCATACATGCAAATAAAATCGGATATTATACCAAAAGAAATATACAAAACAAGAAACATAAATCAACACCAGATTTAATGTGGTTCACCCAAAGTGTGGGCTATGTCCACCAAGAAATAAGTCAATCTATTATCCAAAGCTTTGACAAGATATAAAATGAAGATTTATAATCTTCCACACCTCTCGATGTACAAGATTTTCTTTCTCTCAAGTTTTTGCTTCATCAAAAGAATTCTCTCTCTCACCAACCTTTTTCAAGTTCTTTCTAATTCTTGTTAATCATTCCTTCTAAACCCTATCTTTTATTCTTATATAGTCATTTATAGACTTAGGGCACTTATCCATGCAATTACAAACAATAGATATACTTTAATTCTAAAAATAGATCTAATTCCCGAGATTTAATTAAAACATCCTCGCATTGAAGTAATCGACGCTGGTTAGACCTAACCACTACTGGGTTCCTCCCTTGCTCGAAAATGTTGGTCCTAGGTGACCGATGTCGGTTCCCCCAACTAATGACTTCATTCTTGTGTTTGTCGGTAATTTTTCATTGCATGCTAAACTAAATTAATTGAGCTCCACAACTCAACATGATGGGTTTACCTTTTGATGGATTTGAACACTAGTAACCAATTAGGATATAAGCTCACAAGTGATTATGTCCTTCTCTTTCTTCTTGGTCACCTTTCAATAATTTTGGTTGGCCTTTTAGTTTTAAATTTTGAAATTCAATCAAGGGAATCATATATATACTTATTTACTTATTTCAAATAAGGAGTAAGCACTATAAACATTATCTCTAAACACCTAAGCTTGCACAAAGGCACAAGATCACTATAAATTACATATCTAGCACATTCATACAAGGGTCAAGGGCTACACTGGTCTACATACACCGCATGGGATGGGATTTATTCTATTCCATCACACACATTTTGTATATTTAAGATAATATAGATCTAGCTTGTTATCATCACGCAACTTGTAAAAGGGAAACCTAGGTCATGGGACATGGATACACACATACAAGGAGAAATACATAGAGTTTGAGATGTAGTGAAGTACTTGGTCGTAATTTCACTCTTCGGTGACTGGCAAGGTCGATCTAACTCCTCATTATACATATATTTTATTAGATTTGATGTGTTTTGTGGGCATATGTAGTTAGTCATTTATTTTTCAGGTTATAGGTGTGATTGAAGATCCAAAAATGAAATAAAAGATACTAATAGCAAAGGTATTTCGACCCAAAAAAGATCACAACGTGAGAATTTTAGATAACATAGGTGCCCAGATCAGTCATTAGTACCTAGGGTGCTTATTCCCTCTCGCAGTGCTCCTACCCTTCTACGTGCACTTTTATCTTGTACATTCTGTGGTATTGAACCCTCATCGAGTGTTTGTGACATTTTTCTAGCCTATTCTAGCAGATACACAGTCATGATCACTCTCAGGTTCCTCATAATCAGCTAACTCATTATCCTTTTTCGTTTTCTTAGGTTTTTCAATCCTTGAATGCTTAGTGCTTGCACATTACTATATTCAATCATCTGAATATCATTTATTATGGTAAGTTACTCAAAACAAGGATTAATATGAATTTAGATTAAATCATTTGGTGAACCCATACCCTTATTTGAACACTATATCTTAGTCTTGCATATTACCTCCATCTTTCTTGTCACCCTAGATACCCTTGGATCCTTCCATTTTCACCAACATGAGTATCTCTCTCCCCACTTTCTTGCAGCCAATCTCCGAATGTGAGTGTAAAATAAAATATTTTTGTCTAACACTTACATTCATCCTAACACTTCTCCTAAATATGTTTATCATAGATTCACTACGGCATTATATTTTAATGAAGATCATATTACCTTTACATCTACTAAAATTTCTTCTCAATTTATTTTAGATAATGATCCACCCCTTTATATTCAAGTTTGCATCCATAATATGGGGTTAAACAATATTTAGTTGATAATGGATCCGATCTTAACATTTTTAATATATCATTCCTTCAAAAATTGGCCTTTCCAAAGCCTCCTTAACTCCTCATCTATTTAAGTTCACAACTTTGATAATATTCCTAAACAGGTTTTAGGTATGATCACACTTCCCATTATTATTGGGCCATGCACTTTTCCCATCTCACGCCATGTAGTGCTTAATAATCTAAAATATAATATTATTTTTGGATGGCCTTTCCTCCATGCCATGCATATGGTCCCTTCAACTGATACATAAAATTCTACTTTAGAACTCTATAAATCACACAATTATGTTGGTCTACTTTCTACTTTGGAAAATGACAGTTTCGAGCTTTAGTGAGTGATTAAATAGTGCTTAGGACATAATTGTAGAGAAATGCTAAAGGAGTTACACATGCAACATAAGAATTTTATCCTGAAACCCCCACTTTGAGGTAAAACCCACAGAATGGTAATTGCTCTTTCTTCCCACTTGTATTGGCCAATAATCAAATTTTACAGATTAAAATAAGTATGAAAAGAAGCAACAATGTAAACCTTCTCTCTCAATTACTTGCTTTCTCTATTTCTCTCTCAATAATTCCACTCCAAAGACTAAAGAATCTCTACTCACTTGATCTTATATAATTAATACTTTGCTTCTTGATCTCTCTGGATCTTCAAATGCCTCAATTCTCTTGATCCTCCTTGTATTTATAGCCTTCTCCCATGTCCTCTCATGCACTAGAGAATGGGAAAGGTCAAGGAGGGAAGAGACACAATCGGGCGCTTCAAATTCATGTCCCATTTCTATTTTCTATTTGAAAGTTTCAAGACCACCACCCTAAGAAGACTAGTGATTTTTGGACCGCTGCAATGGATGGGCATCGTCGCTTCCGCACAAAGTGGTGGTTCTTTCTAGAACCTTCGTTTACCTCATTTTTCTTCATTTTCTTCAATTCTCCTTCTTGGTGCTGATGGAACTGATGAAGTGGTGTGTTTTTCTAGATCCCTATGGATCATACCTCCCCTACTTAGGAGGATTTTGGTCCCACAAAATCTTAGTGGGGATTCATAAGAGAATCAACTCCCTCTCTTGCTCCTTCGAGTACCACTGGGTATACCTTGGTGTCTTCTCTCATCTAATCTACCAAGACTCCTGTGGATCTTTGGTTTTCTACTCCAGTGCTACATCCTCCTTTGAGTTTCCTTGAGTAAAATCCTCTTTAGAAGGTAGCTTCTGTATGTTTCCTTCTTTTCCATGCTTGGATGGATTTAGTAGGTGTGAGCTCTTACAAATTTCTATCGCATGCATCTGCATAAAGTGTGTCCTGAAGGTTTATTTCCAACCTTCTCAAGTATGGAAAAGGTCCCATATTGTAGTGGTTTAGTCCTTCTTACTTGTCTTTGTATCTTGAGATGGATTGACCGAATCCTCTCCACATACATTGTTTTTATAGTCACCATTGTTCTTTGTATCTTCTCTTCTCCTCATACCCTACCTGGTCAATTATAGTGAATCAATAGGTAGATATGGTGACTGCATAGTGGAAGTTTGTATTGCTCCTTGAATGAGTAGTTCCTGTGGTGTCTTCTTCTACAAAAACTAACAAGTGCTATCTAAAATATATGTTCTCTCAAGTCTATTTTGCTTTTCTTCTAATGAAAGTTAAAAAAAAGCTCGATGATTTTCCTAAATAAGCCTTGGTTCTTGGTTGGCACTTACCATCACCTTCATTGATTTTCTTTGGTGTTCCCAGGATGTTGAAACCGACTCTATCCTTAACCCATATATACCGCTTCTCCTCCTTGTGAACACAACATCTTTGGGATACAAGTAATGACTTCCGAAGACAACATCAAATGCATCAAGTGGAATGATATCAGCCTCTAATAATATATTACATATTTATCCCAAACTAAACCTTACACTTTCTTATAACCTATATTTATACACCCTTCTTCACCCATCCTTATGGGTATGGATGTGGATGCACATAAGTCTCTAGACCAAGTTTTTCTACAATCGCATCGAAATCAGATTTGATTAAGAACTAGACTCTACTAAAGCATTTACCTTAGTCTTCTTGATTTGGATTCTGATTTGAAATAGCTTACTAAACTCTTCTTTTGTACCCCTATACATGTTAGTGGCCATGCATCCCACCTCTCATCTATATCTCAATCATCCTCAATCTCCACCTCTCCTATTTTCATAGTGGCCATCAATTTCTTGGAATCCTTGGTTCAGTGTTTTGGGTGTAATTCGGGTGTAACTTCCAACATGTGGCATTAGTATGTCCATTTATATCACAATTCTTACGTAAAAACATAGGATCTTTACAAGTATTCAAATAAGTAGTGGCATGTTTACCTTTACATTTATCTTTGCTATTTGTCTTCCCTTTGTTCTTTTTGCTTTTGATCTATTAGTTGGTCTCCCTTTGGCTTTGTTTCTCTTGCTTCTTCTCATAATCAATATAGTATATACAAGCATATCCTTGATATCCTCATGGAAATTACCTTCCTCCGAAGGTGAGTGTGAATTCCTCCCAAATACTTTCTCGAATGTCCTCATCCTCCAAGTCCATATTAAGCAACATGGCTCATCTCTCTCGAATTCTATAGTGTAGTCTTGCACGCTTTGACCACTACCCTGTCTAAATTGCTACCACTTAATCATAATGTCAATATTATGGCCAATAGCATAGAAGTTAGATTTAAGTAATTCTTTAAAACCTTTCCAAGTACCGACAATAGGACATTTCTTCTTCTCACAAGTGGATAGATGGGTTTCCCACCAAACCCAGCACCATGACTTTCCATTTTGAGACGTGAAAAGGTAATCCTTTGTGCCTTAGTAAAACTATGCACACTAAAATAGACTTCCAACTATTTTAGCCACTTATCAAGCAATTATGCATCTACTTGTCCTTAAAAGTTCTTTATTTACACTCTCGTTTCAACTTTAAAAGGTGTGTGAGCAGATTTTACCTTCTCGCTTACAATTTACATCTCTTCTTCACGCTCTTCCCCTTCTTCCTCTTCGTGGCTCTTTTTGATACCGAATTTTTGGCCACCGATTAAACCACCGAGTCCATGGAATCTTTCTTAATTGAAGCTATCTTTTGCAAATCTGAAATCTCTTCTTATTTTCTATGCAACCTATCCATCATGGTCACTAGCATTTTGACTCTACATACCAATTTATCTTCCTCCATTTGAGATAAAATTCTCTATTTCCACTTCTTTGTAGAAATATCTAGCTCATGAGGTAAAAATTCTTCACCTTTGGACGTGTCACCGTCATACACATCACAGAAAAACAATAGAATTCCACAGTCTTATATATATAATCAGATATGATACCAAAATGATCTCGTAAACTTCTACTTTGGAACTCTACGAATCACACAATTATGTTGTTCTACTTTCTACTTTGGAAAATGACAATTTCAAGCTTTAGTGACTAATTAACTAGTGCTTAGGACAAAATTGTAGAGAAATGCTAAAGGAATTCCACACACAACACAAGAATTTTATCTTGAAACCCCAATTTGAGGGAAAACCAGTCGGGAAGGGAAACTGCTCTTTCTTCCCACTTGTATTGGCCAATAATCAAATTTTACAGATTACAATAAGTATAAAAAGAAGCAACAATGTAAACCTTCTCTCTAATTACTTGCTTTCTCTGTTTTCTTACACCTTACTCCTACAATTCCACTCCAGCACTGAAGAATCTCTACTCACTTGCTCTCATATAATTAATAATTTGCTTCTTGATCTCTCTGGATCTTTGAATACCTCAATTATCTTACTCCTCCTTGTATTTATAGCCTTCTCCCATGTCCTCCTGTGCACTAGAGAATGGGAAAGGTCAGGGAGGGAAGAGACACAATTAGGCACTTCAAATTCATGTCCATTCGTGCTCCATTTCTCTTTTCTATTTGAAAGTTTCAGACCACCACCCCGAGAAAACCGATGTTTTCCAGACTACCACCTTGGCTAGGTGGTGGTTATAGGACATCACCCCGTAGAGTAGCGGTTTTGTCCAGAACCTCTGTTTACCTCATTTTCTTCAATTCTCCTTCTTAGTGCTAATGGAACTAATGAAGTGGTGTGTTTTTCTAGATCCCTATGGATCATCAACCCTTTATGTGCATCTTAAATTCTTATACTAGGGTGTGGTCTATGAGGCCTTAGCATATCCCTCCCTATTTTCCTTTTGCAACACTATTGATCATTCACCTGAAGCCCCTACTTCGCCACATCTCCTCCTAATTTCACAAAGTATGGTCTTAGGTATTAGTATATGCTTCATTATGGTTTCATTGGCACTAGATTAGGAAAATATGGAAAGGGATTCACAAAGACTCTTTCCATTCCTACATAATCCACCAAACTCGTCATAGAATATCTCCCTCTTCTTGCTCCTTTTATTCCTGCTACATCTTCTCCCGAGGTTTACACTACTTCACATACTCATAATCTTCCTCTACTATACCCTGAGCTTATTAGTGATCTATCTTCTCCCACTTGGCCTGAATTAGATACATTACTTACTGATGATGCTCTATTAGAATACATGATAAATTACGACCATTTCCCCCTTACCATCATAAAAATTATTTCCATATGTTCTCAATGTTATAGCTTACTTTGGCAAATTTGATCCTCCTAACACCAATACCAATACTCTTGACACTATTCCTACTTGATCCATACATAGAAGACTGATCCACCCTCTTAAATGAGGAAAATATTCAGTACAACCTCAACACCAATGAAAACCCCCATAGTCACACGTTTTAATTAACATTTTCCTATCCATACTACTCACATACACACATATACCTTACTTTTTCTTTGCACTTCAAGTCAATCTTTCTAGCAGCACTTTCTCTTATCTACACTATGAGCACACCTTGCTACATCTATCTATGTTTATGGCTTCCCTTTCCACTCCTATTCCACTCCATACATGATTTTATCCTCATGCTTACTTATGGATCCTTCTATTCATGATACACATACTAATTTATATATATGGTATCATCCTTTCATTCACTATACATACATTGGCTATCCATGCTCATAATAATCACATATATTTACTCATGCAGCTCCTAGTATACACACTTGGGATGCATCAAACTTCCCCCTCCTCACTTAATTCCTATACCATTACTTCTTCCTATCTATATAACACAATGTTGCTACTACATACTCTACCTCGCTACCCGATGACACACTCTTGTTCTACGGTTCATACTTGACTGTTGAGGGCACAATTCCTAAATGAACCTCACGTCACACACATCCATTGGGGATAATGCGGATCCCCTCATCTACACATCTTGTATATCATAATACATCATAACTTTCACACAACATCTACACATCTTGATATCTTTATCGTTGTTAGCTTATAATATTTACATGTTGCACTTTGTTTCCTATGCTAGTCGGATTCTTAGTATGTCATTATTTTTTCTATACACACATGTGTGTTCACATGGTATATTGAGGTGAATGCAAGACTTTTACATATTCTTACATGATGCATGATGTTTGACACTTCTCTTTACCAGCCCCGTTGAGGCTTCTCAGGCATCTACCTTTACTACTCTCATACTCAACACCGACATGTCCTATTGTTACAATATTTAGTACTTTTTTCACTCCCAATTACTTTTCACTAATATATACATGCTTTGACATACTAAATATCCTTCTAAAATGCTAACATGTGCTTCATGTGTAGCATTTTGCTTTTAAGATACTATACAACCATGGTTATATGTTACTTCTTGTTTGCTATTGTTTTACACTATTTATAGGTTATGCCATATGTCTTGCTTGATAATTTTTTGTTTATGACAACTTTGGCCCTGATTTTCTTGTGACATATTGAGCAATGTACCATGTATACAACCTGAATTTTTGGTCCCTTTTCTTCATAGTTCATTTTTACATTGTATTTTATTGCGTGTTAGATCTTTTACACTAACACTTGTTTTTAGCCTATATTGTTTACATGTGCCTTGGTTTCTACCATGCACATCCCCTACCCCCTATAGGTATCCAGTCTATGATATGTATATCACTCTTTAATCCTCTCATTTAGGCCACATCCTCCTACATTCATCACATGCACCCCAAATGAGGGGGGAACTATTGGGTGAACAAATCACCCTTCCAAAGCAAAGACAAAGCTCCGAACAAAACAATACACAATACAGAATTTGCAAAGTCACATAATTACAGAGTGGTCTAGAATCAAGATTGATCACAAACATAGAGTAGACACTAGCATCTAGTACCATACAAGAACATTGGGTGTTTGTGTCCCACCTAAGTGCAAGTGTCATGGGGGAAAATTAGATATTTTCTTAGTCCACCATAGTTTCAAGTTATTTACAGTACATATCTATAGTATTACACATGGCTTCAAGTTATAGAATGTAGAGATTTGACTACAATTTGGCTACAATTCATTTACAAATTGAGGCGTGCCGATCTACAAAGTGGTACTTATCATTTGAGAAACATCATGAAAGGAGATAAAAAAATATCTCTCTCCCCAACACTCTTCTCCTTGTCATGAGATCACCTAAAAACCTCACTCTTGGTGTGATATTTCCCAAAAAACTCATCCTTGGTGTGAGATCTCCCAAAAACCTCACTCTTGGCATGAGATCACCCAAAACCTATTCCTTAGCAACATGACACTCAAATCCATGTCTCTACACTTTATTGGTTGGGAATTAATCACTCCTAACTACATCTAGAAATATGTTCTAGATAAACAAGACAATTTTCTATCTTATAGTCTCTCATACATCAGGTGCACGCTTTCCTTAACTACTACTTTTACACACTTTTTACTCACTTATACATATATTACTCTAATTTTTCACATATGGGGTTTTTACTACTCTCTTTCTCTTATTTTGTAGTTCTGTCCTTACAAGCAACTCACATAAATAGGGAAAAGCTCCACCAAAATGCTGCTACACATATGATTCACCCCTAGGGTCTACCTCCCTATCCTAGTTTCCACATTTCAAATTGTGATCACTTCACACTTGACATGGCTACTTGTCCACTCAAAATTATATCAACTACAATCATCTCTAGTTTACAAGGTGCACATATTCTATCTACTTTATGTTATCGAGTATTTACTCAATAGAATAAATTGGGGAAAATATAGAAATGAAATCTCTACAAATGGGTACATTTCTAGGTGTTAAAGAATACTAATGTATACATGATTCCTAAGAAAGATAACTAGTGGTTGAAAACTCCTTTTGGCCTTTTGGTTGATTTTATCTCTTGCACTTTATGGTTTCGATCTTGACCAAGAATGGTTTTGGCTTTACACATCTTACAGTTCTACCCAGTACTTGACTAATTTACCTTTTGATGCCCTCATACACTAGTGCCTAGTTAGGAAAGAAGCATCCAAGCACTCCTATCCCTCCTAGGAACTCTTGTCCTTCTCTTTCTTCTTCTTACTCTTTTGGGTCCCTTTCTCTTCTTGGTCACATTTTAATACTTTAGGTCATCCTTTTAGTTGTCAATTACACAATTTAACCAAGGGAATCATATATATACTTAGTTACTTCTTTCAAATAAGGGGGAAATAACTATAGGTATTATCTATCATCACCCAAGTTTACACAAAGGAACAAGAGCAATAAAAAGAACATATCTAAAACATTCATACCATGGTCAAGGGCTATATTGGTATGTATAGGAGGGGATTTTATTCTATTCCACCACACACATTTTGTATATCTCATTATAATATAGATCTAGCATGATATCATCATGTAACTTGCATAAGGGAAACCTAGGAAATGGGACACGAGATACACACACACATGAAAACTACATGGAGTCTCGAGATTCAAAGCATCACTTGGTCATAAGTTCACTCTTAAGGTGAGCATTGTGGTCAATATGACTCCCCATTATCAAAATTTTTTATTACAATTGATGTGGTTTTGGGAATGTACATGTAGTAATTTGTTTTATAAGTTATAGGTTCTTTTAACGATCTAACAAAAGTAGAGTGACAAAGAGCAACTAACAATGAAGGTCTTCCACCCGGAAAAATCATAACTCGAGCATTTTAGCAAACACGGACACTCATATTAGTCATTAACACCTAGGGCACTCCTTCCCTTTTTCAGGAGCTTCGCCTTTCTATACATTCCCTGGGGTCCCAAACCCTCATCGATCATCTACAACATTATTTTCAACTTGTTCCCGTAAATACACTTTCATGATCACTCTCAGCTTGTACATAATTAGTAAGTCAAGATCCCTCTCTTATTTTCTTAGGGGTTTTACATCTTTGAATGATTAGTGGTTACACCTTCAGTATTCAATCATCTAAATATCATTTATTATATTAAGTTGCTTTGAAACAAGGTTTAATACAAATTTATATTAAATCAAACACTCAATAAAATCCTCATAAAAATTTGTTGACCAAGTTGGTAGAACTTGGCATCTTCCAATCCTATTTATGTTATAGGCATATCGCATCACTTTTGAACCCGTAAAGGCAATATGCCCTTCTCTTTTGTATATGGCACTTGAATTTGTTCTTCCTATCGAATTTTAAATCCCATCCTTATGCATTTCTCTCAAATTTTTCATATCGATGAGGATTATCATCAAAAACATCTATCATAACTAGAACTTAGATTAAAATCATCTAACTCGGCCTTGAACATATCAATATCGATCAAGAATGAATCGAAATATTATATAACAAGCACCTTAAACAACATGACTTTAACATTTGTGATCTTATTCTCAAAGAGAATCAACATATCACTAACATGGAAAAGAGTAAACATGGGAAGTTTACTCCAAATCGGCTTGACCAGTATGTTATCACTCATAAATATAGGTATGATTCTTATCATTTAGCCTCCTTGATGGTAAACATGAAAATGAGCCTCTTAATGCCCTGCACTTGTGGCCATTCTATTGTTAAAATATTGAATTACAAAACCTTAGTCACACTACGATCTCCATCAATCATCCCACACATCTTATCACTCTCATAATGATTTCAAATTATGTGGTCTTTCGTAAGCATACACATGTCATAACCTTGAATAAGGGCATCACGATTCTACTCATATCATATTCCTCATGGCAAATTTCCCTTCTCATGATTAGGGGACCCCAAAATCATTACTCTCATCATCCCCTGTCTTACCTAATTAATGACATGACAAGGATATACATTTATTTTTCATGTTTACTCATCCCCTTCTAATTAGATTCCCGTGATTGCCCTCATGAAAAATAAAAATATTTATAGGATGGATACATTAAAAATATAGATTGATCCCTATAAGGATGTCTATCAAAAAGAAAACTATGTCAAATAAATTTATAGACCACTCCCTTAAAGGATGACTACCATAAAATAAAAAACAATAAAATTGTAGAACACTCCCTCAAAGGATGGCTACCCAATCAAAATACACAAAAAGGACTTCTTGCATTGATCAATCCTCATATCAAAAAGGGCTTCCCGCATCGATCAACCCTCATATCAAAATCAAAAAATCAACCATCCCAAGAAAGTTTCTCGTACATCTTCCCCATAAAACATAATATTCCCATATCAATCAACTTATACAATATATTATAAAGTTGGGGAAAAACCTAGGAACTATCAAGAATAACCCATGTCCCCATTCTTGCTACATACAAACCTTACTCATGTTTGAAAAGGATATATACAACTATCTCACGTCCATTTATGATCCTAGTATGAATAACCATTGTGATTCATATGTTAACATTAATTATAAGGTTACACATGTAGTATCATACATATAACAAGTTTACCATCATACAATATATATGCCAAGAATAGTAAGGAAGAAAACATCCCACATTATGTTCTTATCCATCGTATAGTGCATTAATCATACAACAAGATCATAATTTTTCACAACCATATCTAAAATCATAAAAATCACATTATAACACATATATCTCTAATCTAAAACCAAACATTTCAAATAAATTCCATAAAACATCACATCAAAACCATAATCATAATCCTCATCCATGTCTTTAACCACAAGCATACACCCATCACATAGAAACCATTACACATTACACACACACACACACACACACACACACACACACACACATATCAACATGTCAATACACCATCAAGGGCTCCAAAGAGCCTCATATATCAATAAATATACATCATTAAGGGATTCAAGATCCTCATACATCAAAATTTATTTACATAAAAATCTATCAAAACAGACCTACAACTATTTAGTGAATTATAAGCTCACAATTGAATGCCTCCTATGGCATTTCTCCCTTGTCATCATCTAGATCATTAGTTTTTCCTTACCTAGACCTCTTGATGGTTGAACTACGCTCATGACGCTACCTAAGGGATCGTACCACCGTCAATCCAAAATTGGCATAGTGAGGCTCATCAAGAAACATCCATCTCATTATGGCCTCATAATAGTGAAACTCATCACCTAATTCTTGATAGTGATTTAAACACACACTACCAAGTGGCCCCATCTAACCACTAGTATGAGCTCTAGCTTTATGTAGCTCAATATCCGACACAAATGGGCCCGACACACTAAAGGACGACCACAAAGTATCCCTATCACATCAATATATGTCCCTATCGATATGATCTTGGTTGAGATCACCCTACAGAGTTGTAAGTTGATGGCTCAACCCATCCATCTTGTTAGTCACTTTGTCCTAAACAATTATAATAATGTCTTTCTCGGTGATCAAGGTAACTCGATCAATCAACAATGAAACCTTCTCTTCCTCAAGGCTCTCTATGGTAGCCTCCAATAAATCTACTCTATCATCATCCTCCCCTCCCTTAGCACCACCATCTAATAGATCCTCTACACAAGATCACACATACCTCTCGAATCCATCCAACTACCCCCACCACCATGTCACATATACCTCTATCACCCTTACATCATCATGACCCACTACATCCCCTTGTGCATCCACCCTCACTCCCACTCCCTCCTCATTATCCATCTCAATTAGATCATGTACATCCAAAGAATGCCACATTCGAATCCCCATCATCATGTCTATAGACCACAACTACCTCATGTACATCCTTTATACATTCAAATTATCTCCTAATGTGACCAAATCTAATAAGATCCCATCAATTGGATTCTTTACCCCACACCCATATATCCTGTTGTGTATCTCTCAACTCCCCCTCTACCCCTGTCCATATTGGGAAACTTGAATAATGCCTCCAAATCACATCTCCACCACCAGAGACCAGCTAGGAGTTGTATGTATTAATACTCACCTCTCATAGGCCATGTAGCTACAAAATTAGATCTCCATATCATGAAACCCACTAGATATTGTAGATCTACCCATCTCACCCACGATACTCCCATTGGTTAAGCCACTAAAATTTTCTCATAGGTCCAACACAAAGAAAAATAATGACACATCTACTCTAAATCTCAGCCACATCCTCCAAGCCCACAACTCTTTGTATATATGTGCTAATAACGTAGGGGCCTAAGAAAAATTTGTCTCGTAATCCATCATATCAGCCACAACTCCATTCAACATCCAAGAGAATTTTCCACCTTCCGAATCGGGTAGGGCATAGTATCTAATCCACATCATCAAGATCATCGTGAGTAGGGCCCGACCCTCCTCTTCATCACTATAAAACTATCCATAAGAAAAAAACTCCAAAAGAATAAATAACATCCAAAGCATCATCCCCATATATTCATTGCATAGCAATAACCTTGTTGCCTCATCAATGAAATATACATGCTCACCTTACACTAAAAATACAGGATCTTCTCTATATCCTCCAATGCAATAGTCATCTCTCTAGTAGGCAACCAAAAATTCCCTATCACATGGTACAATCTCTCGAACAACGCTAATAATAACCCCATATCCCCTCGGGAAATGTCTATACTTGACACATCCCTCCCTATCCAACCTCTCTAAATGATAAGCAATCATCATCTAACGATTGATCACAAAAACTATCCAATATCTTTGGGATCCTATCCCATGTAGTCATTTGATTCCTCACATGCATCCATAAAAACCAACAACACATAATCAAATATAATTCATCAAAAATTAACATAAAAAATCTTTAAAATAACTCTTTACTATCCAAACACATAAATCACCAATGATTACATTTGAATCGCTAAGCGACATCATCCAATCACTAACAATTTTCTAAATCACTAGCAATTTCATATGAAATTGTATGTGATTTCATAACGATTTCTCATTTTCGAAAAACAAAATAAATACAAAAAAACATCACTTATCCCGACACGAGTGGGCCTCCGTCATCTCTAGCTACCTCCATTTACCTCCATGTCTTTAAAAATATCAAAAATTTAGGAAATTAGGTATTCTTATTTTTTTGCTCTAAAAATCACAATAACAATAATGAACCTCCACATGCCCCTTATTTCAAATTTTCCCACCCACCTAATCACCAAAGAATCGGGCTAAGCACTAATGATTTGAAAATTTGCCAAAGAGCCATGGTAATCGCAAGTGATTATCCCCTTTTATCCTAAAGATCATTATTTAGTCTCCAAACCTTATCAAATTGTCATTTTAATCATCCCTTGTCAAAAATTATAGATTTCAAAGTATGTGCTTCCTTTTTGGGCTCCAATACCCTCTTAAAATCCTAAATTCAATCAATCTATATAGATCCCGCCTTTATCAAATCCATCTAGGATTCCGTATCCTTTTGTGAAAATTTTCCTTTTACCTCCGTTAATTCATACATCTATAGGTTTAGAACCCATTGGTTCCCCTATCACTTGACTTTCTTGGTCACGTAGGCCAACCTTTGTGGCAATATACCTTATATTTAGCATGCATTTCCCAATACACCGTGGATACTATAATCTCTCATGGAACCTTTTCTTGTTGTTTTTTTATAATGCATACGTATATAGGTTGAGAAGCCATTGGTTCCCCTATCACTTGAATTCTTGGTCATGTAAACCCACCTTTGTGGCAATCTATTTCATGGATGGTATTAGGGCACCTTAAATCAAAACACACTCTTACTCAATCCTTTTCATTCATCAACCTATTCAAACCTATAATCATTTCACTCTATCACAATAACTCCCAATTTGAGGGGGAACCATATATCCAACACAAATCTGACCATTTCACTCATTTTTGTCTAACGGTTTTTCCATTACAAATCACTTGACAAAAAGGTGCAAATGTAGACACCCATTTTTCAACACCTTACATGACCTATCCACACCCCTCACATTTTCATTCAAAACATTAAACCTATTATATTATCCTATAAACCATGTCTTCATCCCAGTAAAACCATACTTTACTCTCAATAAATACTTATTTACTCATCCTAAGTAACCTAAACCTCCCAAACCACCTAAAAACCATCCTAACCCATTTTAGTCTAACCTCCTAACCTCCCAACACCCTTAACACCTTCCTACCCATCTCTACTCACTTCCAAACCCAAAATAACCCATTTGGAAGTGGTTGAAACCACTTCCAAGAGGGTTTCCCCACTTTTTTCGGATCACCAATGATTCTAACTAATCCTTCGTGATTCTATAAAATCCCATCAACTTTCATGAATGTGGATCCTGTAATAGCAAATAATTTCTTATACTTGTGTAATCTATACAACATTGTTCTATGCATTTGGACATATTACATCCATATCACATATTTGGAAGGCTCACAAGCCTGTAATACTTCCACAACATTGTTTCTTGGAATTCCACATCAAAGGTAACTCATTTTCATTTGTTTTCATTTCTGGTCTATCAATGCATCAGCTCAAAATTCATATGAATCATTTAATCACTTATTTTACATCTAATCTATATATTATTATAAATCAATCTTTTGCATGGTAATCACCATTAATTCCCTTAAATCTCCAAAGGTGACCACATTGAATCACTAGAGATTCCTATCTTTAGACATTCAATAATATTTCCACACATTTTTTATCATTATCAAGGTCTTTTTTTCCTCTAATATATTTTTTTCCAAGTGGACTCTGCTTGTAGATGACTATTCCAAGTGAATCACACCCCATCAATAGTATTTACAACCTTCGATTTAACAAAAATCAATATATTGGTAAACCCTAATTACATACTCACGTATCATAAATAAATGTTAAATAACTACTAGAATATAAATGACATAATCAATAAGCTAAATAAATGTGAAACCATGAACACAAGAGACGCAAATAATGACTTAGTTGATTTATGCCTAATGTCAGGGTTTTGCATACTAGAGAAACTCATAAACAAGATGGGAAGACTATCATAGTTGTGCCCAATAAATTTTGGAGCCATCGCATATTCCTAGACTAGAGTGCCTAGACTGGGGCAAGGGCACCTAGGTGACAGAGACCTCTATTAGACACCTATGACTTTGCAAGAGATCAAAACCTAGTTTTTTTGGTGTCGCGAGGTAATCACTAATAGTCATTGTTGGTTACTTGTGTGTCACGCTATGATCTTAGAATTCACCTGTAACCTATAAAGAGAATAATACCTAAAAAATCTCAAACTACATCAAATCCCAAAAATAAAAGATACAATATGGGGAGTCGGACTGACCCCGTCAGTCACCCAACTAAGTGAACTTACGAGTGAGCGTTGCACTACATCTCAGACTCCATGTATTTCTTGTAAATGTGTGATAAAATTGTTCCCTAAGAAGCCCTTGTGCAAGATGCACATGATAGTAGGTGATAGCTAAATGTACCAATGTAAATAGATGTGTGGATGGAAAATGAACTTCCCCTTCCTTTGCATGTGTGCAAAAATACAATCCATTTTTTTGAGTGCTATATGAATGTCTTTGATGCTCTTATATACCTTTAGATGCAACCTTATGTGGTGATAATAAATTCTTAGAGCTTGGTCCTTTATTTTGGTCACATAGCTTTGTACTTATATGATTCCCTTGTTTGAATTTCATAATTTAAAACTGTAAGGTTTACCCATAACAAAAAAAAGATGTCCAAAAGATAAAAGAGGCCCAAAAAGAGTGAGTAAGATAGAAAGAAGTCGAGGGCATCCATAGGGGACAAGGGTGCAGGCGTTGGCGTCCTAGTTGGGTGCTAGTGTCTAGAGTCATGAACGATAAGAAAATGAAGTACTAATTGGGTTGTATGGTATAAAAGGCAAGAAAGAAGACAAGAAACAAATCAAAGAAGCCAAAGATAGTTGTTAATTACTAGTATTCTCGCTTAGGAATCATATGAATGTGCATATGTTTTTATGGACCTAGAAATGTACCCAAGTGCATGATTTTGTGTCTACATTTTCCCCTACTTTATGTTTTTGAGTGAATACTCGATAACATAAAATAGATAAGAGATGTGTACTTGATAACTATGTAGAGTGTGATAGCGATAGCGTGCCAGAGGAGACAAGTGAAAGCGTGGAGTGATAAAAAAAAATGAAGTGTGGAAGCTAAGAAAGAGGAAGTGACCCTAGGGGTGAAGCATATGATTTGTACCATGTTGTACCTATTATTTTTATAGCTTGATGTAGGGTTTCTTCTTGTTGTGTATTAAGGATGGACCTACAAAAGAAGATCAAAGAAGTAGTCAAATATATGTATATGAAAAATTTTGCATAAGTATGTAAAAGTATGTGAATGTGAAAAAGTAGTAAAAGGAAAGTGTGCACCTAATCCATGAAGAGTGAAAAGGATAGAAAATGTCCTAAACTATTGTAGAAGAGTGAGTTTTTGGGAGATCTCACGCCAAGAGCAATTTTTTGGGTGATCTCACACCAAGAATGAGTTTTTGGGTGATCTCACGCCAAGTGCGGGTTTTTTGGGTGATCTCATGCTAAATGCAAGTTTCTTTTTACAATCTCACACCATGGTAGAAGATTGTTGTGGAGAGAGGTCTAGTGTTACTCTACTTCTATGAATTCTTTCCAATTTATAAACCAATGCACATAGTGTGATCGGTGTTTATTTTTGTATTCTTACATGTTATTCTATATTTGTTCTAAGTAGATAAAGGATATAGAATGCATTTTGATTACTGGAGGACTATACCTATACTTGTGAAAATTGATCTCGTGAAATGACATGAAATGTGTTGATCTAAGAGAGTAAACGTAACTACCCCTGGTCATAGGCACCCAAGAAAGGTTAGGAGCATCCAGAAATCCTACAAACAATGGCATACATTAGCAAGCAATGGAAAGCAAGATGTAACTGACAACCATGGTGGAAAATAGTTCCTACAAGGTAAATGTTGCACATGAAGCACTTGTTATCATGATATAAATATAAAGAGTATGTCAAAGCATGTATGTACCAATGTAAAATATTGTGATAGTAAGAATAGGAAGTAGTTAATAATGAAATAATAACACATGTAATGTGTGAGAAAGTATATGCCCCTAGGAGCATTGGTGGGACTGGTAAGAGGTACATTTCCAAACATCATTACATCATGTAAGGATCTATACGAAATTTTCATTCACAACTAAAGACCAAGTGAACACGTATGTGTATATAGAAAATATATTGACATATTAAGTATGCATCTAGCATTGTAAATAAAGTGTACATGTAAGTATAAGCAATCAAGAATAAAATCAGCGAAGATATGCAAAGTATGGTGTGAATGAGTGAGACGGGAGGGTATGAAATGAGAATGTGATAGAGCAGCATGCCCCCAAGCATATGTGGATAAGCATGAGATGATGTTCATTTATAAAATACCCTCGATAGTCAAGAATGAACCATAGAAAAAGAGTGTGTCATCGGGAAATGGTTTGAAAGAGTTGCTAGAAATATATAACATGAAGCACAGAGCATAGATAGTAGAATATAATAGTATGATGTGTGATAATAGAGTACTATAAATATTTATCATGAATCCCAAGCATGAAATGTGTAGTGTATGAGGTTCATGGTTGTAGTATGCTCTCAACATCAAGTGTGAACCTTAGATGATAAAAAGTGTATAAATATGTGTGATGATGCTTAGGAAATATTAGACATTAAGTGTGGAGCGTCAAGTACATGAGATGATAGAGACATTTGATAATAATGCAAAGGGGGAAGAAGTTATGATGCCCCCAACTATGTGAGTGATGGAGATATATGCGGCGATGTGAGAAGGACCTTGCCATTGTGGTGGAGTTTGAAATGGGTCTTGAGCATCAAAATAAGGAATAGTTTGTTTGAAAAAATGAATTGGTGGTAGCTTATGTGGGATTGATAATGTTGTAGAAGACTTGAGAGGAGGAGGTGTTGGACCAATTTTTAGAGGAGGTTTCTTAGGAGTTGGTGATGCGGTAGAAGACTTAGTAGGAGGAGGTAATGGACTGAATTTTAGAGGAGGTTTCTTAGGATTTGGTGATGCGGTAGAAGACTTAGTAGGAGGAGGTGATGGAGGATGGACCTTGAGAGGTGATTTCTTAGTTGGAGTGGGTTGTATAGGCAAAGTGCTTGAGTGACCAAAGAAGGAACATTAGAAGTGATGGCATGATGCTCATTAGACATAGATGAATCAGATTTAGGAACCCAGTAGGATGTAACAACTAGAGATGAACATGTATCATTTTTGTAGCAAAATGAAATGAGACCATAATGCTTAAGGTGGCCAATTTGTCATTTTAGAGCATAGAAATCATTATCATTATGTCTATTAATTCGATGATAATTATAATATGGATGACCTTGATATTGTGTAAGCCGATAAGGAGGATAATAATGAGTAGATGGAAAGTTGATCAATTGATGAGTGAGGAGTTAAGGAAGAATATCTTGTTGCTTAGCATTTGAATCAAACTTGAGAGGTGCGGGGAGTGGTAATACTTGGGGTTCACTGATATGAGAACATGTAGAAGACATAGAATGAGGATGATATGTAGAAGAAGAACAAACATGGGCTTGAGAAGCATCCTTGAGATCTTGGATTTCAGCTTTGAGAGATGTAATCATGGATTCCATAGCCTAAATAGTGTCTTCAAATAAACAATACAAAGCTTGGATGGAATTTAAGATGGGTTGGTTAGATAGAGGATTAGGAGTAATGGATTCATCGGATAGACGATCAAAAATGGCACTTACTTAAGTGGGTGACGTATTGTGAGGGAGATGCATAGTGTTTATGGATTTTTGGAGAGAATCTTTGTAAGGTGGGTGCATTTTAAGAAATTGATGCAAGGAAACTTGAGGAGCCATGAAAGAAGATCCAAGAGAATATGCACAATAAGGATCCAAATGTATTAGAATGCGGGTTCACCAAATGATTTAACAAAAATAGATTTATTACTAAACCCTAATTATAAAGTCATGTATGATAAATAAATACTAAGATGGAATATATATGACACAAGCAATAAGATAAATAAATGTGAAACCCTAAGTACATGAGAGGGAAAGAATGACTTAGCTGATTTATGCCTCGATGTCGAGGTTGTGCACACTAAAGAAACTAATAAATAGGAAGGGCAGATTATGGCAATTGTGCCTAATAAATTCTGGAGTTGTTGGATATGCTTGTACTAGGGCACCAAGATCGGGGCGAGGGAACCTAGGTGCTAGAGACCTCTATTAGGCACTTGTGACTACACAAAGAGCTCGAACCTAGTTTTTCTAGATTAGCAAGGTGGTCATTAATAGTCATTATTGGTGTAGAGACAAAATTACGCACTTTGGGTAATTATTTAGTCTCGATCACATATTACTATTTGCATGGTTCCTAATAAATAAGAGTACTTGATTAACACATGTCTTTGGCCATATTTTTTGATTTCTATTGTTACTTTTAGTCTTACAACTTTTATGGCCCATCTATCTTTTCATACTTCAATTTTACCTTATCTAGATTGGAGCGCTCATCCAGACACTAGCACCAAGTGCCCTCATCCCCTTTCCTCTTTACACTTTACTCTCACTTTTTATATCCTTTCTATCCATTTGATCATTTTATATTTTCCGTATTTATTTTTTTTTTGGGGTTAATTATGAAATTCAAGTGAAGGAATCGTATAAATTTATGTGATTATAATAAAGGACCAAGAACTAAGCATCTATTATCTCCACCTAAGGTTGCATCCATCAAAGGCATCTAGAGCTCCATTTGCATCCATATAGATCCATCACAAGGGACACAAGGTTGGTTCATATGCATCACACTTCATAGGAGGGGAGTCTATTTTTTCCATGCACACATTATTTACATTCTACATCTAATTACTTGATCGCTACTCACAAAGTTAGACTAGCACAAGAATAACCTAGGGCACAATTCCACACATACACCTATAACTACATTGGGTTTGCAATGTAGTACAAAATTTGGTGATAAGTCTATCAACTTGGCAACGAGGATGATCTCGACCCTTCATATGTATCTTTCTCTTTTAGGGTTTTGATATTTTACTTGGGGTTTTGTAGGTGATTCCTTTATTGTAGGTTTACAAAGACATCAATGAACCTAAGTGTTATATTCACACGACAAGTACTAGAGGCCTCACACTATCTGATGACCCCATGAAATTTTATTTTGGACTTCTTGCACAAACCAAGGCACCAAGTTTTAATATCGTGGTGCCCCAGTGCCCTAATCCAGCCAAATCACTCAAACTCTGCATTTTCTTAGGCTCTGTGGCGATGCCTCCCATTCCTTTTCAAACGGTCTTCACTACGGTAGATTCCTGCATGGTATCTTCAAATTAGCTAAGGCTATTCAAACCCTCTTTACACATTAGGGTTTTACATTTTTATTTCTTAGTTGTTTGGATGTATTTCAATTATTTTATTACTCATGTATTTATTTATGAAACTTTTATTATGTTAAACTAGAATATCACATTTTAGTTTAATCATTTTGGTGAACCCATGAACTTATTACATGCTTAGGTATTTCCTCTATCATGGGTCATCACATTCCTCAAATTTCTTTTTCTGATTTACTTAATATGCATCCCAATTTCCAGGTTGTTCTCCAAAAAATATTAGACACCGTGTCTCTTCCTCAAGATATGTCACCACACAAAATAAGTCCTATATTTGATCATCTATTTGACAACCTTAGTATTTGTGATCCTCCATCCAATCAACCCATGTTGGATTCAATTCAAGATTTATATAATTTATTTCAAGACAAATTTAAGGCTATGGAATACATGATTACATCTCTCAAATTCGACATCCAACATTTGAAGGATGCTTCTTAGGCTTATATTCGTTCTTCTACATCTCATCTTCATTCTATGTCTACTACATGTGCTCATATCAGTGAGCCTCAAGTCATACCATTACCAGATCCTCTCACCTTTGATTGTAATACTAAGCAACATGACATTCTTACTGAGATCCTTAGTCATCAATTGATCACTTTACTACCTACTCATTACTATCCTCCTTATCACTAGAAAATATCAAGGTCATCCATATTGCAATTATCATCGAATCAATGGACATAATGAAAATTATAGCTACGCTTTATAACGAATAATCAAACATCGCGAGAATAAAGGATTTATCTAATTCACTACACAACATTTTTACATTCCCATATATAAATGCTACATCTCAATGGGTTCCTAAATCTGATTCATCTATGTCTAATGAGCATCATGCCATCATTACTCAGGTTCCTTCTACAATAAGTCAAGCACCTCCTAAGAAACCACCTCTCAAAATCAGTCCACCTTCTCCTATCAAGTCTTCTCGCATTCCCATTAATATCATCAAATCTACCAACATTCAAGGTTCCTCCACATCCTACTCCACTTTCATTTCCAATTCATTTTTTCAAAGTAACTACTCCTACTGATAGCCAAGACACATTTCTGCCACCATTACATGGTCCTGTTGTTTCTTTTTCCACACATGCTTCCACCGCTTCACACAAACTTGGTATTTGCTAGGTGACTCTTGTCACCTTACCACCTGATGACACACGCTTGTGCTTCAATTCACACTTGACTGTTGAGGGCATACTACACACATGAACCTTACACACTGCACTGTAGACACTACACACTACACATTACACATCCTCATACATCCTACATCTTTGTTTATACATCATCTTACATTTACATCTTACATATATTATGTGTCATTCACACTTTGTGTTTCATACACCTATCTCTTACGCATCTAATTTTACATATTGCACTCACCACCCAATGAAAAACTCTAGTTTCGCGGTCCATGTGGCACTATTGAGGGTATACAAATAAAATGGACCTCATCACACTCACACATTTAACCATTCAATCCTTTTCTCATGTGACATTCCTGGATTAGTGATATACACCATAGGCTACATCATCACTTCCACTTACATCATTTAGTGGTATACGCTTTAGGTTAACTCACCACTCATTTTTTTCATCTTGTAGTGATATACATCGTAGGCTACATCATCACTTACTCTAGCGTCATCATCACCTATTATGATCATTATTTAGTGATATATGTCATAGGCTACATCTTCACTTCTTCTATCATCCTTTAGTCATTTACACTTTAGGCTAAGTCATCACTTCTTCCGTTATCTTGTTGTGATATATGTTTTAGGCTAAATCATCACACATTCTCACACCTCATCTTTATGTCACATATCATTATTACACATTCACCACAAGCAGTGTTACACATAACACATAGTTCGACCATTTCTCGATGACGCACTCATTTTTTAGGTTCATTATTGACTATTGAGGGGCCATAAACAAATGAACCTCACTACATACATACACTTCCATTAACTCGGGAGGCACGTGGATCCTATCATTCACTCCACATTCCATTTCGCCTCATCCACGACATATAGTGCATATCTTGGTTGTTTTTACTCTTGATTATATTTACTTGTACATGTTCACTTTATTACACATGCTAGATATATAGCTTGTATATCATTATTGTTATCATACACACATGTGTGTTCACTTCTTTCTAGTTTTGATGAAAAATCATACAGACTATTACACGTAGTATGGATGCTTGACACCGTACTCATACCACCAACAATGCTTCCCCTGGGGCATCCACTTTCATATACTATAGGTGTTATTGTTTCATTTTGTACTTATCACTTTACATTTTTGATTATACACACTTTTGACATATATTTTATCTTTCTAACATGCTAACAAGTGTTTCATGTGGATCATTTTTTTGCAAGATTATTTGCTAGCATGGTTGTTTGTTACATTGTTTGTACTTTTGCTTGTCTTTGTTTGTCATTGTATGTGGGATTTTCCTTTGTTTGAGTGCACACTTGATTTTTTTTGTGGCCACTACAACCTTAAGTGTCTTCCAACATCGTGAGTGGTGTCCCATGTTTGCAACCTGATTTTCACGGTCTATGTTTGCTTCTTGCATAATAACTTGCATCCTAGATTACACATTGTCTTTGTAGCTTACACTTATCTTCTACATGCATGTTTGTTCATACTAACACTTGTCTCTTAGCCACTTGTTTATATATGTCTTGGTTTCTACCAATCTCGTTCCCTTTCCCTGCAGGCACACGGTTTAAATGGTCGGTCCTCTTTTGGGCTGAATACTCCTATGTCGATTCCACATACACCCCCAAAGAGGGGGAATATTTTGGGTGAATCAGTCACCGCATATAATGTTCTACATATAGTATATAGTATAGCACAAGATCGGGTAAATGTACAGATTAAATTTTTATTTTTCATCCATGACACAACATATAATTAGGTTACATAGTGAATGGGTTCAATACAATCTACATAACTCCATACACAAAGTGGATTTTACAAGGAAAATTATCCTTAGCATTCTGGGAAAAGTTATAGATTAGAGGATAAAATAGACTTTCCTCTATACACTACTTTGGTCATGGTGTCGAATCACCCAAAAAACTAGACAATACATATATCACTTCATTTTTGGGAAGCGGTTATAGGTTAGAGGATAAATCAGACTTTCCTCCCTACACTTCTTCAGCCAGTGGCATGAGATCACCCAAAAAACTTGCACTTCATCGACAAGATCATTTCTACACCATTTTCTTATCATGGATCAGTGCACATGTTCCTTTTTCATTTTCATACTTTCATTACATACTTTTTACATGCATGCATCATTTTACACATTTTTCTACACATATACATGTGTATTTGACTACTTGATCATCTTCTCTTTTACAAGTATGTCTTTATGGGAAGCAAGCATTCAACATCACACACATCGATACTAACATGCATGCAGTTCATCACACACATTGGCATTTACAAATGCGCGTCCACCCAGTTCACTCTCATCACCTTTTTAGACATGTTGCATCTTTAGTCTCCACACTCCATCTTTTTATCACTCCACGCTTTGTCTAGTCCCTCAGCATGCTTTTTACATCAATCTACATGGATATCAAGTACACATCTCTATCTACTTTATGTTACCAAGAATTTTTCTCACCAACATAAAGTGGGGACAAATGTAGACACAAAATCATGCACTTTGGGTAATTATTTAGTCTTGATCACATACTAATATTTGCATGGTTCCTAAGCAAAAAGATTACTGATTAACCCATGTCTTTGGCCATATTTCATTTCTTTCTATTTTTACTTTTGGTCTTGCACCTTTATTGGCATAATCTTTCTTTTCATACTTCAATTTTACCTTTTCTGACTAGAGCTCCCAACCAGAGGCCAGCACCAGTGCCCTCATCCCCTCTAGGTGCCCTTGTCCTCTTTACACTTTACTCTCAATTTTTGGGTCCTTTCTATCCATTTGAGCATCTTATATTTTTGGTAGTCGGTATTTTTAGTTTTAATTACAAAATTCAAGTGAAGGAGTCATATAAGTATAAAGCTATGTGATCATAATAAAGGACCAAGTATTAAGCATTTACTATCTCCATCTAAGGTTACATCCATCAAAGGAATCTATAGCTCCATCACAAGGGACACAAGATTGGTTCATCTACATCACACTTCATAGGAGGGGATTCTATTGTTTCCATGCACACATTATTTACATTCTACATCTAGTTACTTGCTCACTACTCACAAAGTGCGACTAGCACAAGAGAAACCTAGGGCACAATTCCACACACACACACCTAGAACTACATTAGGTCTGAGATGTAGTGCAGCGCTACGTGATAATTCTATCAATTTTGGATATGAGGACAGTCGACTCCTTCATGTGCATCTTTCTTTTTAGGGTTTTGATGTTTTGCTTGGGGTTTTGTAGGTTATTCCTTTATTACAGGTTTCTTCGACATTAATGATCTAAGTGGGACATTCACATGATAAGAATCGAAGGCCTTACACTATCTGGCGACCTTGTGAAATTGGATTTCATACTTCCCGCAGACGGGTGCTCATGTTGCAGACTGGGGGTGCCCTGGCACCCCAATCTCTTTTTCAAGTGCCCCAATCCAACCAAATCACTCAAGCCTGCATTTTCTCAGGATCTTGTACAATGGTCTCCCATTCCTATTTAGTCGATCTTCATCAAGCATAATCCTGTAGCATCTTCAAATCAGCTAAGGATTTTCTAACCCTCTTTGCACATTAGGGTTTTATATTTTTAATGTTTATTTGCTTGGGTGTATTTCAGTTATTTTATTACTCATTTATTTACTATAAACTTAGATTAGATTAGGCTAGAATATCACATTTTAGTTTAATCATTGATTTCCGTGTTTCGTACTAAGATCACATAATTCATTTGTAACCTACAAAGAGAAGATCACCTGCAAAATCCTTAAACTACATCAAATATAAAAATAAAAGATGCAATATGGTGATTCTGAATGACCCAATTGGTCACCTGAATGAGTGAACTTATGACCGAGAGTTGCACTACATCTTAGAATCCATGTATTTCTTGTGCGTGTGTGATAGAATCGTACCATAGGAAGCCCTTATGCAAGATGCACGTGATAGCATGTGATAGCTAGATATACCAATGTAAATATATGTGTGGATGACAAACTCAACTTCCCCTTCTTATGCGTGTATGCAAAAACTATAGTCCCTTTTCCCTTGTATGATTGCTAGATGAATGTCATTGATGCTCTTAGATTCCTTTGGATGTAACCTTAAGTGGTGATAATAGATGTTTAGAGCTTGGTCCTTTATTTTGGTCACATAGCTTTGTATTTATATGATTCCCTTAGTTAAATTTTGTAATTGACAACTGGAAGGCTGACCCATAATAAAATAAGATTACCAAAAGATAAAAGTGGCCCAAAAAGAGTGAATAAGATAGAAATAGGTTACGAGGCACCCAGAGGGGACAGTGGCTTTGACATCCCGACTGGGGGGTCACAAGTGAAGTATAGACTAGGGTCAGTGGTGTAAAACTCTAGAAATAAGAAAAGGAATAAATCAAATAGGCTATATATATATATATAGCCTATTTCTAGAGTTTGACCTGGTTGCATGACTCGGTGTCCAGAGTCATGAAAGATAAGCAAGTGAAGTATAGACTAGGTGTAGGGTGTAAAACTCTAGAAATAAGAAAAGGAATAAATCAAATAGGCTATATATATATATATATATATATATATATATATATGTCAATTATTAGTTTTCTCGATTAGGAATCATATGAGTGCAAGTATGTGTTTATGGACCTAGAAATGTACACATGTGCATGATTTTTGTCTACACCTTCCAATCATCTCCCAACCCTTGTTTGGGACTAGTACAACATCTTACAAGATTTGATCCTCTAAATCATCATCCGACATATAATCTAGATGGCATTGAGGATCATCTGGAATTCATGTGAGAAATACAATATTCCACCGAGCAAGAGTGGCTCGAGTGTTTCAATAATTCTATCTTGTCCCATTCTTAGCCTATGCCATCTATTACAAATAACATGATCTTCCTACCCCATGGAAAATTAGTTTTACCTCATCATTATATTGTCTAAGTATCCAAATATTGATCATATCATTTATTTTATCATTTATCACTTGATTGTCAAAACAAGTTGACACCCTTCAAAGGAATCCCATTGGTTCTGAGATATTCCTTTGCACGAGCAACTCACCATCTTTTATCTAATATTTATCTTGTCTAGTTAGCTATTTGTGTGTATGTTTCTCTCACTCATTGAAAGCAAGATTCCCATGCCCATTTTACACCCATACATCTTGACATTGTAATTTCAATACGGTATACTTAAACCCTATAATCCTTTGATTTTTGGTGATTTGTTGTATAATTAATGAACCAAAATCCACCATAAACACTAGTTATTAAATTTTCATCAAAGTGGAAGGCATCTCAATTCCATTCAAGTAAGGGCCCACTTGAGGTGAGGTGGATTGTAGAATAAATTCCCAACCACCTTAGATATAATTTTGCACTTTTTATTTATTCAAGTTTCATTGATTTTTAGTACATTCCACTACCTCTATTTTTATCTATATTATGAATTCACTTCCAAGAAGCATTTGATTTCAATATGAACTTCAGTATTATTGGTTTATGTTAAGAATTCATTCTCTTAGCAATACCCATGTTGTACATATAGTACAAACATCATACCAAGATATATGTCCCTAGGTTGACATTTTTATGAAGTATAATCATGGTCAATATTTCACTCGATAACTAGATGGTCGATCCATAAAGTTGAGCATAGCACCATTGTACTATATTATTTGATAAATGATTCAAATGATCAAGGTTCATTTCTATTTTGTCCATATGTCATGCATATTTTGTTCTCCTACCTAACAACTTCATAATTTCAAATGGGTAACTTTTCTTAATCAACATTAGAGGGATTTTAAGTGTCGAGTAAGAAAAATTAATAAAAGGTAATCTATTTAAAGAAAGACATGTTTAGCCATTTAAACCATCTATACATCAATTCACCCTTTGGAAATCATTACACATAAAGTGTGTTTCTTCAAAAATATTTCAAGAGGAGTGTTTCACCGAATTATTGTAGATAATGAAATAGATAAGGGTAAATAGGCCAAGGAGGAATACCTATAGTCACGTGGTTGAAGGTTGAGTGTGCACATTTCTGATTTCTATCCAAACTGATTGTGTGAGCTTCCTTTTGGCTAGGAGGAACTACCTGTAATATAAAAACAAGACCACAAGATATAGTTAATAGAAAGGTTAGTGGATTTCCTAGTGTGAGCTAGATCCAGAAGTGTGATACTTCCTCGACGGTTGTCAATCCATTGATATATAACTCAATATAAAATAACTGAACATGCAAATAAAAGAATCTAATGCTAGTGTTCTAATTTAGGTATCTCATATTACTATCAGTGTCAATCCAATTAAATGCTTAGTAATTAAATTGGTGAAGGTCTCGGGTCAGGTTGCAGGTTGGGTAGGTGGTCTGAGGGTCACAGACAGGGTTTGGGTAAGATCTGGTGTAGTTTGGGTTGATTTTGGATGATTAGGAAGCTTTTTGGTTAAGGAAGTTTACCAAGCACAGAGACTGATGTCGGTCAAGGTGTGACCAATGACGGTTTAGGATGATCAATATTGGTTACTGTGGATAATGGTAGAATGTCAAAAGTGGGTGTCTAGGCTCCCTCTATATCTGCACAAAGATTTGGGAATGTCTGTGGTGAGCTTCGGGTGGGGTATCGTGTTTGGATGAGGTTTTGTGAGTTTTGGGGGATTTTAGGGGATGTTTAGTAAAATTGTATATGAGACACATTAACCGATGTCAGTCGAGGGACCGGTGGTAGTGAAGAGGAGAAATCGACGATAGTTAAGGTAACAGGCGTTGGTAGGGGTGAAATGGTAGTAATTAAATAAACCTAGTTTTTTTACTTCTCTGTGATTGCACAGAGAATGGAGGGAGGATGGTTGGGTTTGTAATAAAGTCAGGAAAACTCAAGGATACCTAAAGATCAAGTACAGAGAGCTAGAAGGTTGTGGGTGGTAGGTTGGGTAGATTGGTAAAGGTGGGATGGAGGAATGTAAGAAAGAACAAGATCTAATAACAAAAGATAAAGAACCTATTAATTTAAGTGAGTATTGAATGATGCAAATCAAATACACTTACTTGTATTTG